>VXBB01007896.1:235071-256900 GCA_013399915.1 Illadopsis cleaveri
TCCCCAGAGTGACCAAAGCAAACTCAGCACCACATTTGTAATACTGGAAGATTTAAAATCAAATTAAAAAAAAAAAAAGAATCATCATCATCATCATTAAAACTTCGCTGTTGTCTCCAGCTAAGCTATCCTAATTTTAAGACAAGAAATGATGGTCCCTCCCAACACAATCCCTGCTCTGAACAGCTTAAGGCTAAATAAAGGCTTAAACTCAAAAGGAAAGCAGCAAGAAGGATTTAGATGAAAAGATTGGAGGCAATAACCAAGAGCCAGTGTATATAATACTGCAAAGTTATTTTTCACATTATAAAACATAAATGCTGCTGATGCTTGTGCTGTTTTCACAAACCAGTATTTGTTTCCATGCTTTTTCAATGGATTTTGGAAGAAAGCTGAAGACTGTAGAAGAAGAAATAAATGGCCTTAAAAAACAACTTAGGAAGCATTTTCTGTGTTTCAGGGCACATCAGGAGAGAACAGCCCTAAGGAGGGTTGGCTGACAGCCAGCCTGGTCTGCACCTTTCACTGGTTAGAAACTGTAACCCGACATCAACAGGCATTTCACTGTTCCATTCAAACTTGATTAAGTCCATCTAAAAAGGCCAATACACAGAACAAGATTCTTGTTTTTAATTTAGTCTGAGATACATAATCAAGATTCAGATTTTTGGACCCAATTAATACCCTAAGATCTGACTTCAAAGACAGAAAGTGTGATTTATTTCACAGAAGTTTAAATTTCAGGGTATTAAGCTTAAAACCTGCCAGGAGAAGCCTATTTTCCAAAAGCTAATTTTCACTTTTATGTTCTGGATAAGTCCAGATCAGTGTTCAGCAAAGAGCCAATAATCACTCCCTCCTGTATCCTGAATACACTAAACCACAACATTTTTATTCTGTTTTCTCACTATTCACCTGGGTATATTTGACACTTGCATGCACAGTTTCCTTTTCTAATTTCATTTTTCCAAGAATTCTGAAGAAAAACATTAAAAACTGTCCACATAAATGCAACTGGTTGAAGAGAGGCCTTAAATGTAAAAATAATTTCAAATAAGCTTATTTAAAGCAACTGATATTTGAAAACTATGGATTGCTCTCTTTTACAGTAGTTGCTACCACCTTGTAAATTCAATTATTATTATTATATTATTATTATTATTACTAATACTCAGTAGACTTTGCTAAGAGCATCATTCCTCAATGAGACAATTCCAACTTACCAGAATTCCACTGACCAAAGCCACTTCAAACATTGTGGGTCCCAGGTTAAACACTAAAGCACTGAGAACAAAGCTGATGCCCCTGGTGCCTCTGTCGATGGTTTTGGACAGTGCTCCTGTTTGCCTGCTTAGATGGAAGGCCAGATCCAGGTTGTGAAGGTGCAGGAAAACATTCCTGGCAATCCTCCTGATTGAATTTTGAGCTACTTTCCCAAATACTGCATTTCTTGCTTCATTAAATAACGCTGCCCCAGCTCTTGAGATACCATCTAAAAAGGGATGAAGAAGTTTACAAAATGAAAATAATTATATTTTCAACTTCCCTTCATGCATGAAATTACACTAGACTCATTCTTTATATATTTTCAACAATTTTAGTTCAAAGGTAATTTATACTTAATTGGCCCAAGCTTTATGCAATTTTTCATTTATAAACCATTGTGCACACATTTAAATCAGTTTCTTTGGCAGCTGGTTATAAGAAAGGGCAAGATTTATAATCAAGAATAATTTCTATGAGCATTATTTCATTTTTGAATTGGAATACCAGAAGCAAGGTCAGAGAATATTGGGTAGAGACATAACACAGAGTAACTATGAAATAGAACACTCTGAGGGCTGGAGTCCCTCTCTGCTCTGGGGGCTCTGGCAGAGCTGGGGGTGCTCCAGGAAGGGCAGGCTCCAGGAAGACCCCAGAGCCCCTTCCAGGGCTCAAAGGGGTTCTGGGAGAGCTGGAGAGGGACTGGGGGACAAGGGCTGGAGGGACAGGACACAGGGAATGGCTTCCCGCTGCCAGAGGGCAGGGCTGGATGGGATATTGGGCAGGAATTGCCCCCCGGGAGGGTGGGCAGGCCCTGGCACAGGGTGCCCCTGGATCCCTGGCAGTGTCCAAGGCCAGGCTGGACAGGGATCCCACCCAGGGATGACCTTTAAGGTCCCTTCCAGCCCAAAGCAGCCCGTGATTGTGTGATTCCCAGTGCAATGGGCAGGAGCTGTGCTGAGCCCCTCCCTCCCTGCAGGCCCTGCAGCCCCAGCGTGGACATGGGTCACTCACAGCCCACGAGGACAGCAGTTGCCAGGGTGGCCGCAGTGCTCGGGGCATCGCCGAGGTTCAGCACGTTCCCAGACACCTGGTTGAGGTTGTCCACTGCATATTTAAACATGAAGGGAACCAGTATGTTCATGGCCTGAAAGCAGGAGCACACCAGTTAGACCATTTGCATTAAAACATGTATGGAGCATGACTACTCTTTTATGAAATTGCTCTGCTGTTCTATTTAGTCCTTCAGCACTTAGTGCAGGTGAGTTGGCTCTTTATTGCAAGCACAGTGTTCTCCACTGTTAAATCCTGGCTGCTGGGACTGCAGGTTACTTTGTCTCTCTCACTGTCTCCTTTTAAACAGGGATTTCTAACCCCAATAAACTACACTGCAAAAGCCCTTGAAGTGAGGCTGAGCTCTCAAGACAACATGGCAAGCCTTGAAATGAATCAAGCAGCAGCCACTGCATGGCACACACAGTGCTACTGAATTGTGTCATCATTTGGAGCTGTTTGCTCTTAGTGATGCTGACAGTATTCAGTGTGAAGAAGCTCTGGTACAACAGAAACCACTCACCTGCACTTTGCTAACACTGGGTCACTGGGATGGATTAAACCAAAGCTTCTGGGAAGTCAAAGAAAATAAACCAACCTTCCCTTTGTCTCTGTTAATACTCCCCTAAAATTTAAATAATCCTTCACATTTGCAGCATCACTCCAAACATTAATTTGGTATCAGCCTTAACCCTGGGGTTTGGCACAGCAGCACAAAAGACTTTCTGAACAGTCTGTAAGACACTACTAATTACTGTACAAATATGAGTTTTCAAAGAAAAAGTCACATCCACCACCTATAACCCAGTGTGTCAACAGTGGTGGCCATCCCAGAAGTGAAATCCCAAATAAATGGATATGTAAACACACCAATTTCAGCAGTTTTTTATTTGCACAACTGTAGCACAAGGAAATACGGAAAATCTCACAGAAAACATAAGATTCCTAAGTCTTAAGGCACCATTGTTACATTGCTCACTTAGACCAACAAGAAAGACAATTTACAGACAAACTTCATAAAATTAATACAATTTCTTATTTCAAACTGCTCCTAACTGTTGAGATTTGAAAATGTGGACATAACCTTTTTAGCAGTTGAACAATGATGCCCTACAATCTTACAGTCACAGCAGATGTTTAAATACTTTACAGCATGTTGACTTTGCTTAAAGTTGGGCTTTTTTTTTTTTTTAGTATTTGGAAAAAACTTTTGGGTAGATGACAAATCATTTTACATGAGAAGAAACATAAAACAGAAACCAGATTGATACAGATATTTCAACTCTCTCCACCAAATGTTTTGGATACCCACTTAGATCTCAATTGTATTTAGGGACATCTGTCAGAGCTGAAAGCCCAGGGAAAAAACTGTAAATTAACTGGATAAAACTAGATTTTGAGAAGAAAGAGTGATAAAGTCATTCTTAACTTCAGTCCAAATTCAAGGGGGAAGACAGACTTCCAGAAGTTCTCAATGACTGCCCCAGTATCTAATATTCCCAGTTTTACAAATTATGGCAAACAGTGGAAGGTACAAACCTCACCAAGCAGAGTAATTGGAGTTTTGAAAATATTTTTGTAAACTACACATTTAAAGAAAAAAATGTAGGGTTCCAATTGTTTTGAATCTATGCTGTTAACTTTTTTACACAGTGTTTTAGGCTAAAGATTTAAATGAAAATGAGGAAGGAATTCATTTTCTCCTCTTCACGTCCCCTATGAAATACATTATAAAAAACACCTCAAAATTCTCAACACAGCAGAATTTAGGTAACTCCTGAGAGGTGATACATGAGATTTGAGGGCACCTGGGTGAGGTTAGTGCTGGTTTGTTAGTGACTGAAAACAGCTGAAAGATCAGGTCCTACTTCAAACATTCCTCTGGAACGTGTCCAGTGCAGGCTGAGAGTCCTTCAGCCACAGCTCCCCTTCCAACAGATGGGAATTGTGGAAACCTCAAATCCCTCTCCCTTCCCCAGGATAACCAAGCATCTCCACTTTGCCTTCAGAGATGCTGAAACTCGATTTTGGGATGGCATTTTGTTCTTAATAAAGATGAATTTACTGCCATGTGTGTTCCAGTGACAACCAACACGACAAAGTGCAGGTTTTCCTGGGAAAGACCTCTCAGGAGAAAATAAGAATATTGTAACGCAGATGGTCTCAATTGCTGCAGATTCTCACAAATCTCTCTGCAGGGATTTTATTCCTCACTAGACTGTGCTACACTACAGGTAGTTTTGAAATAGAACTACAGATATATTTAAAGAAAAGAAATGTATTCTTTAAACTGCTGTTCTCCACTCATAATTAATTTAACTGGTAACAGCCTACAATTGTGCAGAAATGTCTTCTTTTACATCAATATAATTCTTCCCAATAGAGTTTTAAATGAAATTTAAAGCCTGGTCTCAGGTTATAGCTGTTCTGACTCCTGGAGGGTAAAGCTTGAGTAAGAACAAGGCAGCATGGTATTGCATTTCATTAGCAATCAAGACAGTCTGCTTTCCAGTAATTTAAAAAGAAAAAAGTTAATCTTACAAAGTTTATAGCAAGAGATGAGAGGCCATTATTAGAAACAGGCCTTTCCTACTCAATTTGTTAAGTCAATGAGATCACGTTCATAGCAATGGCAACAAAATTTCATCCTTCTGCATAAATTCACAGTTCTCTCTTTGTATTTGCTGGCACAGAACAAAAAGCTTTAAGCACACCTTGGTAGACCATGAAAATCTACCATGAAAAACAATTGTCTTACACAATCTATCTGTACAGGCTTCCTCCCTCTGCCTAATGCCTGAAAGCTTGATAACAATTCCCATTAAAAAGACTCTTTTAATATGAATTTGTACATTTTCTATTTCTGGGTTTGAATTAACAGCTTATCCTTGCTTGAATTTATTGGAAAGCAAATACAACATCCCATGAAATCATCCCAGCTCAATTGCCCACATTTAACAGCAGGTTGCCCTAGAATGAATCATGAGTGAATGAGTTTAAACATTTTTTTAATGACTGCACTGTTTTAAGCTGACAGTGCAATATCATCTTTATTCCCCCATGGGACTACACCACTTTTAAGGCAAACAGCCTTATCTTTCATTTTGCTCTTCCCAGCACTTTTTGTTTAATAAAGATGATGAATTCATGACAGGCTGAGCCCCAACAAGATAAAACTGGTCCACAGCAAACCGTTCTTTTGCCAATAATTCAGTGAGAAATGCCGGCATGGAGATTTTATCTCTGAATTTATCGCTGGACCAATATAAACATACGCATCCAACAGCTCCATTTGTGGAGATACACACAGAAATCTCCATCCCTTGTGGAGGCAAGACTGCTAAAGAAGCTCCAAAATGTGCTCCACATGAGGGAAGAAGCACCTGGCTTCATGGCTTTTTCAAATTTAATGATGACGTGAACGACAATTTTTCCAGTAGGGAAAAAAACCCAAACCGATTTTAAGTATTTTTCACCTGAAATTCCTGGAAAAGCCAACAATTTCTGAAGGTTTATTGCAATTATCTAACTCCATCTGAGCCCTCAGAAAGTGCTCAAACACCAGATCACAGGAACATGCTTCACTGATCAGATAGATATCGTTATCTTCACGTGCAGGCAGAATTTGCAATTCAACCCTTGTGTCCTGCCTCCTCAGCCATTCCTGTTCTGAAACTTAGGAATTAGCAGTCAGTAGAAATGCAGAGAGTCTGAAGGAATTCTTTGGCTCATGAATAACACATGCCTGGTCTGTGACCAGGAGGCCAAAACCCATTGCAGGCTGACAGAGGTGACAAGTGATTTTGTCATATTCATGTGTTTAATCCAGCTCCTCAGAAGCCTGAGCACTTTTTTCCTTGTGCCACAGAAGAAAAAGGGAAGAAACAGAAAAGTAAGGAAGCATTTGCTATACATTCACCAGCAAAGAAGCCATAAAAAGGGGGGGAGAACACAGAAAAAGAAAATGCAGATATGCAGAACCTGAGCAGGCTGAGGTATGTGTCTGAAAACACAGATGATGCCCTGTCACTCCTCTCACCTGCCTTCCTCTTGTGCCCTTCAGATTGTGCACACACATCTAGATAGGCTATAAATATTTAAGGCAAAAATTTAAAGTGTGTCATAATAATACAACAGATCTTGCAAGGAAGAAAAGACCTCACTAGCCCTGGAGCAGACTCCATCCTGTCATAAAAAGCCATACTAACAGCTGGCTTTGAAGGCTCACAATACCACTGGCAGTTCTGAGGAGACAAAAAGGAACCAAAAATCACAATAATTTGTTCAGTGACAGGCAACTGGGCCCCACAAAAGGCGTCAAGACAGATTGTAACTGCAGGTTCTTCAGTAATGCACACAAACTAGCTTTTGTTTTCAAAGTGGATTTTACTGAACTGGAAGATTTAAAGAGACAAATTGTTTCTCAAGCAGCAGGACAAGGAGAAATGAACTCCAGCTGTTTTGTGGGTAAGTAACCAAATTAAACTGGGGGTGTAATCCTGATATTTTTCCCCCATGGCTGAGAATTTCATAACCTACCTGTCCTCTGTGATTCCTTGGAGTCTTCAGAACAAAACTGAAGCCACCTTACAGCCTCTATATTTTAACTGGAAATCTAATGTTGGAAAGTCAGACTTTTAAAACCTGAAAATCTTTTGTCAAACTCAGAGGGAACTGGCCAAAAGGCTTACAAGAGGTGTTTCTTTTGGGGGAAGGTGACCTGCAGCAGTCATCATGACCATACAGTTCTCTATGCAAACCCCCTCAGAACGAGGGGCCTTTAGACAAAATCCACAATAAGGATGTAAATCCTTCAGACACAGGATTCACTTTGTTCCATAGTGAACAAAGAAATCAGGCCAGGACTGCAGTGAGGAGAAAAACATGCTGGTGTTCCCGTGCTGACACAATTATATAGCAGAAAAACTTCAACAAACAGCTTGTGTGGTCTGTGGAGTGCACTGTAATTAACCTCACAAGCAACCAGAACAAAGGGCTCCCAAATGGGATAATGAGGAAACCACACACAATTACACATGGTCCAGGATAGATACAGGTAAACTACTTTGTACTGCATTTCCTCCAGGACAAAGGAACCTTTTCTGTGCTCTGGAAGGGCAGCAGATGGTCAGGGCTCAAAGATGTGACAGACCCACTACAGCTCTGGAATAAACTATTGCACATCACTTGTGTCACACTGACACACACACTTAGGATGTGTAAAGTATGAAGCAACTCAAGAAAAGTTCTTCCCAAAAAGGAAGAGAGAGCACAGCTCTTAAGATAAGGGGTAACTCCTTAATTTGCAGTTATCCAACACAGCTTTGTAATGACAGAACAAAACAAAGAACAGTAGCAAAGGACAGCTGTATTTTCCATAGAGAGCTTACTGTGTGTTTTCCTAAAGAAATCCTTGTTTGCCCAAACAAACATTCTCACAAAACACTTGTGCTTTTAACAAGCATCTCCTAAAGCCTGGGCAAAGCTCAACAGGTTTTCTGCTTTTCTTCTGAGAGTCTGCTCTGGACATCAGGGCTTCTGGGCTGCCTTGTACAAATGTAAAGTGTAAGAGAACACTTAAGAGATCCAAATACCAGTTACTTCCCCAAAGAGCAGTTCAATGATTTCCTGATGGGGGAAACATCTCTCTCTCTCAATAGAAATATAACAGCTCTCTTTTTACACCAAATACAGAGCTATTTGCAAGAGTCAAGGCATCCTGGTCATCAATTTTGTTTTCTTAACCCCCCAGAAAGCTGCTTGAAACATTAATAAGACTTCTTAAAGGCAGGGGACAAAGCTGCCACATGCAGGAGTAGAGGCTGGATTCACATTCTCCATCATATTCATAAAACACTACAAATTAAGGAACAGGGAAGTGAGGAGAAGAGAAAAAAATGCTTCAAACATTTAAAAATTGCCTTCAGATTATTATTAACATTACTAATAAGAGTCTTTAAAAAGGAAGTGAGTTAGAATAATTTTCATATCCACCTGGTAGATCTACATTACAAAACCTTAAGGCATCTGCATTGTGAGCAGAGTTTCCCCCAGAGATTTAAAATGCAGTGGAAAGCATTGCTGTGTGTTTTGCCCAGGCACACAAAAAGGGGGGAAGCTCACTTGCACAGCCCAGCCATATTCTGCATGTCATCACCTGCATTATCAGCAGCATCCTGAACTGCAGCACAACCCAAATATCTGCTGGAGACAGTACCCACGAGTACCTGAGAGATAAAAACCTCTTGGGAAAGCACTGTAGACCAGCAATTCCTCCTCAGCTCACAGAAATGAGCACATTTCTCTCCCAAGCACTCCTCTTTTAACACCTACAGAGCTGAAATTTCTCTTCTCTCTTTTCATAACATGGCAATGGTGCTGAGTGCTAATATTAGCTTTATGTTTGGTTAAAATTGCTGTACTTAAAAGCAACCCAGCTGAGCTGTATGTCTCAATGGAATTCACAAAACTTCCTCTCAGTATTTTGCAACCAAATTTTTCTTTTCTTTTTTTAATTTAAAGCAAAAGGAAGCTAACATTTGTTCTTCTGAACTATTTCTACAAGGTTTGCATAGAATTTGAATTATATGCCCTTTTAATCTGCAGAACACTTTTGCATGCCAAATTCTTTGAAAGAACAAATAAACACTAATCTTGTTGCAGGTAAGAATAGAAGGTCCTTTCACATAATGAAATAAAAGTAAGAGCAATCCTCCATTTCATAATCCAAGACTACATGAAAAATCATTTGAATGAAAGCAGGGTTGTTCAATACAAAAGGTTATACAGCTTCTCTCAGGTTAGGACAGCAGAGGAGTCCCCGAAACAATTAATTCCTCTGTTATCTCATAGAGGAATATCAACAGAGTGGAGCTCAAATCCCCTTCCTACAGCACAGCAAGACTTGTGAATAGGCATCACCACATTGATCAAGTTCAGGGTTGAGAATGGGCACAGAGCCTTGAAGAAATCCTGTCTGACAGCACCACACAAGAAGAGAACAGTCTTTAACTCCCATTTCCTGTCATTTCTGAGGTAAATAATTAATCAGCAATGGAAAATCCTGGGCTAAACTAATGAGATCAAGGGAAACAAAAATTCTGGTTGTCATCAACACCTCCCTAAACATGCACATGGGTATTACCTGCAGATACACCCTGTTCCAAAACCCAAGTTATTATTTCTCCTATATGCTCCTATGAAAATCTTAAGAGCATAAAAAATTAATACTTAAATCCTAGAAAAGAGCATCATTCCTTGTACAGGTGAACAGCAGCAGTGAGAAGAGAACAAATGCCTGTCCCCACCTTGGCACTGGCCAGGAAGGCCAGGGAGATGGCGACCCTGGCGCGCAGGTCCGGCCGGTCCCTGGGCCACACGTAGGACAGCATGGCCCGGATGATCTTCCTGCCATCGATCTCCTTCAGCTGTGGGGAAGCACAAACAGGGACTGCCTTACAAACACGCCTTGGGAAGGAAAAGCACTGTAAAGAAGAAGGAATTTTATTCATTTGGATCACTTCTGTGTTTTATTTGATGGGAGGCAGACACTTGACAATGTCTGAGACTGGGACTGCCTATGAGCATTTCCAGGTGGAAGTTTTTAGGTTTCTATCCATGACATGCTGTTAAAATGTTCCGTGTTCTCCAGAGTGCAGGTCTGGCTGGCTGCAACTCAAACATAGAAAGCCACAATCCTCCATCTTGAAACACTTGACAGAACAAACAAACTGACCCTTCTTTTTTATTTCCTCAAGATTGCTGTACAAAATCCAAGGGTTTGCTACTTTTTTTTTGGAAGGTATTTTAAAATAGCTTAGAAACAGAAGAGAAATGCAAAAAAATTAACAACTTAACAAAACAACTAAGGCAAGAAAGAAGTCTGAATGGTCCACAATAAACTTAAACTGTTTGGAGAACATTCCCTGACACTGGACAATGAGGCTTCACAAGGCAGATGTACATGGCCATGTGCTGGTTTAACTGATTCCATCAATTTTAACTGAATTCTTAAAAAAGCTTATCCCCCAAATCTTAAATTTTGCTCTAAGAGAACAATCCATTTAACAAGACAGCTTGAAAGACATGACTTTTTCTGTTTGGGTTTATTTGAAGTTTTGCTTTGGGATTATTTTTCTGTTGTTGAGTTTGGTTGCTGTATTTTTTTACAGCAATGTAGGTTATTTTCCAGATGGACAGATGTCTATCACTGACACTCTGATTGTTTAAATGAACTCTCAAGCTGAACTATCTGCAGCTTAAACTACATTTCCTAATTCAGAACAAGGGGATGTGCAGCAACACAGAGCACAAGTATCAACAACTCATTTTTCTGTGTTGGCTACACTGGGGTTAACTTGAAAGACACGAGGGTTATCTAAGACAGAAAGGAGGGCAGCAAGGGTAGCTAATCTCTCCCTTTCAGGCAGTATTTTGTAGTGGGGAGAAGGGAGGGAAACAATAAGTTAGTGCACACCTTGCAAAGATGACTCTTATGACAGAAGCCAGTAGGAAGGGGGAGTATTATAATAAATCTTACTGTTTGAGGATAAATCAAATTAGAAAATAAATTCTCCGTTAAGGTCGGGGGTGAATAAGCAAGAAAGGAGAGGTCTGTTAAAAGGTAAAATTGCTGAGGCAACCAGGGAAGCCAATCCTATAAAGGTAAGCTTTTAAAAGCACCAGGAAATTCATCTCAGTTTTTCTAGTCACAGCTTCAAGCAAAACCAAGGCATTTTGTCACCAACTGCAAATGTATTGGAACATTACACAGGATAAGCACATTTCAAACTACTTTTAAAGAATGGATATATGGAAGATTTGTCAGTGGAGAGAGGATGCAAAAGTGCCTCTGTTGTGTCCTACCCACTTAAAAGATGGACATATCTGCTGCAGCATATACATGAATCTTTCCATTTGAGCCAAGGATATGCATAAAAAGCAGTTCAAACATGTGGAAAATATCTTTGATCACCACTTACAGGTTAAAAGGAAGTTAAAAAAAATTGGTGCCACATTAACACAAAAGATACAAAAGTGCAATCAGAGCAGTTCTAATTATATGTTGCTATTGGCTAGGCAGACTTTGCACAGAAAAGATATTAAAAGGAACAAAATATACTGGCTGCAAACAAGGAATCTATTTCCTTTTTTCATGGCTCTGAACTGTGACAGAAGTAAATCCATTTAGAAAAAAGTCAGGAGGCAGCCACTCATTTGCCAAAGGCCTTGCAAAGGAACAAGAAGAAATATCAAAGGATGCAAAATGCACACAATATTACATCAAAGTTTACCATGAAATAAATGTTACTGTTGTACAGAAACATGAGTTAAAATTGTTTAAATATGCAAGTGGCAACATTAAGAATTAAAATGAGCAATCTGTTCGATGGACTCAGGCCCTTTTTTGATTCTCTAAGGTACATAAAAAGGTTAAGAGATGAATTTATTTTACCTCCTTTTAAATAGCAGTAATGTTTTACATTTTCTTTCAAGGTCTATTTCTACAGAAATGCAAGGAATGGAAGGAAAAATACTATAAATCAAATACAGCAGGGAGCAAAGCATGAAAGCCTTTTCCTCTTTTTGAATGCAGCATGTTTTTAAAACACACTGTGCAATACTGAAGATTATTTGCAAAAGAATGACCATTGACCAACTTCCTGTCCCTTCTACCCATCCCATCCAGGTTCTGGACTTTTTAAAATACCTAAAGAGGGGAAAAAAAAGAAAGCCATAATTCCCCTTCACAATCTCCATGGTTATTGAGCACTGCAAGGCATTCACTGGGCTGACCCTGTCACTTGGTGGATAAAGCCTGTGCCAGGATGATGAGCTGTCAGAAGTGGGATGCAAGAAAGTGGTAGTTTGACTGGAATTTAAGCTGTCACTGCTGGTGAAGAGAGAAAGACACAGTTCTGGCTCCCTGTGTGCTCCCTCAGGGAGCTCCATCATCTCTTTTATTGTACCAGCACATGTTTTTCCCCCTGCATGAGGTTATTCTCCCAACCACCACCAAAAAAATCCCCAAAGCTGGTAAAGACCAGTTCTGATCTCACTACTCAGCACAGCAGCCACTGCTGTAAGTAAAAGTTATTCTGGAATTTTAAAAAATGTAAGTTTCTCTAGCAGTTACATGTGAGATGAAGGTAATGTGCCCTTCACTCTGTGCTCATCCTTAGGATTCAGTTCTGTACCTGCAGAAGCTGCTATAAAAGGGGCAATTTAAAATGTCACTCCCAAAGTCAGAATGAACAGCCTGGTTTGTCAGAAAAAAATCTGGAATAGGGAAAGGTGTAATAGAGCTGACAGGTATCTCACTGCAGTTCTAAAAGTATAATCCTGAGGGGAAAAAATGTGGTAAATGGGGTGCCAGTATTTTTACACACTGAATACAAGTGCATGTATACCTGAGCTACAGGAGCTGCACTTGGAGCAGCAGAATATTTCCTTCCCTTCAGTTTTGCTGAGAAATTCCTGGCAAACCAAATGTTACCCTGGTTTTTTCTCCTCTTCACACATTTCACCTCTCCCACAGCTGGTTCTTGCTGCTTTCTCCTGGACAGCTGGTATTTGTTTAGTTAGACAACAGCCTTAACTGACCATGTCCTATATTAACCACATTACAGCCATATTTATTGGAATAAAGAAGTTAAGAGATTGATTTATGCAGGAGTAACTGCAAGTAGTGGCTGAAGGGAGAATGCCAATGGAATTTTACACTGCCAGCAAATTAAAAATATATCATCTGGCATCAAAATTTTTGGGTAACATACTGCCAGTGAGTTTTAGCATTAGCAACATCCAGCATCCCTTAAGACTACTCGTGTTGTAGTAAACAGAACCTTCCATTTCCTCTCTGACCAGAGAAAAGCCTGGAATTTAAATATGTGAAACAGAGAAGGAGAATCAGTTAGGTTTGAAGTCAGTTTTGCCCAAGAAATCTCTGAAAAGAGCTTACACCTGTTGCAAAGAGGGTCTTGAAATGAGCCTGAAGTTGATGTTACATGCAGAGCCACCGGTACCACTGACTGGAGATGGTCAATTATTTTGTTTCCCCCTGTGCCTCACGCAGAAAAGATCACAGATGTTTACTAAAACAAGCTGGCTGCACCTCAGGTTATGAGATTCCCTCTTACTATAAAACATACACCTCTCCTGACTTCTGCCTGGAGCACAAACAGGTCTGGATACAATGAAGGGACAACTCTCAGATGAAAACTTGAAAGAAAATCCTAAGTTGAACTCTTCAATTTCTTTACAGCTGAGGCTGTAGGAGACATCCTCAGAACAGTTAAACCAGCACAGCAGCCCTGAAAGACCTGGATTCTGAGACTGAAAATTCAGTTTGTCATCAGTGTGGTCTTCACTAATTTTAGGGAAGATTCCACCCAAGTTTGAACAAGTCCTAACCATTCACAGAGAATGATTCTGCAAATACACCAAGCATCAGAAATAAGTGTGCCCAGGAAATGAGAAGATGCAAGTTCTGTACACTCAAGAGCTTTGATTTGGCAATTTTAATCACACAGTTGATACTGTCCTGTTTTAACCAAAAGTTTGCCTCATTTTCTGATTGTAATCAATCAGTCTAATAAAAGATCCTGCTTCTCCTCATATACCATCCTCATTACTTTAATGTGCTTCCTGAATAGAAACACAGTCAAAATATACCAGATGTATTACCATTAATTCCAAGTAAAAATACACACACTTTAATTGCTTCTCTCCCCTCCCATTTCAAGTGTGATTTTACCAACTGATGCAATAACCCACAAGCTGATGTCTGCTACCCTGTCTGCCAAGTCACAGGGAAATATCAGTCACAAACAAGATCAACAAACCAGTGAATGACAAGAAAACATATTTTCCATCCAAAGAATCTAATCCAGGCCAATTTCAAGGGAGTGTGTAACAGTAAAATGGTATTTTTAATAAAATAAATAAAACCCTTCAACACCATGATCATAAACATTTAGTGATTTAAGAGCCAGCAAGTCTATATTGACAATTTAACAGTATCACCTACAATATTTATATATCTACCAAGAGAATTTTGGACAAATTGTTGCTTGAGGTCTTCAGTTTTTAGGTTTAGGTTTTTTGGGGAAGATGGTAACATTTTTTATTTAAAAAGCAAAAATAATTGAGTAAGTTTTACCCCTTCCTTTGGATCTGTGTGAAGCCCTCCACCAGCATGGCCATGCCAACACATCCTCTTCTCTACCAGTTGCCACCTGGGCAGGATCTGTGTGAAAATGAAAAGTCAATTTGCAAGAACCTCAGGAAACAGGCACATAAAAGGCAGCAGAAGGAACTACTGGCTTGTTTTGTATCCCTCATCATCAAACAGCTTAAACTTGTTTTAATAAAAGATCTCACCTCCCTCTAAAAACCTTGCCTTGCTTAAGAAAACAATAATAAAAAAGGGATATAATAATCCTAGCAGCAAAGAACATGTTCCAAGCAGCCAGGAGGGAAAGATAACAGATCCTTAAATACTGAAAATGAACTGAAGAACACAGAAAAAACCTTTAGGTTTTGGAGGATAACCATACTCGGGCACATTAATACGTAAAGTGGAACACATTTAAGCAATACTCTTTCCATGTGTGAAAGAGTAACTTTACTTGAGGGCAAAATAAATAGATAAATCTGCTTCACACTTGTCTTTCCTACCAGGATGGGAATGGGCACAAGTTACCCCATTCCTGCTGCAATCCATGTAGAGGGGCAGTTGGGAAAACAACCTGTTTGTTAAAAACAAATGCTCACTTCTCTTAGCATGTAGCCAAGATTCCCTGGAGAAAATTTCTGAATTTATTTATGCCTGTAGATGTACTAAAAAATAACTACTCACTACCACCAGGCATTTTTCCAAGTTCAAAGTGCCTGCCACAGACAATGGACCTGTTAAAGCTTTTCCAAAAAGAATTTGCTTTTTGTTTCAAAGATTTGCTACGTGTTGACAATTTCCAGGTTGAAGTTCTGTAAAAGCTCATTAGCAATCTTATTTTATGTATGTTGGTTGATAGCAGACCACAGGGTTTCCCAAATCAAAATGTCACTTTTCACATTTTAAAGAAAAACATTATTAAAAAAACATTCCAAGTAGATTTCATACTTTGAAGTCACAATGACCATCAAAAGATTTTAGCTACTTAAGTCAGTTATGAGGGGTTATTATTTTTATAATTAAATACAAAAAAGAAAAGCAAGACAAATACATTTCTCAGCTTCATTCAAACAAGTGTGTTACTCAGAAATGTGTAAGAATTCTTCCAGGAACAGGAAAAATTGATCTTCCCTGTGTTTACACTGGTTTTAAGGCAAGCAGACCTCATAGGAGTAAGAGTCTGACATCCTGGCACCCAATTATGAGAATATTCTACAACTTAAGCAGAATTTTGAAGGAATAAAGCCCTACAGATTGAAGGAAAACTCAGAGTTTCCGACCTGGCTGTTCCTTATCTGGGTATTTTCTGTGCTTAATAAATGAATCTAACTACCACCACACAAAACCCACATTTGTAAGAACTCTTTTTTGAAGTTAATGTGTTATCATTAGTTTGCAGAGATTCAAAAAGACTTCAGAGATGTAAGTTGCCATTTAACTTCAGAACTGTAAATAGTGAAATTAAAGGATATGAAAGTAACAGCAGTGGAAACTGAAAGATCCTCCAAGGGTTTGAGTTTCTCATGAGCTGCAAGTTGGAAGAACAATTTATACCCACCTCTGAATGCTCCAGTAATGGCCTTGAATAATTCCCTCCCAGGCTGTGCCATGATCTTTGCCTGCAGATTGGTGGAATCTACAGAAAACAGAAGGGAAAAAAGAAAAAAAAAGAAAGAAAAAGAAAGAAAGAAAAAAGAGCTGGAAATGAAAACAGTCATGAAGAACATGCACTTCATATTCAGAGAATATTCATCTAGTTTATGTAAACAAGCATAACATGAAAAGAAGGCAGATGGCTTTGTTTTTTAACAACTGACCACAGAAAAAGAAAATTGGTGGGGAGCAGCTGTAAAATAAATTACATTCACAGAACAGAAATGCTCAGTGACAATGAACTGAATTTCCCTTCCCTGAATCCCCACTCTCATCAGACTTTGTTTCTTCTGTACAACAAAAGACCAGTTTTCCCTTTCCTCTCATTTTAATTTTCTCCCAGGTTGTCTTCTGAATTCTTTCAAATAGTCTTTTGTCCTGTTTTTCATTAAGAAATGTTATTTTTATGCTTATGGGTTCTGCCATTCCCAATTCCTCTTAGCTCAGTTCATGCCATGCTTGTCTCCAGAAGGCAAATCAAAGCTCCAGCTTTTGCCTGGGAAGCACTGGGACTGTGAGAAAGTGGAGCAGGGCTGGCAGCAAGTTTCAGGTTATCAGGACACAATATATGCAATATTCACAGACCCTTCAATGCACCTTAACCTGTAATACACAGCTGGCACCAACTGCTGGCACCAACTGTGCCACACTCTACACCTTACCTTGCAAAGGAATCCATACTTTTATATTTTAAAGGACCAAAATAGTTTAAAAGAACCATTTTTTTTTCCTCAGAGGGACTGGCTGGCAGTGCTTCCCATGGCAAACATAGGGACCTCTCCTGGTCAGCACTGATGGTGCCACTCAATATTCAAGCTTTCACTGCTCAGTGAATTTACTGTTCCAGTATTAACCATACACCTCACCCCATGTAACAATCACACCAAGAGCAAAAGAGCTGCTCACCAGCCCATGGCAAAGGACAAACAGCAAAGAAAAGAAAAAAAACCCCAAACCTTGATCATAAAAAAGGGTAATTTTAACCTTGACAAACAGCAGCACCATCATATATTTTATACTTTGCCTTAAACATCCTTTTCTTCCTAAGACACATATCACAAGTAATAATTTCATGAGTCATTTCAAAGAAAATTAAAACCATTTCTCCACAAGTGTCATCACATGGGCCTGCTATTCTAAACATTTCTATTATATGACATTATATACAGGGAAAGAGTGAACATCATAATTGTACATTTTGCATTTAGTAGAGCTAACTGGCCTGGGTGAACCATCCTGATATTTCCAACTCCAAAACAAAGGAGCTGCATTTCTAAAGCACTTCCTTGTAGATGCACTCACAGCTTTGCCTCAGCACAGAGGATCCCATCTAAAGCAAAACACTTTCCACAGGAATGACGACAGTGCCATAAACAGAAAATATAATGGAAAATCATGATGCTTCAGCAGTATTGGAAAGCAGCTAATTACTGTTTTCTAGAGTACCCACAGGACATCATAAAAATGTTTTACTAAAAATCCATCTCCTTTGACCTCAAAGTTCTCACAGCTCACTTCTGACTGAAATATGAAGCAACAATATCACAGAAACAACTTCTACTGGAACACCAGCAGATTTGCTCTCAATTACTGCATTACATAGATAGCCTGATTTCTTGACTGAAGCTATGAACTGTCATGGGGTTAAGACAGCAAAAACATCAAAGGTTTTCCACAAGATACACAGAAAAACTTGTTCTTATTTTCAGCCTTGAGCCTGGAAGACTGGAGTATTCAGTCCTCTCTCAAGCTCCTGCTAAAAAACAAATCTGGGCAAAGAAACAGAGTTAAACAAGAGTTAAATTTCCTTCACTGGTAATTTCTGTGACCATCACAGTCCTGACAGCAGAACTGCCCAAAGGAGAGGGGCTGAAGCCTTCCCTGCCACACATCCTGGAGGAGACTCAGGACTCCACTTTCCCTCACCAGGGCTCCCAAGAGCTTTAAGACTACAAAGAAAAGCCACACTTGAATCTAATCACAACACATAAAAGAAGCAGGTTATTGCTTTAAAGAACCAGGAGCAAGTCCTGCTTATTTCAGAATTTAAGAAATAATGCAGGGAGCTCAAATTCTGGCATTTCCTAACTCCTGAATGCCTGACTTTGCACCATTATGTTCTTGTAATGTATTTTTGGATATGATTCCATAAACTCTAAAGCATGAAGCAGATGTCTAGGACTGATTGCACATAAAAGTCATGTTGTTAAAGTGTCATGACTGTGGGTAGTAGTTTAAATACTACAAATGCAAACAAACAACAGGGATTAAACACATTTGTGCAAGGTCAAACCCACACTTAGAAGCTTCTCTCTGGAATATGATACGTTGTGTTCCAGACATGCTGCACCCATCTTGTGGGGATTTGTTCTTTTAAACTGTAGCTGAAGAGAGAACTGAAGGTGGGATTCAAGTCCCTCTGCAGCAATTAAGTCCCACAGATAACCCTGCTGAGTTTACAGGCAAGAAAAGAAATGATGAATAGGAAAGAGTGGAGGAAAATGAGTGAAAAAGGTGAAAATATTCTGGTATAAAGATAGGGAAAGCTACCACCAGTATGAACAAAATAAACTGAACTGGAGCTACATTTAACAGTGGCCAAGGTGCAATTGCTCTGGACACTTGGATGGATATGTACAAAAAAGAAGGGACTTCAAAGCCCATCCAGTGCCACCCTCTGCCATGGGCAGGGACACCTTCCACCACACCCGGCTGCCCTGAACATGTCCAGGGATGGAGCATCCTTCCTCACAGCAATTTGAGATGTCCATTTTTATAGACAGACACGTGGGATTGCTGCTGTGCTCAGCAGCAATGCCTCCTCTCTAAAAGGATTTTGAGAATTCAGGCAATTTCAAACAGCCCCTTCCAAAGCAGGTATTTGCCAATGAGGACTGCTGACTGCCAGAGACTGTCCAACTGCACCCTCAGAGTGCAGAGAAGAGAATTTACCAATGCACACAAACACGTGAAATGTCTGCACAGTAAACATCAGGGCCATTGTACAGAACAGACCAAGCTTCAGGTGAAAATAAATAAGCAAATAAAAAACCGAGGTAAAACATAAATAAATGTAACAAAATACCTGAAACTTCTCTTGCAACCCTTTCCAGAGCAAGGGATATTATTAAGTTATGCAGAAGAACAAGCTCTTTATCACTGGCAGCTGGAAGGGCAAGATAATGGAAGGGAAGTCTCTATTTTGTACCGTTACAGTTACAATAATTTACACAGCCCTCCTTTGTACAACTGCCAAAGTTCTCCCCGAAAGAAACTCCTCAGTGTATTTCTTTGCTTAGAAAGATTCCTGGCAAAATAATTATCCTTAGTTAAGGGCTGTTAGCCCCTTCCAGTTAAAAGCTATTTTCTTTCCATTTAGCTAATTTAACTAATTTTTAGATTCATTTCATTTCCATATTTACATTGAATAGACTTTGCCATTGTTTTTATTTTGGATACAGGCAAACTTCTACCAAAAAAACCAAAACAAAGCAAAAAACAAACCCACAAGTTTCCTAGAAAAAAAAAACCCAAGAGCAATTGTTCAGTTACTCGTGGAAGTTCATCATGCCAACGTGCCAGTTCTCTACTCAGCAGAGATCCTAAATTCCAAACACAAGTTCTGACATGATGAAGCCCTGCCTGCTCCAACCACAGCAGGGTGAACTGAAGGAGCTGTGCTTATGGAAATACAAACTGATCTCAACATCAAAAAAATAAAGCCTGATCCCAGTTCCACAATGTTTATGAAACCTGGTTTTCCCCCTTCATAAATTTAGCATTTTTCCCTCTCCAGGATACAAATGTTGCATGCCTCAGTATCCAGAAAAGCAAGACTCTAATCAAAACTACTGAAAAATATAAGTGTGAAGGGAAAAAAAGATTTGAATCTGTAATGCAACAGCACCCCAATAACTCTGCTGTATTTGACTCTCATGGTACTAAGTGCCATAGAAAATACAAATACTTCTTATAATACAACCAGGCTTACAATTGTTTGTAAGCTTAAAAAAAATGGCAATGGACATGAAACTATGAAGACAGGAGATCAAGTACTACATGAATGCAAAGCAGAGTAGAAGGATGAGAGCCAAGTCTCTGAAATTAACTTTTTCAAAAAGAATGGTTACAACTTTGTTCTTACAGTCATTTTACCAGAGCTTCTCCCTTCCTTTAATCCCATTTTTCCTCAGGAGTTAAGCTGTGGCTGTACTGTTCACAGGCACAACTCCTGACTGACACAGTCCTGCTGCCAAAAACCTCTGCCATTTGTGTAATTACATTAATTAAAGCATCAATTAAAGCAGAACTGTGGCTGTGGAGCTCACTCCCAACTGGGGTTTTACCCCAGAGCAGTGAGGAGCTCTGGTGTAACTGTGCCACTATAGGTGTGTCCCTCTGTGAAGTCCTGACTGTCAGGACAACACATCTTCCTCTGTCAGCAAATTTAATTTGATGCTTGAAAAAATTTGTCCCAAAATTTTGAAAGGCATTATAACCATGAGGTCCAGAACACTGAAGTTTGAGCCTCCTGTTAGGGGTTTTGTTTAATGAAATAAATGCTCGTGCATTTCATGAATTCTAATTTTCAGCCAAATAGAGCTCGATGCAAAAGTGGGAATTCATTACCAAACCATTACAACATGCATTAATTGACCACTTTCTAACACAAAAATGCCTAGAAACTAAAAAGCTAAAGAGAAGAACACATATATATATATCCCACAGATGTAGTATCAGTTTTCTAGTTCAGCAAATCGAGTGCAAATCCACACTTAGTGACACGTGGCAATTAACACTGATCAGCAGGGACTGGCATTTCTCACATGAAAATAAAGGCATTCAAAAGGAAAGCAGGAATATAATTAATACTTCTATTCATCACCATGATAACATTGCTGTTTGTTCCCTAACAGCTGAAGTAAGTCTCCAGGAACACCAGACAATACTGAGTATTCAGGTATATTTTAATGTATGCAAATACACGGGTAAAATATTTGATCTGCATCGACTTTAGCTCCCAGCCTCTTGCACAAGTTCCAAAATTAAAACGTCCAAAATTTACCCTTTCAGTCCTGCTCATCTCATCTAGTAACATAAAGCTGACTGAGAGAATTCTGCCTGTCAGGAAAAACTAACCAAGGCGGGTGACAAAGGAGTTACTCATAAACAGCAGTAATCTGAGGGGATAAACAAGTTTATTATCAAAGAGAATTACAAACTGAGAGTTTATGAAAGTTCACTCCCTCAGTCTTTGGGATACACTTCCTTAAGCCACTTTGAAAAATGCACGTGAATTACTGAAAGCTGGACTTAGTTTGAGATAAAGTACTCAATACTTTACTTGTAATAAAAAATAATTCACTAGGACATATTACAGCCTTCCACAGCTAACAGAAAGCATTAACTTCAACTTCCTCTCCGCACATAACGGCAGAATTAGCTGTCAGCACAAGTTACTCACTATACACGCATTCCGCATCCGTTCAAAGACACTGAGGGTTTTAATGCTTGTCCCCAAAGAGACCCCACGACACCCCTGGGGACNCGAGCAGCAGCCGCCGCTTGCGGGAGGCTGCGGCCGCCAGGCCCCGCGGTGCCCCCAGCACCGCCATCTTCCGAGGGCCGCGGCGCAGGGGATTGTGGGACGGTGGCGGACCCGCGGCAGGGGCGGGGCGGGGGGAG
>VXBB01007899.1:0-11214 GCA_013399915.1 Illadopsis cleaveri
TAATAATAGCTAATGAAAGAGAGGTGTGGAAGAGCAGGCCAGAACCACAGGCAAAGGGGAATGAAGATTGTGTGAGTTTAATGACTTCAGAGATTGGACTAAACCAACACAATCTCTCCACTTGCTAGATCAGAAATCTAAGTTGTTACCTTTCTTGTGGCAGTGCCTAGAAGACCAGCCAGGAACGACACCAGGTACACTATACAACACAGAACAGACAGAGGTCATCTTTTCCTTTAAAAATTAGTCTCTAAAGACAACCAGAGGCAGTGTCTGGATACAGAGTTGTCATATAATCTCTTCTAGGGTGTTACAAAAAGCATTGTGATAAGTTGCACAGTTAGGAGAGAAATTAGCAGATCAGGTCAGGGGCTGTGGAGTTAGGGTCTGTCCAGGGCAAGAAAACAGTAGGATGGCCTTCAAACAAAGCTCTTTTTGGTGACACATCTTCTGACGCAAAGCAAGTGACATCCTGAATAACGCACGGAAGAGCTTAAGCCAAAAGCACAGCCTCCTTCTTGACAAGGACCATTCTCCCACACTCTCATACTACACCAAACAGCTGCCTTTGGTGTACAAGCCTGCTAGCAGAAAAACCCTGAGGCTTAGCAGGTATCTGAGGGACATAACAAGGAGCCTGTTATGCCACCATGCCACTTGCTACAGAGGAGGCAGGTCTGTGGGCACTGAGATAGAGATAAGGATGCAAGGATATAGATGTCCCTAAATACCAACTGTATCTTTACAGAGAGCTCTTCAAAAGGACCAAGGCCACCTAAAACGAAACAGAGGTCAAAAATCATGTTCACAACAGAAATTCAAATCCAGTGTCTGCAATGAATTGAATTTATCCATGTCTCTTCTTGATCTCACTGTGTGATCCCACACTCTTCCTCGGTATTACATGTTAGACCCTCTAATATTTCCTTTTTTTTTTTGAAGTTTGGACTTTGTGAGGAAAGGCCAAAACACTGGAGCACTAGCCATCCTTCTGGTGTTTCTATCTAGAAAAAAAAGGAAATGAATAGGGTTTAAATCTAGATGAAATCATTAGGTCTCATTTAACCTTCTGCATAAACTGACTGTAAAATTTCACCCAGATGACCTGTGCTGAGACTTCTGGCTCGTATTTGACTGAAGAATAAAGAAATTTAGCCAGACAATGACTCTTTTGAGGCTTCAGTACAATTTTAATACCAAACAGGTTGAAATTGCAGAGATGAACTTTCTAAAAAGCTTTTAATAATTCAGTTCAATTAGTAAGGATACATTTTGGTGATCAGTTACATGTAACAAGTAGGATATATTTTTTTCATCAAATACCTCAAATATGTATGCCTTCCCCAGTTTCCCCCACAAAATATCACGGGGAAATCTTTCCCTGGGGCAAATTTTTCCAGATTTTTCTAAAGAGACCCTTGAAAAAACACAACTGGGTAATTCCCCTAAAACTAACTGGGTGGAAATATCCATGTCTATGGAAAATGGAGTTCATTCAGAACAATAAAAGGGAAGTGTCTTGGAAAGAAAATATTCCCATGCAGAAGATACAATCTGCATGGCTCCTCCCATGTGGTCCCAGTGCTGTTATTTCCTTTTTGCCCCATGTCCATACCAAAACAAATGTTTCTTTTTCAGTTTCAATCTTTCTTTTCTGACCATGTGCCAAAGAGATGAGATATTTCCAGTGCTTTTCAGAAAGTTATGCTGTCCCCAACTCAAAAGAAGTGTCTCATCTGCCTTAGCCAGTGACCATGGAAATGGTTGTTACTGCATGTCTGCAGATGCTGTGGAGTGACAGAATTTCCATGGACAACTTATTGGAAGAGAGAAATCCTCCATTTTGCAAACATTAGTAACATGGTGACCTTTAACAACATTGCAAGCTTTCACTCTTTCTTTAAAGTATTATATCTGTCCTTAGGGAGTAAAACTTGTAGCTAAGGATTGAAATCAGAAGTGGATCATAGTGCTGGCTGTGCTATTCAATTGCCCTGATGTATTTAGGATCATTTATTTCTAACTGATTTGGGTTTTTTTAATTCTGTCTTGAATCTGAAAAAAGAAGTGACCAGGCTGGCAGTGACATGTGATTAATAGAAAAAGTTAGCAGGAGGAGATTAGCATTGTAGCCTATTATTTATTAATTAAATGCAGACACCCTATTTATACCAATGCTGATGACATTAGTTCACATCCATGCTTTGGGACTGCACTATCCGTCTGGTCTCCCAGCATAGTAATGTTTGTTACTAAGCTGGTGGATGTTGCTGGGCTCCTTCTGTCACTTGCTTCTGTTATCAGCAGGAAAGGACAGCCAAGGAGTTAAAGATCCAACCTGAACATTTTGTTCAAGTGTCTGCTCTGTCTCTAACAGCTTGAGTTACCTTGGCCATATCTCTGGGCTCCTTTGTGACATCACTCCTTGCTTTTTACATCTGTACCTCCCTGTAGCTCAGTGTGCAGTGAAGATTAAGCATGCAAGGCAGTATGCTGTGGGAGACCTTTTCCATTGCCTACAGGAGAAAGAATTACATTAGTGGGCATATAGATACCTGCTGCAGCTATTTCAGTCAGCAGAATGGGAAAGAGTTATCACCAGTGTTGTTATTTAGAAGTGCCAGAGTAAAATATTCTACTTCACATGACTCGTTTGACGAGCTTGTCCTCCTGCCTACGAAGTGTTCAAAGGAAAGTTCTGAAGGCAATCCAACCCTGAGGTTTCCACTCTTCCTAGTAACTGTTTTCAAGATCCTGCCTCCAAATGCAGGAAAAACAACAAATGGGTTGCAGGACTCTTCCCGATTCCACCTCAGGGCAATGCCATGGGCTGCTGTCACACATTAAGCTTGAGACAAGTAGGTTGCTGTGAAACTGCCCTCTCCTGCACCGAGAAAGAGAAAGCCCTAGTGGTGCATGACACACTTCTGCCAGTTTTCAATCAGGAAATAGCTCTTTACTGCCTCATAAACAAATACATGCCTTTGGTTGGGCCCACTGTAGTTGTATGAGCCAGCAGAGCCAACAGACCATATATGCTTTGCCTTCAGAGTAAAGATGGGAATCCAGGGAATCCTCACATTCACCAGTTGATATCCTTGAAAAATTGCCCTTTGGGTGTTCCATAATCCAAATGATCAGCTACTCCTGCAGAAGAATATCATAAATGCTTAGAATTGGTAGGGTTTCTTGACAAGCTGTGATGTGCACTCTCTCTTGTGACTGTGTCTGGCTCTTTTTTCACATATTAAAGGACAAGTTAGATGCATGAACTAGCCCCCCAACAGTGTCTTCTACAGGTAAGCAACTGCTTTGCCTGTCAGCAGGAGGTTCTGCAACCTGAGCAGAAAGTCTGGTCATGAATGGCTTTAAGGTTTTCTTTCTACTCTGGGAGAATTCCTAAGTCTGCGGAGGTACAAAAATAAGTTTTGAAACCAGGGTGGACTCATGAAATTATTTGGAATGTGGTTCAAAACCCTCTCAGAATCAGACTTCTGGAGTCTAAGTAGGCTTTAGATCAACACCACCATGGAAATATTCCTGCAGAACAATCTGAGGACCTGAGCCTTAGACATCCTCTTACCAATATTTTGGTGTTTGTTTATTTGAATTTTCATCAGCTATCACATTCCCTGGCTGAAAGCTGAGCATTGTAACAGCCAATAATTAAAAGCGAATATTGAAGAGTCTTTCAGCATTATCTATGCCACGATACAATCTGAACACATGCAAAAGACATTAAAAGATGAATGAAGGGAGTGAATGGGCTGATTTATCCTGGACTGTTTCTCATGGTGTGAAGTCTGTCTTTCACAGTCTGATGAAGTGCAGAGACAGTTAGTGGATTTGCTACCAGGAAGGGCACACATTCATTTCCCTTCCTGCAAATGTATTTAGAGCTGAAATTGAGCATAGGAAAAGTTAGAGCCAAAAAAGCAACCACTGAAAATGCAAACTATCGTTTATTTTGGCAAGTTGGTGTTAAGAAGAATAAGTTGAGGGTACTAGAAACTGACATAGAAATTTTACAGGATTTCTCCCTCTGTGTGTATGCTTCCAGCTGGTTGTTTTTTCCTTCTTTTTTTCTGCCCTGCATTTTTTGTAGCTTTCCACAGTTAGACATTGCTTTCTATGGAATTTTCTTAAATACTGTACCAGTTGTGAACATACCCACTCCTAACCTTAGAGAAAAAGAGAGTTGGATGCAAAGTGAAACTGCAGTTTCTTCCCATCCTCACTGCTGTAGCAGTAGCATAAAGCACCTCATCTTTATCCAGATAGTGAAGAAGGGCAGAAAGACGGATTTAAAATGGATGCTGCTCTGCTGGATGATGTAGATAATATTAGCACTTCTGCATCTCTGTCAGTGACTCGCAAAGCCTCCTTCAGATGTAATCAGCCTCTTCACCTTGCTCAGTGTATGAATAAGGAAACTGAGGAACTGTGATTAATGTGGTTTGGAACAGCACATCACTACCCAGCTTGGAGATGAAGTCACGTCTTCTAAATCCTGTTCAGTGCCCTATTAAATCTCATCTTCTTCATTCATTTTGTCCTCCTTCCTCCCTCCAGATTTTCATGAGTCTTCTGGATTTTGTAAATGTGCTAGAAAGTGAATCAGAGGGCATAGGAGTGCATAGGGGTGGGGAGTTTTCTGGGGAGTTCCCTGTAAGCCCATCCTGTCAGCACTGTAGCACCCACCCACGTGCATCTTGCCTGTGGATGGAGAACACCTTGCTGCTGGCATTGCAGGAAACAAAGGAAAAGTTGGTGCTATCATGCTGGAGAGGATGTAGCTCCATTCCTGACCTCCCTGCATCCTCTGTGCTGTAGGAATTCATCATCACTCCTGTGAGTTATATTATCTCCTGCGTGCAGCCGTGCAAACATGCAGCATAACATGTACGAATATCTGGTCACAGAAGGCTCAGCAACAGCTCTGACCAAATAAAATCCTCCAAACTGACAGTGAGTTCAGATATTGTCCTTTTAATTCTCCTTTGAAGGTTTGAATTTCCCCCTCCTTTTTATGTAAATCTGTTCTACCTACACCATCCAAATGCCAGGAAGTCTTAGAACAGTAAATACCCCTGCAGCACAATCAAATTGTGCTTCAGAAAAAATTATTTGACTCCCCCAAGCCACAGTCTTGTCCTTTAAAATGAAGGACATGCTTCTGTAAAGCTCTCCTTCTTATCCAGACCTTTGTTTTCAGCACATTTTCAGCTGTACCACCTTTGCCAGTGATGGTATCATGGCTTCTCAAGTTCAGCAAGGACACTCAGCCCAGAGAGACGTTAAAGTGATGTCTTAAAACTTCAGAAAGTGTTTTGCCATTGAGTTGATATTAAAGCAACATCTTCAGAAGGCTATATGAAGCAATTTGCTATAAGCTATCCAATGTGTTGGCTAAGACACCAATAAAATCTCTGCTCCTTCGTGCCAAAGGAATTCAGACTTGTACAGTCAAGCTGTTTGTATGTGCATGTCTGGGCCCATCTATCAGTCAATCTGTCAAGGGTTCCTCCTCTGAGCTTTGAACCCACTGAGTAATTTAACCTGTCGTTGATGGGGTGGAAGAAGTCCCAAAGCTACTCTGTTCCTATAAATTTCATGAAAACAAGCAGCCAAGCAGAGCAGAGGGTTCTCATTAGTGTTCATAAGCCCATCTTTTATTAGACATCAATGAACTCATGGGGGTAGGGACACTGGAAGAGGGTTTACACATTCGGCTGCCCATGAAGCAACTTGTTTCAGTGTGTGAGTTCTGATACCCTGTCAAGAGGCCTCCTGTAGTAACAGCTTCTTGGTTTTAACAGGATGTCAGACAGATTTCTTAGCTCCTTTCTGCTAATTTCAACAATGCTTCACGCGGCAGAAAAGTCAGCCTGCTGGTTACATTTCCCTTCCCTCCTCAGCCAAAGCCACTGGGGAGAGTTTCTGCACGATGTTTAACAAGTAACTCAACATCAGAGGTGGCTGCTTTTCAGTGAGGAGTACCTTAAGGAAACAAGAAAAACAGTACAGTTTTTTGAAAATTTTCTGTCTAGCATCATAAAAAGTAATACTCAAAAATAAACAGCTATCTGTTATTCAATCATATCATCAGGTTGTCCTAAACAGACCTCAGAATTAAGAAAGGTGTGTGGACAAATCTTAATTTCATTTAACATTGTTCAGACTGACTCAATTCCTCTTCCAAACCCTTTTGCATTAGTAGTGTTTGTTTTTTGTTGTTGTTGTNCAGCTGGTATCAGTCATATGGAAGCCTATGTTTCAAAGAAAAACAACTTAAAATTAACATCAGAGTTACTGCTCTTCATGATCACCAGAAAATTCTCTGTCTTCTTATTTCCGTAGAACAAAATTTTTTACATGCGTACTTATATTATTTTTTCTCATTTTAGCATTCTCTATAAAAGAAAAGTCAGTTTAATTCCTCCTTTCAAAGAAAATCACACTAATTTGAATATGTGGTTTGCACATAACTAGGTACTCTGTGGGCTGTGTATGCACATGCATTGTTCAGGTCCTATGCCCTTTTAGATTTTTTAAAAGTCAGTGGCAATTTTACAGAAAAATTATTGGGTTTATTTTCAATTTGTCAAAGTATTGGATTTTTTTTTTCTTAGACTTCATTTCTATAGTCTTTTTGCTGGAAGTACAATACCTTATTTTCTTTCTTTCTTATGTTCCTTATTTCTTTTGGTTTTGGCTTTCTTCCTTTCTTTCCNAATAAAGAAATCTGAGCTGTTGCTTAAAGCATCTAGGTTAAAAACAGGAAAGCACACTCTGAAGCAGACCTCAAAATCTCTAGATGTGTGGCAGTGCATGTAGTAACAGGAGAGACGGTTCTTGGGCTTTAGTTCTAAAACCCCTGTACTTTTCTGGGTTGATGTCAAATCTCTGGCCATTACTCAAGCATACCTGTGGACAGAGGTATGTGGATGGAAGTGTTCACAGAATACAGTGTAATGTGCTACAGACAAACCGAGGGGTTTTGTCTCTAACAAAGATTTTTGAAATAGATTTCATATAACTTGGCTAAAAAAGTGCAAGGAATAAATGGCAAGGAATAAAAGTGCAAGGAATAAAAGTGCAAGGAATAAAAGAATATATACATATATATATAAATAAAAAAAACCTTTTTNTTAGGTAATATCACCATCATTTCTAGAAGCTATAACAAGCAGGCAAAAGAATAGGACCAGCCTTTCTTCTTTTTAAATGGTGGTGACTAAGCAGCAACTCCACATAAGTTCTTAAAAGTCAGTTTGATTTACTGTGGGGTACATTAGAGCAGGCTCTGTTATACATTATTCTGCCAGTGAAGTTGTTTATATGTATGGAAGACCAATAGGATGAAGCTGAAAAAAAAGCTGGTTTCTGTCCCTTCTGAATGAATGGAAGCAGAAAACAGGAGAGGAGAAGAGACAGGGAGGAGGAGATAATTCCACCAGGACGGCATTTCTGCTTGCAAGGATTCTACACAGCGCTCTCTCCTAATGTGGACCACCCTCTGTAAAGGTGGACATGTGCCAAGTGAGGAACCAGACTAGAGAGAGCAGCTTAACAGCAGGAGGTGTTGCCAACGTGGTCTTATGTAGAAGCTGAAATTTATTATCTGAAGGTAGGCCCCTCTCTGTGACCATTATTCACCCTAGCCCTTACAATGTAATTATTTGGCCCTAATAATGTTGTTTTCCTCATGTGAAACATCGCATGAAGAATTCCTGTCTCAAGTATCTCTAGCACTTCTGACTTCCTGGAGAAACAAGTCAAGAGGAGAACAGAGATTCGCAGAGTTATCTAAGCCTTTTGATTCCTTTTAGCTTAGTCTCTCTGTGGGCAGAATTATCTGGGAGCAATGTCCCAGCCAAGCAAGATCCATAGCCTTTTGCCAGGTAGCAACACAACCAGCACAAAGGGAAATCACCTTTGCGCTCAGCTGATGTTAAAACAATAATATTACTGGTCTTGCTCTCTGACATGCCACAAGGGTAATGTCCACCACTCTCTCTGTCCACCACCATTAATGTCCTTCCCTGTGAGATGTTCTGTGGTAAAGGGACAGAATCATAAATTCTGGGTCCATACAGCAGATGAAGTCCCTGTGCCATCCAGTACTGGGCAGAGCTCCCTGAAATAATGGGGCGGGGCTGGGGGGCAGAAAGACCTTGGGCCTTGGTAGTTTTGTAGACCTCTTTTACACATTTCATGCAAGTTATTCTTCCATGTTCCCAATCTAACAGTGAGTCTTTGAACATACCAGTGAGCCAAGAAACCATGGGTAATACCACAGCAACCACATTCTCTCAGGCCACGCTCGGCCGTACTTGTTCTGACATTGGATTGAGCACTTCATTTTTTTAGTGGGAATACTTTTTCCCAAGCCTAAATTATCCTTAGTGTTTTTGAGACTAGTTTTTTACAGGTCAGGCTTTAGTATGGACTTAAGCCTTTAATAAATTTTATTCAGATTGCCTGAACAACTTCTAATAGTTCTTATTTTTCACTCCTGGCAGTAGTCCTGCAAAAGTAGTTTATTCTCCAACCCAAGTGCTGAAGTCCTGGCCTGCAGCCCCAGACTCTACAAACTCCTCCATGGTGATCCATAATAGTTATCTTTGAAGTTGAAGGTTGTATTCATTTCCAGATCTCCTGTTTTATTAAGGATGAACTTCAGCTGGGACTTGGAAAAAATTCTTTTACTCACTTGGCTTTTGTTGTGTTTGCTCAGACTTACTTGTAAGGTTTGGAATCAGTGAGCACTTTGAATCTGGGATGGGCAACATTCCCTAATTTGGACAGCATTTTGTCTTCTGGTGATGCAAGCAATGAGTTAGACAGATGAAAAATTTTTGGAGTGATCTAACCTAGTGAAAGTTGTTATTTCCTTATTTTTATATGTAAAATGGATAGTTGTCTTCCTCCTCCAAATTGTTCAATTTCTACAATCCACATTGAAAAATGTTTCATCTGTGTGGGCTGAGGATTTGTCTCTTTTGCCAGGATCAGGCTTTCATTTTAATATTCTTTTTAATTCTTCTTATGGGCAAGGATGGAAAACAAACCTGAAGGTCACACCTGACACCCAGTACAGATCATGATAACACTACTGTGACTATCGGTGAACCTGCAAAATTTTACAAAATGTCTGGGTGCACACATGCCTGTTGGAGTTGAAAGGACAATCCTGGGCAATTTTGATTTTGCTATTGATAAAATGTAATAAACTATTATTACTGAAGTGGAACCCTCTCAACTGTCAGAGAAGTTGCTAGTACAGACCTTGCTAAGGATTAATATCTATGTGTGTGTGTGAGTGTGTGTATCAAGGTGAATAATAATAACCACTTTAGTCAGGTGTTCTTTTCAATCCTTTCCTTAATGTCAGCTGTAGGTTTTAATATTTTTCTCCCTTCAGGGGATATTTAAGTATGTTAGCTAAAAAGAAATAAAGCAAATGCAAAACCAAATATTACTTGAAAACAGTATTCATTCCCAATGGGTTGCTGTGCGTGGAATTTACCCAGCTTTTCTGTGTGTCTTCAATTATTATTATTTTGTAGAATTTAAACAGGGACATTTGCTCCAAGAAAAATAATATCAAAGATGATCCTCTGGCTCTGCTGCTTATAAGAAATGTCTTTATCTTCATTTCCTCTGAGGGAGAAATAAGGGTCGGAGAGCCACCGAGTTTGGATTAATCTGGATCCACAGACTGAATACTTTCTCCTTCCATTCTACAATGCTCATTTGCCTTCTTCCCTTCTCACACACTCATCTACTGCAATACATAACAAAAACCCATTAAAAGTGTGACTCTGGGCTTCAAGCCACACTTGTCCCTGAACCCAGATTAATCATGCTGAGGGAACATCATCAGGACTGTGTATTTCCATTCTCTGGAGCTTTTCTTTCCTTTACACCACCAAGACCAATTTATTTTTGTTTTAAACAAAACAGCTGCTGCATACCTGGTTTTCAACAGTGTAAATTCCAGTTTTGCCTCTGTGGTTCATCAGAAGTTATGTGCCAGGTCTGAAAATGTCAACTGGACACAAAAACAAAACCAACTGGCAAAACAGAGAGTGCTGGTCCACATATGATTGCTGACTAGAGTGTTAACATTTAGTGAATGCTCTATGAGAAGAATGTTTGTTTCAACCCCTCCCCAAACAAATTTTACTCTTTCAAGTATGGGAATTAATCAGTCTAAGTGAGAGGCATTAGTCAATGAAACAGCTTTCTGAAGAAATCCTCATTGATCAAGACTAAAAAATTGGCTGGACAATGAACTTCTTGAATATAGGGATTCATTTTGCTCCATCCAGGGAGCAGAGTGAGCGTGTGGGATAGAAGAATTAATAAGTCTTTTCTGTTGCTAATTGCTGTAATTCTGAGAAAGAAAATGCAGTGAGAGCATTGCAACAAGAGAGCCAAGAGACCCCAGGATGGGAGGGGTTAACACTTGTCGTTCTTAATCATACACTTACAGTCTTGTAACAGAGGACTGCGCAGAGTACAAACACAGCTCACCCAAATCCATTTTCCCCACTGGCACCATCTCTTTATGACTTATTGCGTTAATTAGCTCCCCTGCTCCGTTCCACGGCAGAGCTGAACGTGCAGTGATTGCCACCTGAGGGAGAGGGGCTGCTGTGCCTGGCGCCAGCAACTTTGCTGCTCTGCACAAGAGTGACTTTCAACGAGGCAATTTTCCAGTCACACCCAGGGGAGCAGAGTCCGTGCAGCTGGCAAACAGGAGGGTCCTCCCCTCCCCTCTGGTTTTCTGAGACTGTTCCTAGGGCTTGCTGGTCTCCACTGGAGCCTGGGGAGCTCCAGTCCAGTCTCGGAATTCGTCCCTGCAGCCATCTGGGCTCTGGTTCCCCAGAGATCAGCTTCAGACTGATGTGCTACAGGCCTGGAGGAGAGGGGATTGTTTCTTTGTTTGGTTTTAAAGTAAGGCTAATGTCATCAAAATCAGTGTTTCCTCATTAAAATAGAAATAAAATATCCTTCCCTCCCCCTACCCCAGTTATCCAAAAAAGAAAAAGAAACAAAGGATTTCAGGCTCAACCAAACTGAGTCTTATGCTTAGGAGGGAGGATGTGTCAGCTTAGTACAGGAATAAGTGTGGCTCAAGGGAAGGAGTGTCCCAGCCAGAGGATTGAAGGTTGTTATACAAATTAATGTGGTAATTACAGTATC
>VXBB01007899.1:27372-65611 GCA_013399915.1 Illadopsis cleaveri
TTTTTTTTTTATTCTCTGCACTCAGATGTGCCAGGCTTAAATGAAATCTCAGAGAGAGAGAATACAAGCCATGTTCTGGACCTTTGAAAGAGCTCATCCTTGCTGCCTTTATTGCTACTTATTTATGAATCTCCCATCTCCCCCTCCCAATCCCCTCTTCCTCACCAACCTCCACCTCTTGTTTTCCTGCAGCAAATCCTACCCTCCCCTTTGGATGTTTTCTACTTTTCTTTTTCCTCTACATTTATCTATATATTTTATACCCAGTAAGTCAATCAGTTTCAAATTATTGGTCTCTGAGACAGATGTTTGGTGAGTCATTTAGCTGCGCAAAGTTCTTTAGATGGCTTGCTCTTCCACCACCTGTTCATTTAAAGCATCTTTTGAGGCTGATTTTTCCTTTTCAAAATGTTTTTAACTGCTGAACGTTTGCTCCCACCGGGCAGTCTAATGATGTTGGACACAATATGTGTGAACATCTCTTTAGAGGCCATCTCCCCTAGGCTACATTCTTGCCTATAAAATCATTGTTTATTTAGTCCTTAGGCCTAGGAACCATCTGCAGTCCCCATGGCTCCTGTTGTTTTTAAAGTCCTATTAAGTTTCTGCACTTCTCCTCAGAGCATTATTTTATTTCTAAATAACCACAGACAACTTCTTGTCAACACGGCTTCTGCCAGGCAAATTAGAGATGACAGTTTCATTCTTCTGACTGTGGTGAGCTCTCATCTGATGTTATCTAATGTGAAAAGCAACTGTTATATAGAGAGTGATTTAAAAACAATGAGGGGGAAAATAATAATAGTAATAATAATAATAATAATAATAAATTTAAAGGAGAAGATGGAGAGGGTGGCCCAGAGACTCTAGGTTAAGATGCTCAGACAGCGTTTGCCAGCCCAGGGATTGGAAGGCTCTATATAATGGTTATAACAAAAGAGAATCAATGAGAGCTGACTTGATGTCATTTTCAATCTTTCTTTTCCTGACTGGAACTGAAAACATTTTTGTTTGGTTTGGTAGAGTTAATTTTTGCTTTCCCTCCTTACTGTCTTTTCCCACTTCACATTCCCCTCCTCTGCTGAGTAAGCACTCAAAGCCAAGGACAGCAGCTGAGCCCTGTCCTCCAAGGGGGAGCCTGTCCTGCTCCATCACTCCTGGCCTCATCACCCAGGACTGTGAGCTGGCAGTGGAGACACCAAAATCCACCCCCTTGGTTGAGCAGCACCTCAGAAGCAGGATGCTCTCGGCATTAAGAGGCACCTCTGCCTTGCAAATCACTCTGTGTAGGGTGTTTGTCCCTATTCTTAATAGAGGTGTTTCACTTAAACAGCTCTGGCTGAAAAAAGGTGAAGTCCCTACAATAATGTCAGTGCCAGGAGAGGGATGTCTGGGCAACTACCTCTGCTCTAGCCACAGACTTGTTCTCCAGGCAAGTGAACCAGTGTGACTCATGCCCACACCTCTAGAAATATTCTTCTCCCTAAAGCCAGAGGGCATCATCCATTTTTCCTTCTGGGAAAGGTTCCTGGCTCATGGTACACCCCTAACAATGGCCACGTACTGACTGTGAGTGCTAGCTGGTCAGGGCTGGCAGTGTGCCAGTCTACATCAGTAACAAAACAACAGGGAGGACAAAAGAAAAACACCTGAGCCCAAACTACCTCCTTGGACAAAGAGATCACCATGGTGTTTTGACCTCCCTCGGCTTACAAACAACCAGCTGCTAACTCTGGCTTCATGCTGACTGCTGCAGATAAAAGTGTGATCAGGGAGAAAGTGAAAAATCAGTAAGAAAAAGTGGTAAACCTGTGTGATGTCTGCGAACCAGCCAACATCTTACTGCATCAGTTTTGCCACCTACTGATCAGCTGTGATAGCTGGGCAGGAAGGCTGCATTCAGTTGTGTTCATAAGGCTCTTCAAGACACGCGGGGAAAGGACTGTAAATGGAAATGTTTGGGAGGGGTTGATGTGTTTTGGGAGAACACCCCACTATTCTAGTACTGTGGGTCTTCAGTCAAACAGTCAGACATCAGGAAAGGAGGTTAAGGTGACTTCTGTCATCTTAACACTACCTCCTCCTGCATGTGCACCATAAGGCTGTCAACCTAACCCTCACTTTGTGGAAATTGCGTAACTCCACTGAAGTTTTTAAAAGTCTGAAATTATATTGTGCTATATTAGCAAAGAAACAGCACATTACACTACTGAGAGAAGAGGCTGATATCAATGGATCTATGCTGATTGACACCAGATGAAAAACTGCCTTTTACAGCAATCACAGGTTAGTTTTCCAGATAGTATGATATCACTTCAGGTGAGTGTTTCCGCAAATCTTAGCTGTTGCCATGCTTCTACAACCCATTTGTCTCCTTGAATGCTCATACTAGTTTTGTTCTGTCAGAGCAGTCTATGCTGTCCTTATCAACTTAGATGGTTTATCGTCGCACCATGGTTTATATTCTAATCACCTGGGCACCTACTATCCAGTCTGAATTTGCTTTTGAAACAGCAGGGTAGCCTTACGAGGTACAATTCAGGGGGATAAGGCAATTTCATTACTGTGAAGTTCATTTACTGCATGCTTGGGTGGTCTATATACTTTAGTAAATTTTCACTGTTTATGTTGCAGCTGTGAATAATCTCCTCAGTGCTGTCCTGTTCCAAATAGGTTTTCATCCCATCCTCAGCACCAGCATGCTACAGAGCCCTTGAGTCACTCATTAAGTAGTATGACCGGTTTCTCTCCAGTGAAGCTTTTCTGACATTTTCTTCTGAGGGGGACAAATTTAGGTGCACAAGTATTTTTGTTTCATTGGTTTTATTTTTGAAGTCTGTCTCTGTGTCTGCTCTTGGGGTAGACAATAGAAAAGGCAAGATGAGGAAGTGTCCCTACGTCTACAGCTAAAAGATGTCTGCAGTCTACAATGAATATAATTTTTTGTGAGAGCTGTTTCTACCAAGCCCTTGAGAAACTTTTGGGCTGTTTCAGACCTGACACTGTCATTCAGGGTCTCTTATTCCAGTGGGAAGTTGTCGTTCATATGGCTCTAGGTGAATATGCAGTATATTTGGAGAGGTGAAATGAAGACAGGCTAAGGAGTGCAATAATGGGGCTCTCCTTCAGTGCTTCGCAGAAGAATTGGGAACTTTTGGTCCAAGGGCTCAAGCTCACAAAAAATTGGTTATTCCATGGGAAGAGGTAGTGGAATGGAGATGATCTGCATAGCAAACTGTCTGTCTCCACTCCTTGTTCCTCTGCCCTAAAAGTGTAAGGATCCTTTGCAGAAACAGAGAGGGCTCGGTAAAACTGATGAGTCCTTCCCTCAGCAACAGCCTCCTAAGTTCTGCTTTAATTTTTGTACTGTGAAAGTTTATTTGGGATTGGGCTAGTTACCTATGGCTCCTTTAACAGCCAGCAGAGAGGAAAAGTTACTCCAGGGGGCAATTCATCTCCTTGAAAAAAAGACAGAGCAATTGACTTCTGGAGGAACGTGTTTTGCTCTACAGAGCAGTGGGACACAAGTTGTGGCTAGGAGATGAAAGGCTGAATCTCAGCTGTGGCCCTTTTGTGGGGCCTGCAACCTGGAAAGCAGATCCCAAGTTCTACCTTGGGCAGTTTAAGGAGAGAAATTCTTTAAAGAAGAAAGGAGTGCATTCTCATCCTGAAAAGGAGCTGTGGAGATGATGAATTAGTGTATCCCCATCCAAAAGAGTTGAGGTATGTTTGAGGATAGGGAAAGAACGTTGTGGTGAATAGTTGAATCCATCTATCCTTCTGCACAGTCAAATGGTGGATGTGTGCTTCTCCAGACACCAGTGATGTCTCCCCACAGGATATCCAGCTGTTCCTTTTATATGGGGAGAGTGGAGGAGAGGAGAAGGGGAAAGAAGGGGGAAAGGGGGAAGTGAAGAAAATTACTTTGAGCCATTACAATTGAACTCAGACAGTACTTGGATGTGACTGCAATTAAAATATGTCTTTTAGATGTAGGAAAGAAATCCTGGCTCTTAGAGTCCGCGGAGAATGCAGTATTCAGTAACCACAGGGGCAGGCATACATTATAAATACATCTGTAACTACTGAGATAGGTGTGAAAATGTAATTAACTGGAAACCTACTGAGTTTAAATGGACTTTTAGTTGTTTCAGGTTTTTTTCTTTTTTCTTTAGACTTCCCTCCTCCCATTCTAAAGTTTAGTTTAGACTTGTGGGTCCTCTAACTCCCACTGGCACAGTGTAATTTAACAAAGGTTGTTCCAGCCGAATTTGAAATTAATAATTTCAAATAGGCAAATCAATGATATTTAAAAGCTCCCTCCTGTGTGTTTGTACAATCTGCACAGGTATAAAAGCTAATCACATCTTGCTGGGGAAGAGCATTTTTTATTGGTTTTAAGTGGAGCTTGGCAGTTTGGCGGGATCAAACACAATGTTTCTTCCTAACGTGTATATGCGCCTCTGTAATTTAATATTTCTCATTAGCTTAGTGCTGGGAAAAGGTGTCCATGCCAACAGGGAGAGACCAGACAGCCCCCTGAGAGACCATCTATTTCATGCCACAATGAGATCTGCAAACACAAGGAAGGGGACATGGAAGGGATCATGCATGATCAGAAACAGGAAGTTAAAAAATAAAGTGTCTGAGGTATTACATTTTTGGACAGTGAAGGGCTAGGTTTGGCTCACCTAAAAGACATACTGGAGGATGCCAAAACACAGACTTTCTTCAAATATCCATGCAAATGACGTATTAGTTCAGCTCCAGTACTATTTGTTGTCCTTTGTCATGATCGTAGCACTTTCAAATATCATATACCTCATGAAAAATATTAGAAAAATTTGAGGACTCTACATTTTTCATAACAACATTTCCTTCTAACACCAGTAATTTACTTTTACTGCCCACCTGGAAATAAGATATTGTAAAACCACTCCCCACAATTTTTCTGTTTACTATAATTTTGAATGCTATACTATCTGCAAATCAGAGAATCAGATAATCATAAAATGGTTTGGGTTGGAAAGGACCTTAAAGATATGTAGTTATGAATACGACATCCTTTCTAAGTCCTCAAAGACCTTCAGCTGCAATAATTTCTTGCAGCAAGGAGTTCCATAGGTCAGCTATAGAGAAAGCAAAATATATGCTATTTCTATGCCAACTCCAATGTATAATTTATTTTCTGGATTAGTATTTTGCCTCTGCTTCTACATGAAAAGACTCTATTCAGCCCAGTGCTGTCTCATATGGAGAAGAAAAGCCAGCTGGCTGTGCTGAAATACTCTTTCAAAAAGTTCCAAGAAGGAGGAAGAGTCTCACATTTGTATTCTCCTTGCAACATCTCTTAATAATTTAATTCCCATTAGAAGTGCCTGTGTTGTAGGGGGGAAAGATTTATAGAGAGATTTCACTCCAGGTTGGGTTTTTGTCTTTCTGTGTTTTCTTGGCATTTATCATGCATGTTTTAATTTGGATCTGAGTCTTGCTACCATCTGGTCATTATTGCAAAGAAATATTCATTTTCTCTGAGTGACATGGGCTTCATTCATCATGGAACTAGCTGATTGCCCCTCTTTTTTTTTTTTTTTTTTTTTTTTTTTTTTTTCTCCTATTACTTGGAATGAAGTCTGAAGATATTTAACACCAGACACAGCAGTAGTCAATAAAGTTTGCAAAGTTAGTGACAGCTGGTAACTGGGCTCAGGAAAAATTAGAAGACACTTTTTAGGCTCTGATTCTTCTAGTCATTTCCATACATCATGCATGAGAAGTGCAGCACTAGAAGCCAAGGCAACATTGCAAAGGATGGGAAATGAACTGATGACTCCATTCCCCTTCTACTATTGAACTGTGAAGCGCTGTCACCATTAGAGTGAAACTTGGAGGTTTTTGCTGTCACCTAAACATAGGGAAGACAAAAAGGCGGCAATTTACCCCAGAGGAATGTTGCAACAGCTATGCTCTGTTTCTCTCACAAAAGGAAAATACTTCCAAGAGTGACAGCCTCAGAAGCAGTGTGAGTTTTTCATGAAAAGGTCTCAAAAGCCACAACTCAAGCTTTGAAGGGAAATTAGATATGATCACTTTTAGGCTCCTACAACACAAGAGCCTTCCCTGGATGCCTGTCACAGCAGACAATGGGCACAGGAAGCAGGGAGCAAACAGAGGGACTCAATTCATTTTAAGATCATTTGCCACGTGTAGTGACCCACAACTACCACACCTTTGTACATGCTTTGCAAATAAATGGCTTGTGACTATTCTTTTCCTTCCCTAGTACTTCTCACATCCTGGTGTGTAGATCCCTGGACTAATTTTTCTTTGGTTCCCTTTGCTGCAAATGTTCCTCTGTAGCAGTTACTGCAAAGAGGGAGGCTGCATGTGTGATTGGGAGGGATGTGCCTCGATCTCTGCAGGCTGTGAAGGCCAGGTGTCCATCAGGGGGCTGGACTAGACAGTCTGAAGGACTGACGTCCTTCAGCATCATCATTTATGTACCTCTCCAAATGGGGTATAGCTAAAAAAGGCCAGCCAGGGGCAGATGGCAACTTGGGATCAGTCAGGAGCAGAGACAGATGGCAACGTGCAACCAGTTGGAAGACAAGTTATTGTATGAGATTAGCTGGAAATGGATGGGAATTGTAAAATGGGATCGGTTGGGAATGTAATTCTGTACAGTCATTTGCAAAGAGCTGAAAATTAGACCATCGTCCTAGCTCCCCTGGCAGTCTTGGACCTACTTACATTTCCAAACAGTGCAGAACCACACAGATCTGCAGAAATCAAAGTGATCTCCCAGGGATAAGGTCTGGCCAACATGATCTCACTACAACCTCTGGATTTGGTCCTAGAGATTAGCTTCTTTTTTGGAGAGAACAGGACCACTGGTAGCAAGCATTGCAGTTTAGTGTTCATCAACTATTGTCACTGTGCCCAAGGAAATATGTTAAACAGTTTTTGGACACACAGCACATTCTGTTGTGCCATGTCGAGGGTGGTTTCAAATGAAGCAGCCAACAACTGGAGAAGGTGATAGAACAGCTTGCTTCAATTTGGACCGTCTGTGACAGTGAGATTTTGGGGTTATGAATACTCAGCCTTCCTCCAACCTAGCAAGGCAGAAAAACAGAGAGAGAGAAAGAACATAGGAACAGCTGTGAATTTGCTGGAGTGTAGAACCAAGCTCCATATTGGGTAGAGCATCATCAAAACACTGAAATGACTGGGAAAAAAATTGTTCTCGATCAAAATTAATTTTTACTCTTCCTAATAGGTGGCTTGTTTGGAGGCTTTGCTCCTGCTCAAAGTGATTGGAGGTTGGTCAGGTCCCATTACTCCTAGTGAAATCTGTCATGATCTATTCTAACACAGGCAGAAGGCCAAGCAGAGTATTTATTTATTTATTTGACATCAAAGAAGAAGAGCAACAGAATCATCCAGCAGTAAGGGTATATGAGTAGGAGAGAACAAGGGCGAGAGAGGCAACAAAAATAGAAGGCAGTCCAGATGTTTACTGCACACTAAAATACTGCCTTTCTTCTCTACTGATAGCACTGAATGCTATTTTGTTTCTTTGGAATTCGTTTTCTGAAAGTGTCTGCATGAGGAACATCTGCTCCCTCAAATCCAGACCTACAATTTGAATAAATTATCAATATCTGGCAGAGCCTGTTATTAATGGCTAGAGTTTTATAAGATTCTCCAGTATAATAATAGCAAAACTAGTGTCTGGCATTCCTCCCAGAGGGACTCTTATTTGTCCCATTTTATTCTGTTCTGTTTTCTTTTCTCTTTTACTCTGAATCTGAGCATCATCAGTTGATTTTTACCATAGCTCTTGGCTCNAGTATCCTATAAATCAAAAAGAAAAATGACATCCTCAGATATAAAAGACTCCCTTGAATGTTTCGTTATTATTACCTGTACAAGGTTGCATATGTGGTTTCAAAAACATCTTCTTCCATCAGGAATCATCAGGTAGTAAGATTTCTCACTTCCATGCAAGAGATGAGTTTTATTAACTTCCTCTTCAGCATATACTCTGGTAATTAATGATGCAGAGCACCTTTGAGGTACCTTAATGTTGGCCGTTTATCAAAAAGTGCAACTACATAGAAAAAGGACTCGGTTCCTTCAATATGATAAATCCAAGTGTGTGCTTGGGTGTTCTATGTCTCTCTTTTAAGTGCAGTCACTCCTTATAATTGCAGGGTTTGACTTTCATTGCAAGATCTGAAAAATCGCTTTCTGGCAGAGAGGTCCTCCCATGCACGCGGATGGCCACGAACCAGGAAAAAAACACATCACTTCTCACAGTCAGCAGAGCACTAAACCCATAGGGAGATTGTACAGCCTAATTTTTGGTGCCAGTCTGTGGAGCCTGTGGCAAAATTCATTTTTCTGTGTATCTTCTTTGTCAGTGGGAGAAGGAGAATCCAGCGGGGTACCTTGCATGGAATTTCTGCCCTCTGCTCTCACCTAAAACTAGTTTCTAGCTTTGATTTGTTTGTTGCCCAGAGTTTAGCACTGGGATAAGCCTGTCATGAACCTTAGCGCAGGGTCAGGACCTGTGCCACTGAATTATCATTGCATGTCTGAGCTCTTGGCAGGATTAAACCAATTATGCCAAACTGTTTGCAGAGGAGATGGAGGTATTAGGTCTACAGGTATGCCCATTGCAAAAAGGGCAGAAAAGGAGGCTCCAAGGTGCTTTGGATTAAGTCCTAATGCAAAAGCTCTGGTCATCAAATAAGAAAAATATAGAAGAAGAGAATATAATCATGCCAGGAAATACATGGAGCCTCCAGAGTCCACAGGTTGCCCTTTGTCATTGTGATTTGCTTAAAAAGGCTGATGTCAACCCAAACACAAGGGTAGGCAGATTTCACAGGAGTCTTCCTCATGTGCAGATTCTATAAACAGACCTGCATCAAGAAGCACACTGTTTCCAGCAGCTCCGACTGATGATAGAGAATGGCTGTGAATGGGCATGTAGGTCCTGTAGGTGTGGAAAAACTGATGACATTGGCCCATCCCCAGGCACCCAGAGGGCCAGGGAGTCATCAGAACACAGGGACAGTCCTGGAGAGGGGAGCCACTAGAACAAACTCTGCACAATATCTCTCTCCACGTGGGTAGGCAGAGCTTTGAGGTGTCTCTTGGGATACCACATGCCGATATTTTCGTGTAAAATGCTTCTTTAGTCAACCAGTGATGGTCACAATACTCACCCCAGAAGAATGCCACCCATGACTGCTCTTCAGCTGAACACTGAAAAGACTCAAGTCTTTTAGTGCAACCATTCAGCGAATTCCTAATTTGCTAATTGGCCTATCTGTCAAACCCATGCCTCTGCAGTCTAGACAGAGGTTCTGTGGGTCATTGTCAAATGCTTTGTGAAAGTCCAGGTAGATGGTATCAGTCACTCTTCCCTTATGCATCAGGGCTCTCATCCAGCTGCAGAAGGCCATGAAATGTGTCAGGCACAATTTACCCTTAGTTGAAGCCATGGTGGCTCTCAGCTATCACCTCACCATAATTTTCCATGGGCCTTAACATAGTTTCTAGGAGTATCTGCTCCATGGGCTTTCTGGACATGGAGATGAGCCTTCCTTTTTTTCCCTTTTTAAATGGAGGATATATTTATCTTTTTTCAGTCACTGGGAATTTCACCAGGCTGCCATAACTTCTCAAAAATGATGCACAATGCCTTAGCTACTTTACCTACCAGTTCTCTCAAGACCCACAGATGCACTTCATCAGGTTCCATGGACTTGTGCACAATCAGGTTTTTAAGATGGTCTCAAACCTGCACTTATCCATGCACAGGCTCCTAAGACACCCCTGCCCTTAGGACAAGTCAGCTGTTTTTCACCCAAAATTGGTCCCTGTGGGCAGAGTCAGTCCTGAACACATGAGCTGTGCTGCCTCGGTTGAAAAGCTCAATCTTCTGCAGGGATGGTGAAGATGAATTAGTTAATTATGTAAAGTGCTTTGGAGATGAAAAGTGACATTTGAGCGCCAAGTATTACTATTAATAAGAAAACATATACCGTCTACCAGGTATTATTTGCCCCCTAAAAAATACAGTTCTGAAGTTCAGGTTACACCATCATAAGTCAGAAGGAAAGCATAAGATTTTCAGCAAAGCATTTCAATCTAAGCAATCCAGATTTCAGAGAAGCCCATTTTCTTTGGTTCTGCCTGTATTACCACCTCTATACCATGGTGTTCCAGTGCCAATATGAAAATCCTAACAGATCACAAGTCTTTCACAAAAATCTGCCTGTCCTTATTCCAGTGTTTTGTGTAGACACCTGAAGCACTTTGTTCAAATTCAAGGAAAACATCTCTGTAGGTAAATATGCTTGATTCCTCCTCAGTAAATCACTTACATACCTACTTAAATTAAAGCACGTGCTTTAGGTTTGAAAATCTGTGTGCCAGATTCTTGGTGGAGCTTTAGTTTTACTGAAAGCCAGAGGGAATGGGAAGGAGAAGTGGGGAAGAAATTTTCTCTGAAAATTTGACCTCATGTGAAATTCCAGATTGTGGCATATGAAATGAGAAAAAAAGACTGCAAAAAAGGAAATTTTGTACTGTATACCATGCAGGGTATAAACTTCATTTCAGTTTTGTGTTGGTATTTAAACCTGTTAGGTGTGTTCTTGCTGAGTCACTTGAAAACTGGACACTGGTGGCAAAAGCAGCTGGTCATTATTGATTTTGGTCTATTACAATATTTCAAGATAAAGACTCCAAAACAGTTCTGTGAGACAGCAGTTAAGTTACAAACTCTGCTGTAGCAATGTGTCTCATTAAAAAAAGGATTCATATATTGCAACAAAGGCCAATATTAATTAAGCAAGTCCAAACACTGTAGTGTGTTTCTGCAGGGGGGAAAGAGTTTTCTTTTCATGTACCATACAGACTGCCAAATGTAAGATATTTTCGGAATGAAGCAATTTGTTGAATACACATCTTTGTCCTTGTCTCTCCTCCTCCTTTTCCTCTCTCTCCTTGCACAAAATTTGAAGGCATTCATGTAAAATGGCTCTTAGGAATTTCACACACAGTTTTATTTATGGTAAATTTATTATAAGGATGTTCTCTGTCATTGTCTGAGAGATTTATTTATTGTATCACGCTTTTGAAACTGCTGATATTGATTGTTTCAAGAGTTTGCCTTAAAGGAAGAAGGGGAGAAAAACAACGATCAAAAAAGCCTCACCAAAGAAAAGAAATGGCCATGTTGCTATCAATTATTTCATAATGAGATATGAGGAGAGAATTTTAAACATTATCTCTAGCAATACAGTTGAACAAACAATATATTTACTGAAAATTATACTCCAATGATGAATGGCTTGTTTTAAAATAGAGGCTTTTCTAATGGGGGCCTTTCAGAGAAGCAGTGACACACAGTCCAACTCCCAATTATTATTGCATTTTAATCAAAACTGAATTTCATATTTCTGCCAGAGAGTGAGAAGAGTGAATTCCATTTGCAAATATCTCCGTCCTGATGATCCCCAAACAATAACAAATTCTAAGCTGTCCAAAAATATTCTAGTGATAACTCTATTTGCCAGTAATTCATCCTCTTCCTCCTGCTACAAGCCCCCTTTCTGCTTTCTTTCTCAGTGTCCAGATACATTTTCAACTGGAAAGATTAAAAAAAAAGCTTTTCCCACCATCACCAAACGAGTGCACCCTTCCCCCGCCACCACCTTATCTTATGTAGAATAGGGAATTGAGTATTACTCACTGAAGTTTCTAGCTATGACAGTAATTTACCATTTTATTGTGATTCAGTGCTTTGGACAGAGGCACACACTGCCTGTCATGCTGTGTTCATCACTGACTGTAGAGACAAGCATTGCTTGTCAAATAGTAGAGCTCTTATAATGAGGACACCTAGGTGTAACATAAAAGATTCACAGGCAAAAGGACCTCTTATGGAGGGCCTAAAGCCTCTAAAGCAGTATGAGCTAGTTAGATAATACACAAACTTTAGAAGTGCTACAGACAGATATTTCCCCCTTACATCTATTAGGCATACCAAAAATGTTATCAACAGAACAATATGTAAACCTTTGTGCAAAGTAGGCAGAGCAATTTATTTGCATTATCTGACCACCTTGTAGAAGGGATGAAGGAGAAGGGTGTGTGTGTGTGTGTGTGTAGGACATGCAAACAAAACTGCACAACCTAACCAGGTGTGTGCAAGGGAAAGCAAAAACCTTCTACCTTGCATCGAAGCTGTTGGATGGTCACTAATGAGATTTCCAATGATTTTCATCTGTCTTCATTTCTACCAAGATTGGCTCTGCATGGCAGTTTTTCATAAAGCAAGAGGTAAGATGGGCCAGCAGGTTACAGCACACACAGCACTCCATAAGCAGTTGTCAGGGGGCAGAACACTGACACTCAATATTGGATTAATCCTCCATCAAACCTAATTGGAAATAATGGACTGGATCCTCAGCTGGGGTAAATGGACACAAACCCAGTGTTCTTCAGTGAGGCTTTCCTCTTGTATGTCTGTCGTGGAGCTGCACAACCTGTGTGTGATCCTCTGCCTGCCATTGCCCACATGGCTCCCAAGGTTGGAGCTGGTCCTCAGAAGCTGCATCCCTTTGGCATGTCAGCACCTTCTTGGTGAGGTGTGAAAAGGCCTGCACAAAATTGCTGAAGCACTGGAACGTGTCCAGAGAAGCTGTGGCTGCCCCATCACTGGAAATGTTCAAGGAAGGGTCGGATGAGGCNTGTACACTTCCAAGGGTGAGCAGACGCATATCTACATAAGTGGTCTTGTGTGAAGAACATGCACTTGTCTGGGTGGGAGAAGACTGGGTGAGAGGTTCATGAGCAATCTTTTCCAGACAAGTTTGCCCCAGGCTTCCCCAAAACTGAAAACCATGTTAATAAACCCATGTCAGATTTCCTCTGGCCAAAGGGACAATGCCTTTCCTCAGCAGTCTTTCTCTGGATACCCCGTGATAGGTGGGAGTTTTCTGCCCTTTCCTCTGGGTCCTCTGTCCTCCCTTTCCAGGACAGGGAGATGGAAGTAGCAAAGCTGGATGCAAATGTTGCTGGGTGGAAGTTGCACCAAGCGCTTTTATATTTTGGTATTTGCACAGTAATGTGTGCACACAAGTTCATCAGTGCATTATAATATGCACATTTTCAGTCTTAGATGCTGTGTTACAGAAACCCACCCCCACACATAGTTCAGCTCATTTGCAGGCAAGGTTATGTTTTCCTTTAAGGGTAGTTAGAAACACAACCAATTTTAGGTACTAATACTAATTTAGGAAAGTGCATGTTCTAATAAAGGTAGTTTAAATGTATTTAGAGGCTGAGGAGTACTTGAACTTTAATATTGCCAGTTTCAGATAATATTTGAATATTAGTGAAGCTAAACTGATTGATTGAATTACTTTAGGGAAGGGTGAGACACAAATGCAACATTTTAGTTAGCCTTATTACATTTTCATTTAGCTTAAGGGAAATTGTAACTGCCTGAAGATTGGATATTAGAATGCCCAGGTAAATTTTTGCAAGATTTTGCTTTATCACTACGTGCATATGTCACATGCTGACATTCATTTTCAAATGCTCTTTCCCATCTTTTGTCCCACTTCTCCTAAAAAAGAAAACAATATGTGAAATTGAAAAATGGTGCTCACTGAGGGGTTTAAAGACANAACTAGATTATTTTTCAGATCCATTCTGGCCCAAAACTTTCTCTGATTCTATGAAGGTTGCAGAGCATGCAGGTGATACCTTGTCTCCTCTGCCAGGTGTGGCTCAGGCCCAGGATTTACTCAGAGTTGCAGGAAGTTTTGTCAATAGGACAGAGCAGAGACAATGCTAGGGGCCTGAGAGATAAGTGTAAAGTCAGTGCTGTGTTTGTCTTGAGACACTTGGCCCCACTGTGTGCTTCAAACAACTTTTGAAGAGCAGCAAGCTCTTCACNTGGGTGGAAGTTGCACCAAGCGCTTTTATATTTTGGTATTTGCACAGTAATGTGTGCACACAAGTTCATCAGTGCATTATAATATGCACATTTTCAGTCTTAGATGCTGTGTTACAGAAACCCACCCCCACACATAGTTCAGCTCATTTGCAGGCAAGGTTATGTTTTCCTTTAAGGGTAGTTAGAAACACAACCAATTTTAGGTACTAATACTAATTTAGGAAAGTGCATGTTCTAATAAAGGTAGTTTAAATGTATTTAGAGGCTGAGGAGTACTTGAACTTTAATATTGCCAGTTTCAGATAATATTTGAATATTAGTGAAGCTAAACTGATTGATTGAATTACTTTAGGGAAGGGTGAGACACAAATGCAACATTTTAGTTAGCCTTATTACATTTTCATTTAGCTTAAGGGAAATTGTAACTGCCTGAAGATTGGATATTAGAATGCCCAGGTAAATTTTTGCAAGATTTTGCTTTATCACTACGTGCATATGTCACATGCTGACATTCATTTTCTAATGCTCTTTCCCATCTTTTGTCCCACTTCTCCTAAAAAAGAAAACAATATGTGAAATTGAAAAATGGTGCTCACTGAGGGGTTTAAAGACATTTGAAATTTGGAATATATTTTAAAGGTCAATTTCAGCAGTAATTATGTTATAATGGTGAAGCTTTTAGAGAATGCGAAATGCAAGATTAATATGTTGCCGGATAAAAAGTGGCAGAAGGTTCTATCTTGTGAGTGCATGAGTACGTGTGTGCACGTTGCACATGTTGAAGCTTACAGGCTCCACCAACACACCAGAGCAGCTTTCCCAAGCACAAGACACACCACCACACTTTGCAGAGTGGAATTAGTGATTTAATTAGCTAAAATGAAATATTCTGGTTTACAGTATGTATGTATGTAAATGTCGAGTGCTTTGACTACATGATCATCTATGTAGCTTTATATTTTGGCAGGTGCTCTGTTGGCTCATTGTGTGCTCCTTGTTGTCTCATAACCTAATGTGCCTTAGTGTACTTGATCAAAGAAAAGAAACCTCTGAGTCATGACAATGCCAAACATCACATGAGTTTTCAGCTCTGCTAGTGTGAGTTGTGGAAGAAGTTTCAGATCTTCTGATGGAAGTTTCTGCATAAAACATGGTGAGGACTTAGTCAATGTAGCCAACAAACTTCTTTGTTACAAACCCCCCTCTGCTGGATGCAATCCTCCCACTCCAGGAATGCCATTATCCTGAAAACTCAGTCCTGGCTTTTCATTGGTATGGATGGGCACTTTCACTCCAGCAAAGTTTCAGTCCTCTAGCTTCTTTTTGGAAATCTAAGCCTGACAGCACATTTCTAAGCCACAGAGGTGGATCAAAGCCTGATCTTCTGAACACAGAAGGGAGTGTTCATACCCTCTAGCTGTCTCTATCTGAAGAAAATCCTGTGAAATATGGAGGCCCCTGTGTACCTATTCATTATATAAGATAGGATTCTTATTTCTTTTATTTTTAGCATTTGCAAGTCAGAGGATGAGGTCTGAAGTGGTTTGCTTGTAAGACCAGTAAAAAAAAATTGGCAGGTAATGAGTGCGTACCCAAGCAGTTCTAGGTGGATATCCAGGTTTTTGTTGCTCTCCTCTCACTGCACAGGGAGGCCAAGTGACAAGCTCAGGGTTGGCAACTAACACTTGGGCACTTAATCCTTAGATGAACCTCAATTGCATGCTATTCACTCCATTTGCATTTAAATTAGGCGCCTCAAGACCCCAGGAAGAGGGCAAGCTCCCATCTCTCCGGTGACAGAGTGAATATGAAGGCAGAGCCTCCACAGCAAGGGCTGTGATTGCTGTGGAGACTGCAAGACACCTGGCCACTGCAGCAAGGCAAAGTAAAACAATAAACCAGAACATGATGTATAATGAGAGAACTAGTCATTTCCCAAAGCACATCATAAATAGTAGATTTACTACATTAATTAAATGTCTGCAACTAAAATTATTTATAATAGAGATGTGAGAACTCAATAGACTATTAGTGAAGTCAACTGGTTTCATTCCAGAAGGGCTGGACAAAGACTTATTACACTGTATATGAAAGTCTTAAAGAGTTGCTGGCTTAGAAAAGTTTCTTTCCAAGATGTCTTCATAAAAATAATGAATGTGTTATAGAGCATAGCTTATGAGAGAAAGCCTAGTTTGTCTTGACTCCTCTCTGACATATTTCCCATATAAACAAGGGGGAAAAAAAAAAGTGCTTGTATCCTAATGAAATAATAGCGTACAGTGTTAAAGAGAGACCCAGGAAACCTATACACTAGTACCTTTTGTCTTTGAGTTTCTCCACACTGGATAAACCAAAGAGCAACTGAAAGCCAATAGGTTGCTGTCTTCATGGTCAGCAATGCCTACACCTCCATCTGCCCTACAGTTTTCCACACTCCTGAATGATTAGCACATCCCTTGACAGCTTTGGCCTGTGTCCAAGCTGACCACGGGTCCCTACATGAAGGCACACGTCATTCCAAGGACCATTCCTAAAAGCCATGTGAATGTCTGCCAAGTTCGTCTCCTTTCACCCTGCTCTGCGTTGCCACAGGTTCTGCATGCTCACGGGTGCTGATACATCCTCATGTCACACCTCAGGCATTAGCACATGCCCTCATTTCCAGGCTTTGCAAACCACTTTTTTATGTGGTGCTTCTTTCCTGCAACACTAAACAGAACCCACACAAATTAACAGACCTATTTACTGTTTGTGTGGTCAGCATACATCAGCTGGCCATGGTGCTAAAGGAGGGTCCTTAGACCAGTTTTATTTAGACATGAAGAAATGCCCCTGCTGCTTTTGGGAGGCAAGGGGTAGTTTCCAGTGGTAGAAAACCCATATCTTTTAGTATTGATGAGCTTTTCTGTTTCTTCTCCAACTGTAATTTTGAGCTTGGAGGCTCAAGAGCTGGTTACTGTGAGCTGATCAGGTCTTTCCCTTCTCCCTTTTCATACACCAGCATTTATTCACAGTCCACTCAGATGGACCAGCCAAAAAATTACCGGGAAAAGAACAAGGAGATGTAACGCCTGTTATTATCACCTCTTATTTTCGTTATTTGGATCCCATTTTACAGGGATCAGCCATTTTACAGACTGGTGAACACCTATCAGCCCGACAAAACCAAAACTCCATTATTTTACATTTAATTTTGACTTTCTTTTCCTCTTCTCCTCCCTCCCTTCTGTGTTTTCATTGAGGTGACTGTACCCACTTCTTGTTTATTCCTTGTCCTCAAGGTCATGCATGATGAAGGTTTCTTTTCACTCAGTACACTGAAGGGTGAATAAATCAGGAGAAATCCAGTCCCTCCATCCTCCCTAAGGAAAGAGTTTGCCCCCTGCAACTTCTTCGGGTCCTCTTCTTTGCTGTTGCCCACTTAATAAACATCGTAGCAAGGCAGTGTCTCTTTGTCGCCTCCCTTCAGATTCCAAGACTGTTATGCCTCAAAGGTCTGGAGCCACAGGGTGTGCCAAAAGCTGGGTCATATGCTTTGCTGTGATGTTTCCACTATTTCAGCTCTGTCTAGAAAGGGCAAATGGTCAGTCATCTTCCTGAGAGTTAATGGAGCATTTCTTCAGCAAGAGGAAAAAGTGAAAAAGTTTAAAAAGTGTGGCTTATTATCTCAATCAGCCAAAATTCACCTGGCCTATCTGTCACCTGCCTAGAAGTCTTCATTTTCTTTTCTTTATTCATCCAGATTTTTTCCTTTGCTTTCTTTCACTTTTTAAGCTTTCCTTTAATTCTGTTGCTTCAGTTTCAGACGTACACCTCTGTTCAGTTCTCCAATTATAATATTTTGAACTTTAACATTAAAACCAGGATACCTGTCTAACATTTTTCCTGTATGTTTCTAAGCTCTTTGCAGACAGTAATTAACTGAATCTGACAACAATTCTGAAAGTTTAGGTGATTGGAGGCACAGAGTGCCTGAGTGTTCAGGTGCTTAATTAGTGGCAGAGTGAAAGAAGGGAGCCCAAGAGTCCTGACTCCTCATTCCTTGATTTGACCATCTGATGTTGTCTCACATAAAGCATAGGAAAATATGGATCAGACTACCTCTCTCCCCATCCCTTTTCATATTATTCTAATTACCTGTCCATATTTTATTTACTTTATCAATGCCAAATACCCCACCAATCTGCCCTGAGTAATGCCCTGAGATACTCTGATTTCTCTGTAATACTCTGTCTTCTGGTCCTAACCTTCCCCTTGAGATATCTCCCCTCACCTGTTCTAGCACCAGAGTGGCTATTAATTATATGAAAGGATCACTTCCAGCTACCTAAACCAGTGAAACCAGCCAAATAACTTAAAAATTTTCCTTTCTCCATCAGCGGGGACATAGAATCACATAACCATGGAGTCATAGAATAGTTTGGATGGAAAAGGACCTTTAAAAGTCATCTAGTCCAACACTCCTACAATGACCAGGGACATCTTCAGCTAGATCTAGCTGTTCAGAACCTAGTCCTACCTCACCTAGAATGTTTCCTAGGAGGTGGCTTGGTGAGCACTGCAGGACTTTTTGCTTGTTTTGAGATTTACAAGTACATCTGGGCTGAGTTTTTCCCCGCCATGTGCCCAAAGTTTACAGCTTTCCTTAACCACTGCTAAGCATACTCCTTTCTCATTCATCCTGACAAGTTTAAATTTGTCTTTGACTTCAGGTAGGCACAATACCTTAGGACAGATAATATATACATCTCTTTCCCATCTATGCTATTCCTGACATGTTGCATTCCAGATTAAGCTCTTGTACTCCCTTTTGTTTGTTTGGAAAGAACTGGGGGCTAGATGGAGGGATGGGGATGTGGTGCTGCCATGATGGGAAGAGCACAGATCAGTCAGCTCAAGACATTCTTCACGTCTCTGCGAAGACACATTTCAAACTACCACAGTTGCAAAGGGGGCTGTGGCAGAGTTTGTGACTGTTTTTCCTGCTGGTATTTCTCAAGGTGTCTCATTACTGGTGGAGCCAGCCTTCACCTGCTCCATTCAGGTGTTTCAGTACAGCTAGGGGCAGCCAAACCTTGCACGTACCGAATCCACCTGTCTCAGTCACTGTGCTGTTTCTAGTGTTCATCATCCTGCCCCATGCTGCCATCTCCCTGACTAATTAATAAGTGAGTCATCTTCTCCTGTGGCCTCAAAATGCATTCAAACTGTCAGTGCAACACTTATTTATTTATTTTGTTGTGGTTAAAAGACTACTCACCTAAACAAGGAAAGGACAAATAAAATCAACTCAGACAAGGTTATTTCACATTCCTAATTTCCAACGTTTTTTTTCTTTTCTTGCATAAGTCCCACGATGCTTGTTCATGTTTTTCCCCCTTCCCTCTCCCACCTGTTAACAAAAAAACAAAATACATTTTTGAATCAAGATAGAGCCATCAAAGAACTAACTAAACATGATTAGAAAGGACCTCTCCTTAATGGGAAAAAAATCATGATTTAGAGCTGGCTGCTTTCCAAATATTCCTGTGCAATCAACCAAAGAAACACATTTTAGAAAACAGAATTGTAAAAGTAACTTTGAAGAATCGGTTGCCGTGGAAACAGATCTGTAAATACTTAACTGCAAACATTAAGTGACACAGTGATATTCCAGAGCTCAGGATGCTTTAAAAGCATGGCAAATTTCGCCCAGCTCTTTAAATAATCAACTCAGCTGTGCTTTGATTTTTCTTCTTTTTTTTCCCTTCTCCTCTCTTTTTTTCACACTATTCAGTGCAATTGCATCCCTGTTCTCAGGCATATGTGATAATGGAAATGCCAGAACTGTTTTATAAAAGAGAGTCCTGATCTTTTGTAACATGGAAGCAGAGAGGGAGGATGCACCAAATACAGAGTCAGAGCAACCTGTGGAGTCTGAAAATATAGCTCAAATTCATTCTGTTTCCGTATAACTGCAGGGTCAGAAGAAAGTGTGATTGATTGTGGCTTTTCACTGCAAGAAAAACCACAAACGACCAGCAATTTCTTGTCATCTGCCAGGGAAGAATCAGATGCAAGGAAATAAAAGGCTTATGGGCAATTTTAATTTAAACAAGTGGGCACATTTATGTTGTGCTCTAGCCTTAAATCTTAGCTCAGAGTTAACTCACTCCAGGACTCCCCAGTACATTTCAAGACCCAACACCGTTGGATTCAGTGGAGTAAGAATCCCCTAATACCCATGGGGAGTCAGGGCCACACTTCTTTCTTGTCATGGATCATCCTTGCCTGTATCTGTACTTATCTGGTCCAGTCAAGCAGGTGACTTCATCTGAAACCTCAAGTGTTTGAAGGGCAAAACCTCTCTCCCTCATGTGCAGATTATGGAAGAATTTTGCAAGCCTGCTTTCCCAAGATTTCCAATGGTTGAATTTTCAGACATACTTCAAAAGGTCTACATGTTCTGCCCAGCCTCAGGGCTGGGGAGTTGGGTCATCAGTACCACAGCATGAAGGAAATCTTTAGGGATGGTCATGACCCAGTACGTGATAATAGAGTGAACTGTGGTTATACACCTAGTCCCGTCAGATGCCTCTTAATGGCTTTGCTCATCTGCTTGAAATTTTGCTATATAGGTTTTGTTGCAGTTTTACAACCTAACATGGGCAGGTTAATTTAACTTGTAGAAATCTTTTGGGCAAGGTGATTCATCTTTGGCTTCTGACAGATTCTGCTCAGAGCCTCCCAATACTGCTAAAATAGCATATGGCTTTTCCAGAGTAAGGGACTAGGAGAGAGGAGAGGATATTTTCCCACTACAACTCTGCTGTTGGCAAGCATTTGGATTTGAACCAGAGATCCTCACTGCTGAGCAACAGCCTGTGAGTATCTACAAACACGGGTTTAGCTGTTGCTTTAGGAAGACCTTTAATAACCTGCTTGTTTTCATCGTTCTGGTTGGGTTTGATGTTTTCTCTTCCTCGTGGGCTGGCTGTGTTATCCCACTGAAAGCTGAGCGGTATTATCCTTTAAGCTGATTTTTCTGCCCAGCTTAGGAAAAGAAGGGACAGGCAGAGGAAATAAAAAACATAGAGGGCAAGGATGCAAGCAAAAAACAGGAGGGGACAGAGAAAAGCAGTTTGAAAAGAGCCCTGATCTCCAGAATGATCACCTTTTACTTATACATTTTATTTGCTGGAAGTCTGCACGATTGTAGGAAATTCGTCTATTCCCTATCTAGTCTAGGGGTTACTAAAATGGACAGTGAAACACAGATAGAGGGATAAACCTAGACATAGATAAGTTAGCAATCAATTTATATATATATAGATGTATTTTTTTTAAGAGGAGCCTTTATCTCATATAGCTGAAAAGTTCCCACCTGGATCTCTCCTCTGCACAGCTTGCATATCTCTATCTCACATATATGCCATCTGTCTGGGAACCTCTGAGAGAAACCTGTGTGATCTTTGTGGAAGGAAAGTGAGGAAAAGCACATTTTCCCTTACCTTTTTCCACTCCCTCCTGCTCCCTCCTCTGGATGTATGCTTCAAGGAGATGTGTGCATGTCAGGCAGAACTCAGCCCAGGCAGGGAGAGGAGAGGTGGCTCTCATTTGCAAAATCTGCAGTGTTTTCATCCTTGGCATGGTGGTGATGGGGTGGGGGAGAGGAAGGGGGTATGGCATGTCACTTCACTTTATCACTGCCTGGGCTCTCGCCTTGTCATTCGGCACTTGCCATGAATCTAAAGAGAGTTTGGCCTTAATAACTTCACACAAGTACTGCACTGCCAGTGACTTTAGAGACGGGTGACAGCAAGCAAGGAATTATAATGAATTGCTGCAAATGCTTTCTTCACACAAATTACAGTTATTTTCTTTTGAGCCTGTGAGCCTTCCAACATCAGGATTTTGGTTCAGAAGATAAGGTAGGGTGGTTTTGTATCTAGGGAGGCAGACATACATTTTACCATTGTGTTTGGACCCCTTCACCCCTTTCTTTGCCTACTGCCTCCCTGGGCATTTTTTGCTGTTGGTTTCAGATTTTTTACTCTCATGCAGTCAGAAAACTGATTTTCCCACTGAAAAAAAAGTGCAGTGCTCACAAGCCACCCTGTACTTTAACAGAGAGTGGAAGGAAGTTTGGCCTTTGTGGTGACTGCAACAATTTTAATTTGAGGTTAACATCTTTCCTTGCCACCACAATTATCTAGATTGGACTGTGGTGATCCCCTTCTCCACTGAGGGCTGTGTCACCCTGGCTGTTTGTCCACTCTGACAGGTGTACCCTGCTGAAGAAGCTCTCCAACAACACTCCTGCCTTCATTAAGGCAGCTGTTTTGGTCTCAGTAGGGTGGGCTTTGCTTGGCTGTTCAGCACCCGAAATGACCATGACTGGTTCAGGTAGATTGTCACTGTTGCCCATAAGTAGATTAAACTTTGTCAGTCTATGGTTTTGTTCTGACCATTGAAGAGGGTAAATATCACCCAAATACAACATGACTTCTTTTAGACTGGTGTTAATGGTCAGTATATGGCCAGAAAATGGCTTATAACCGTTTTTCATTTCTCCATCAGTCTCCATCCTTTCCTTTAACAGATATTTTTAGCAGTAGTGAAGTAATGCAGTCCTTGGCATTTCTAAGAAGAAATTGTCTGCACAGACGAGTAAATTGCCCTAAAATCTCCTTGATGCTAACACATACCCAAATCCTCCATCTTGATGTTCATCCTGGAAACATCTTCACTAGGGTTCAGATCGTAGCTATCCTTCGGCTGAGGACAGAAGATTGTCTTCTTTTGTCACTCCCTGTGCTGAACACAAGACTGGAGGTGACACTGTCTTCTCTGTGCATGAGTTCAGGTGATTTCAGTGGTGGTCTGCAGAGAGCAGAGGATATATGCCACACAGAATCAAGAACAGCCTCCCCTAAGGTGCAAAAAGAGAACTGTCAGGCAGTCACTTTGTGCGGCTCTGCAAAGGTCACTTCTGTTCCAGCAGAGCATCTTTTAAAATCACTAGAGAAAATGGGAAGATTTCTTTTCCCCGCCCTGCTTTTTGTTGCAGACTGGGAACACAAGATAGTTTCTCCACATGAGCCAGAAGCATAACTCTAAGTGCATTTTAACCTCATCAACTTTAGGTATTTAAAAGACTCTCTAAAGAGTTTTGATTGAGACCACAGGTCAGCTGAACTCTGTACAGTTCAGGCAGCTTTTCATTCTTTCTCAGCATAATCATCCATACAACAAGGCCTTGCTTCAGCTGTTCAGTTCCTAGATTGGTTTTAAAACACATTATTTGTGCTATTGCCCGTGTTACTTGTTTAGTTAGCAGCTGTCATATGTCAGGATCAACTGAGCGATGATAATGCGCAGCAGAAATATTTCAATTATACATGGAGCTATTCTTAAGCATTTAAAAAAAGAGGGATGTCTGTCATCCAAGCCCATGTTATCCTGGAGGTGCACACCTGCTGCTGCTGCAGGGTCTCAGGTGCATATTCAGGACAGGTATTTGATCTTCTGTTTTCATTGGAAATGGGTTAGATTTTGCAAGGGGTGTTGTGGGAAGAGAGGAAGTCCAGTTACAAAGTGTTCTGAGAAATAGGGGTCTGAAGAGCAATATTATTAAAGAGTGAGCTATTTCAGTGAAGGCTCTGGGAGCAACATGCTTGCCTTTTCCCTAACCCAGTGTGTCTTCGAGTCACCACTGACTTGGTTACTGGCAGGGAGAGTCTGTTGCTGCTGGCTCTGTGGTGTCAAAGCAGTTAAAGGGATGCTGCCAACATGCTCTACCTCCTCAGGAACAAAATGTGAATCACAAGTAGTTTCAGGTGCTATGTTTGCCCTTGAGTATCCTTTGCTGATTTCTATTGTCTCACAAACATGTTTTGAAATGCCTTGCCTTCCCTTGCTGCAACGTGAAAGCCCAATGACAGACTGTCAGTCGCTCGGAGAGTGTTGCAAAGTCCATCTCTGGGTAGAAGGGTGATAGTTTCACTTTGTCAGTCTCCCTGCAAAAAAAAAGTGTGTGGTGATGGTACCCCGCATTATGCACCTTGTCAATAAATTTATCAATTAAGTGTCAAGGCTAGGAAGGCACCCTCAGGCAGCATCAGCACCTGCTCTTATGGAGTTTTTTCACACATGCACTGCTGGCCTTTGTCAGAGATAGGACACACTGCCTGGATCCACAGGCTCTCCCTATGCAGCCCTTTGCAGGTTATAAAGTATGGCATGATTATTTCTTTACAGTTATGTCAAAAACAGAGCCAGCTTCTTTAGTGCTCAGATCACAATTGAATTGGGCAGGGTTAGCAGTTAAGAAATCTATATTTAACTTGGAGGTGACTAAACATTACTGTGCCAGCTCGCAGGTATCTAGTATTGTAGATACTTTTGTCTATAGCTCTAAAATCAGGAATGAACCTTCAATAACCTTGTACTAGTGTAATCATACTGAATGGAAGTGTGGCCACATGGTCTAAAATTATCCAGCTACCAAAGCTTATGAGCTGCGATCCACTTTCTGGGCTCCTTGTGCTTTCTTCTGCCTGCATGGTTGGCAGGTCTAAGGACATTTATTTGATGAGTTACATCAGGTCAACAGAAAGAGGATAATTAATTATGTATAGCACAAAAATCTCTAATATAGGAGCTGTGTGTTAAACACTGTGGTGTTAATATATCCAGATCAGGTGTGAGCACACAGTCAAATTATTTCAGTGAAACAGCTAGCTCTGCTACAGTCTTCAAGTTTTAACATTAGTTTTATGTAAAAGAATAGAAAATAGATTTTCTGCAACTGGGCATTAATCCCAGATTCTATCTGAACCCAAGGTTGAATCTGAAACTTTTTGAAACACAGTTAAAGCATCAAAAACATCAAAGATATTTGAAGTAGCAGTATCTAAGATCAGCACTTTATTTCGTGTGCTCGAAGCTTTTGTGATCCTTTAGCTAGTTCCATGTACCCGGATAACGTTTAACCATGGTCTTACTTAAAATAGCTAAACCAAATACTAAAATTCCTTTAAGAGGGCAACAGATTCCACCTTATTTTAAACTTCCTGAACCAAGTGAAAGTCGGAATGTCCTCACAGTCTTCTGCCTTCTCTAACGAAATGAACCCAAACAGAAAAGCTGACTTAAGGAATTACTGTTTTGTCAACATTTGGTTCTGTTCTGGATTGGAATGAAAAGGCAGACTATCAAAACCCGCCTTGGGATAAGGATTTCTGGAAACACTGAAACTTTTTTAGTCTGACATCTTTGATTGAAGAAAAACATTTAGACTTTTCTCAAATTTAAATTCAATTTCCAAGCAGCCAGACCTGAGCTGTCGCGCTGCCTCAGGCAAATGCTGTGGATGGGGGGCACCGTGGGATTTGTAGCCTGGCAGGGGAGCCCAGCCCTGTGAAGGCTGGGGATGTAAGACAGCTAAACTACTGCTCTCACAAGAAATGGCTTTCAGCACTATTATTTGAATTGTGGGAAGATTCCACTTTCATCAGAAGTCCTTCAATTACCTTTTTTCAAACAAAAGATAATTATCCCCATTTAAAGGAGAAAATTATCTGTGGGTTTAGCAGAGAAAAGGGGACATTTGACCTAAAACACATTCTTGAAAGGTAGAATTAAGCGTTCCATGTATAATTTTGAAAGGGAAAGGAAAAAACCCACAAAAGAACTCAAAACAAAAACTCTCCTCTCCAAAACACATAAATGGTTTATTTGATGTGATGTTTGCGATTTCAGTGAGTTTGACCAATGTTCATCATTAAGAATCTACTAGCATACTGGATTTTGAGACATTTATGGCAGGGATCACGACTTATTTTCTGTTGCATAATTTAATGTCATTACTACTTAAATGCAATAATAGTAATGAATGCAGTCCTCAGGATTGAGAAAACTCAGTGACTTGAGTAACTCAGGTTGCTTTTTTCAGTAAGACTTTCTCAAAACCAAAAACAATAATAACAACAAAAAATAAAAGGTAATTATTAATATTCTTTACAAAGTGAGAGGCTTCAGAGCTGTAGATGTACATCATGCACAATTACATGTCTTGAATTCATTAGTTCAGGAGAGTGGATAGAGTTGTATGTCATGTCTGTGACTTTCTGGATTCTAGCAAAAGAGCAGTAGTTGAAAGTGGATTGCAGCAGGTCTCTAGTTGCTGTCTTCACACCTGTCTTCTTTGTAGAGAAACTTTCTCTATGTCTCTTTTAATTCCTACCCTATTTCTTTTTCACTGCTATTTCCAGTAAGTGGAAGTGATGAAAAAGCCTGCCATGGTGACTTTGAGCTGTGTGTTGTCCTCTTCTACCTTCTCCCTCTTGGGTCTGCCAGATTACAACACCACACAGCCAGGTTGGTGGTGAGGGTGGTGCTAGTGTTGATAGGAGATTTTATGAGCATGAAGAAAGATGGTTAAATATTTAATTTGGTGAACTCTACCTCAATCCTCTAGTACCTCAAAGGAGAAGAAAGAAAATAAAAGAAAAAAAAAAGAAAAGAAAAGGAAAAAAAAACACCAAAAAACAAAAACAAAACAAAACAAAAAACCACAAACAAACAAAAAACAACAACAACAACAACAACAACAACAAACCACAAACACCTGGCTGGAACGGAAAACATTTTTAGGAACACAGATGTGTGGAAACTCAGATTTGTGGAAGAAACTGAGAGGTGTATTGAGTGTTTCAAGTGAGACAGATGCATGAGATCAGCTTGCTCTTCATCCTCTCTGCCACTGTTCTGCTGAGGTCCCATCATTGGTGAGGAATGGAGGAAGATGAGCCTGCTGCAGGGAGGCCAGAGCAGGAATGCTCAGTCCTGGATCAGAATCAGGCAGAGGAAATTCTTGGTCAGCTTAGTTTTGAATGAGGAAGAGAGAAGCCAATAGGCAGAGAGAGGAGAGGCAATTTTGGATGTTTTGTTCATTTAAAAGTGCAGTAGCACAGCAGACCTTGTACTTGATGTCACCAATATGAATTCCAGGCCTTTTCTTCTCAGACACCATCAGGAAAGGAAGCAAGAAAGGCAGAGGTGGCCTTCAACCTTTCCCTCCCTAAAGAGCAGAGGGATAGGGCTGTCAGATGCAAAGAGGTCAGAGGAGCTCTGGATGTTACCACCTACCACCAGGGGAAAGGCTCATCCCTGCTTGTGTTTTGAACAACAAAAAGAGATCTTGAGGGAACGAAAACTTACTACGTATGTTGCTATAATGGCTTTTAAATGCCTTTATTTACCAGCATTTGCAGTAGTTTTCTGTTGAGATCAAGACATCCCTAGCTAAAGATAAAGGAATTTTTCAACTGATGGTGCATGGGGTCAGGAAATAATTCTCCTGCTCTCTCTGTTTAGCTTTGCATAATTGACTCTGTGAATTATGGGGGTGAAATGGAGAGAACATCATTTACCAAGGCAGCAAGCACTACCTGGCAGAAGACAAGGACCAACACTATAAAGTCCAATGCAGCAAATTCTGTTATCTTTTTCAATATCCACAGTATTTCACCTGGAGAGACATCCACCAAAACCCAAAATGTGTAATGTTAAAGTAGTTAAGTCTACTGCTGTTTGCTGTGGTTTATCTCTTCCTTGGCTAGAATAAAATCTGATCAATTATATAAATACAAATTCCTTTTCTTCAGAACATTTGCTGACAATTTGGACAAGAAATTAACTCAAGGGATAAGTTTTATTTCTAGCCATCTTTATATGGTGAAGTACTGTGAACAATACCCAGTTCTCTAGTTCCTTGTCCCCCCACTCCCCACTCATGTTTTCTAAAGATAGTTCAACTAGGTTCAGTTTATTACAGAATAGTTGGGGTTGGAAATGATCTCTGGAGTTCATCTAGGTCAGCACCAGGAGAGGTTGAAAATATTTTTGATTTATGAGATAAACTGCCAGAACAAAGAGGAGCCAGCTAGACTCTGCTGCTTTTATTTGTGATTAGCAAAGAGCAGGTTTTCTTGTCATTCATCCCACACTTCATTTAGAAAGAAAAGCACTGGCTTTACCAAAAAGTTTCTGCCTCCTGTTAAACATGGAATACTAAAAGTCAGTGGCAGACAGCAGTGAAATGATTTCTTTAGATACTGAAGTATATCATTTTTCAAACAATGGGTAGTGGGCTCAGACAGAAAGTATAGGTGCGGTGTACAGGAGCTCTTATCTGAATACACAGTCTTCATTTTGGCTTTGATTGAGATACAAGAGATGCACATCTTAACAGTTAGTAAAATCTGCCCCCAGAGGTGATGACCCCAGCTTCCCAAAGCCTTTTCGATTTTTAGGAATGTAGCTAGGTCCTTCACTGGAGGCAGCTCTCACCACAACCATGTCTTCTGTACTTGTATGATCTTTCCCAAACCTACCTGTGGGGCTCAAAGCAACCCTGGACTCCCTTTGTCTTCTTTGGCAGTCTGATGGCGTCCTCTAGACTTCCTCACATTAGGCTTTTTTCTTTAACAGCCTTGGGATCCTGAAAAGACCTTGAAACCAGTTCTATTCTGGTTCACTGGGCATATGAATTCCCTAACTATGGTACAATCAAGAAAAAATGACAAATCTTGGCGTTTTACAAAAAAAAGCTCCAAAGCATTTCATGGTTTCACAACTGTGCCAATATACAAAGGTTCAAAAGTGATGAATAAGACCCCCCAAAAAATCCTAGCACTGATCAGCTTAAAAAGATTTTTTTTCCTTAGTGGTTACATTTGGCTTCTTATCATTTCTCTTGTAGTTTTCAAGTCTTCAGGGCTTAGGGCTTGGTTCATATTTTCAAGCTTTTGTTGTTCACAGTAATTCACATCTGGAAAAGTATTTATTTTTTAACTGAAAACCTGTGATTTGTACACATAACTGCAAAACTCTGAGAGGAGTCATGGATCAACACAAAATATTCTGACACTCCAAGCAATTGCTGGAGTTAGTAATATGAGTTCATTACCCCTGTTCTAGTGGCTTCTTTGAAACTAGTAAGTATGGTTTTAAGGATGTTAGAAATCCAAGCAGAAAAAAAAAAAATTGATAAAAGAAGCCAGTAGCAAATAGCTGGCCTGCTATGACAAAGATGGTTCTTAAACTCTGTAAAGATTTGCGGGAAATTATTTTTCATGAGGTGTGTGCTAGTGATCTCTTTGATGCTTGCATCCCTGAGGAGGATATGTACATCTTTTAAAGTGTTCCTGGAGATATTCCTTGTGAATTCATGCAAGAATTCACAAAGTTTAGCATCAATTTTCTTTAGCTCTAAGCAACATCTCAGATGGATTTATCTTGCATTCTAAGTATAAAAGGCAGTGGCCACTCACTGAACCTGGAAGGTGGGGATCTTGGATATGTATTTTTCCCCCCTTTGCTGCAAAAGAGAAGGGTTTCCTCATGTGAATGGGACCAAAAAATCTGAGAAAGATAAGACAAAACCTGTGCAACGTGTAGCAAAGATTCCTCTGAGAGGACCCAGTGGCTTAAGAAAGACCCTTTGAATGATCAATTCCCTTATGCTGTTCATTGATTTTCTCCTGGTTTTTCCTTATCTTTCCTTTCCTGTTGATACCTCTTTAATTGATTCCTGATTACAGATTACACTAGTTACAAACTGTTATTTGTCAAACAATGGAGCCAGGCTTCTCTCTGTGGCTTGGAAAAATGCATGAAGCTTTTGATAGTTTTAAGAGGTTCAAACTGAACAAACTGTAAAGAACATAAGATGATCTGGTGGTAATTGGCAAAGAAGGAGTCTGTATAGAGTCTTCTTCAAGCAACTACCTTGTTTACACTCCCAGGCCTTTATACTGCTAGGAAATCCTGTAGCCTGCAGGAATTACAATGCAGTAGAATCTGCAACTGAGTTCAAAATGTGCTTCTCGGACTCATTATCAACTTCAGCTCTGTTTGCAATGCTTAGCATATAAATTATTTAAATTAAACTAACTACATAAATTATTCAAGTTTCTTCCCCCCCCTTATCTTTAACAGGCACTGCAGAAGTTCAGTGCTAGTGGTGTCACATTTCACTGCCAATCAGATAGGAGTGTTAAAGGCATCTCACAACACTGGCAGTGCCTAAATGACCATGAGACTCTTAGGAGGCAGCCACCAAAAGTTGAATGACAGTGACCCGAGAACAACCTTCCACCAGTAATGGGTAGCATTCTGCTCAGCAGTGTAAACAAGGAGGGAGTTACAAAGGGAATCACAGGAGGGATGGTTGTTCTGGAATAGGTGGAATCTAACCCTGTTAAATTCTTTCTGCTTTGCCTTTGCGTGTCTCCAGGACTTGTTGTTCTTGCTGTGGGGAATCTGAGGCTGTCAACAGCCATGCTGTGAGCAAACCTAGTGCACTGTTAAGGGCCCTTCCCCTTAGGAGACATTACCTTGACCTGGGTCCCTCATCCCCTGGCGAAGTACTTACAAGCATCAAAGGAATGTGGTCTTGATCTCTTCAGCTGCCTCCTTTCCTGCCATCTGCTGTATCACCTTCATGGCCGAAGTCCACAGTGGCTAGAATGAAGCTCTGACTTGAAGGCATGTGCAAGCTGATGTTTCTTTAGGGCCTCAGCCAGGCATCAGTTCAGGTGTTTCACGTAGGCAGGTATGGCTCCCAGCTCCAGGAGGACAATAAATACAGAGACTGCTTTAGAGGGAGGGCTATCAAGGGCTCGTTTGTAGACAGTTGTCAGAGAGAGGCAGCAACAAAATGTAATTATAATAGGAAACATGAACAGAATTCTTAGTTTCAGTGACTGTCTGAATTGCTTGTTATACACAGGTCTTTTCTTTCCTGTTTTGTTCTTGCTATTTTCTTAATTTCACATTTAAAATATGACTTAAGAAAGCAGCCTCCACCATGTCCACTGATTTTGTTCTGATTGATTTGTAATTCTGCAAGGACATGGTTGAGTTAGATTTCTGAGTATGTCCAGACATTGTGATACATCACAGTTGTGGGATTTGTGGGGGCCATATTTCAGCTAAAGGGAAACAAATAAATTCTTTTGTTCATCACAGTCCCCGTGGACCATCCATGTGATGGTTCAATACAGGTCTAAATAATAGAAGACAAAATCCAAGACATTGATGACTAGCTGTTTAGTCTTGAGTTAGTGTAGCTATCAAAGACTGACATCAATCCAGGCTGGAGGGGAGTAAGACAGATAACCTTATAATAAATATATAAATCATTTGAAGGATAAAAGGATGGACATGGCATGATCCTTGTTGAATGGAGAGGGCAGTACAGATCATACAGCAGGAGGACATGATGCAAAGAGCTATCTGCTGAGACACGTGGTGAAGTATCAGAGCATCATCCCCTTTGCATGGCTTGAGCATCCCTACAAACCAGGCTGCAGAGCCAAAGAGGAAGGGTATAGCCTTTTTGCCACTTCAGAGAATTTGAACCTGCTGGAAAGGCAGGCTCAAGGCTTAAATGATATGAGTGATGGAGAGCCCACTGCCACCCTTGTGACTTGACAGTAAGTCTCATGATAAGGGGTTTCCAACTCTAAGGGGTTTCCAATTACCCACAGCTCTTACAAGTATATGTGCATAAAAAAGCTTGTTTTTCTTTGATTTAAAAAGAGTAAAAGATTACATCCTGATGAAAATTTCTGGAGAAGCTGAACTCTTAGAGCACAAAAGAGCATAAAAACCCCAAAATTACCCAAAGAAATCATTGAAAAAAAAAAAAGCTAAACAAGAACCACTTAAATCCCTCCTCATGATTCAGGGCAAGCAAGGAGAACATACTCTTCTACCTCATTTTTCAGCAATTTGGGGTTGCTGAAATGCAAGCAGCTGAGAGACATGTTGTATTCATTAAAGATGGATGTGGCATGCTTCTTTCTTTTTAGGTCACCAAGAGATGACATTCTGTGTGTGGTGATAGAATGAAGAGGATAAGATGGTGTTTCTATCAGTTTCATGCTTGCCTGTATTGGAGTAGATGGACGTAATCACCCTGGAGATACTGTATTTACTTCTCTTTACTTATTTACTGTGTTCCTTTTATTTTACTTCAGGGGACTAGGCTGGAATTGACATTTCTTTCTCTTCAGCAGCAGACTCCTCTCTCAATGCAGAGTCTCTGGGCACTGAGTTAAGCCAGACAGTGGAATGGACCTGCTGTAAATAGTGTTGATAAATTGGTAGATAACACAGCATGACCTGGTTTACCCCAGTGCACAGAGTAATAAAAAGGAGCTTCCACCTCGGAAAGGGCACGGTATTGACAAAGGGAACGATTGTGGGAATGGCAGTTGTGAGACACCTGTTGGTAAAGTCGCTTTTCCACAGGAGATGCTGAAGGCCTTTTCCTCACTGCCCTCACCCCTGAGGGCATTTGATTTAGTGGTGCTGGGAAGTGTATGAAGATGAGGATCCCTGGTGCCCAAGAGAACTGAGCTGCAAGGCTCCCCAAACCTCTCAGGATCCAGGCAATCCCAAAATGGACAATTATGCAGGTACTTTTCCAACTTGACCAAAATGGGGTAGACCCTCCAGGGCAGGCTTAAGTGTCTTTAGATGCTTTTCCACCACATCCTGTGAAGCCACAAGGTCTTAGTGAGAGGGATGATATGGTGCCACCAATCAGTCACAATTCTGCCAAGCAGTTCAGTGGTCTCATGTGGTAATTTTAAAAATGGTCTTTTTTCAATCCTTACATTTCTCATTTCATACACAGGAGAGAACTATAAAGCCAACAGAGGACCCACCTAATAGACATCATTGAAACATAATTTTGGAGACAGTAGATCACTTGTGGGTCACAAACACTGAGCAGAACTTGGGTCATGCATGATGGAGATCATCCAAAGAAATAGCTCCAATAAATAATTAGAAGTCTCAGACCAGTCTGGGTAAATCTGCACCCAAACATCTGGTCCTCAACAACCCTCCCTTTCCCTTTGAGCAGTCAAAGCAAACATGTGTTCAAAGACACCAAAGCAGAGATGATAGAAGAGGGAGTGCAGTGGGGCTGATATGCATCCACAAATAACAGCAAATTGAATAATCTCTAAGGTCTTGCCTAGACTTGCGGTCCTTTTCATGTCACAGCACTTTTAAACAGATTTCCAGTTAACATACCCAATATCAGGACTGGAAATTCAGGTCTAACAAGGTGTCATTTAAGAGCAAGGCATACAACCCACCAGCTGAATTGCATGGACCATGCCAACTGGCACTGGGATGTGACATGATTATAGAATAGCAGCCATTCTGTGTCACATCGAAGGTCCTTGTAGTCCAACAACCTTCCCCGACACTGGCCAGCAAAGTATGTTTAAGAAACAGAACTGAGAGCAAAATGCTTGTTACGATGATTTTTGCCTCAGTTACTCTTCCAGCACTCCAGAGCTTATGAGATTCCTCAATCAAACTTGTACGTAAAGCACTTTGTACGTCAAAGAGAAAGTATACACTAAGTGAAGGCATTGCTGCATGATGGGGAAAATTATTTGTTCTCCCCAAAGAAGCTAAACGAGTATGACAAAATATTGATTCCATCATTTTATTTCAAGAGTGATGCCCATGGTCTTACTAGGAAAGGGAGTGTGTCCACAGCAGAGTGAGTTCCTCAGCTCTTTAATGTGTTGCACTGCCCTAATAGTATTATAAGAGATGTGGTTTTCTGAATGGGAGTAATAATGGTTTTGGCCACTTTCTCTGTCTTTTGACAATTTACTTACTACAAAATTGGCTAAATAGTAGTTTCCAACAGCATTCATGGCCTACTCCCAGCTAGGAAACTCTTGGGGGTTTTTTATAAATGAGAATGAGATTTTGGGGACATTCCTATTTTGCATTAAGAATTGGCCCACACCGAGGACAAGAGTTTGATGTATCATCCTTTTATGTCACTTACTACCATCTCAAATTCAAAGTGACATGGATTTGGAAACCTTGCTCAATGCAGAACTGTGGCAAAAGGGCTGAGTTTGGCCAGAGTGGGAAATTGCAATGCCTTGAGAAGGTGACAGTAAACTGGCTCAAGGGAAGCTTAAGCAAGGCCCAAACGATGATCTGTGCAAAGGCGATCTAATGATTTAATACCCCTGTTCCTGGAGAGTGGTGTCATGAAGCCCAGAAGAGCAATCCTTGCTTTGGCCACACAGCACAGTCTTCCAGGGAGCCAAGATCAGCTCATTAAACTGTAAGATCTGCACTCCTTGCAAGAAGCTGGTCCCCATCCAGTTTTGACAGCCTCAGCCAACCTGTGCCATCTGTCTGGGACAGCTCCCCAAACACACAGCAAAGCCTTTCTCAGAGCTCCAGCCACATGGACGGAATATTTCAGAGAGCTAGAAACAGTGGTCACTGTCAAGTGCAGTAGTTTTTGGCCCTCATGGCCACTTTGTCACAGATGTTGCTGAGGTCTTTTGTAATTTCCAGGCACTTTTGGAAGGCAAAAAAATAATTCAGTAGTCACAAAATTAAAAAAGAAGTGGAAAACCAAATTTGTTAAGCACCCACTTAATGATTAATATTCTCCCTCTCCCCTGCCTCTGACTGCAAACCTTCCTGCTTTATTGGCAGAATGACCTGAACCTGGGTTCCTGTGAAGTGAAGTTAGTTTGGGTTAGTATTGTAGGAGGCTCTGGGCTCTGAGTGATGGTGGGAAGTGAGATAATAGGGCCCTCAGCAACTCACCCTCGCCTTAGTCTCATCCACTGGGCACATATGGGCTAACACATTCAGCTCCTATTGCTAAGCAAGTCGGGGTTATAAATATGGTTTTCATAACTGGGTTTTAACATACACAGAAACCATCCAGCAGGGATGATAGCTTTGCACCAGAAGAGCCTTAAGACAGAGAACAGCTTCTCTGAAGTGTTAAGAATCCCAGCATATTTATCTTAATAAGTTTTATTACAGCCTGCCAGTTTAAACCTAATGACTAATTTATTGTATAAAATACCAGCAATATGTTTTTTGGTTTTACTAATTAATTATCTCAAACAAAGGTGATATTTATAAAACTGTCCAGAAATGGTATGTGCATTAAAATTGCCTTGCAGCAGAAGATGAAATTATTACTAATATGGGATCAAATTATTACTGTATTGACTTAGTTATTTTATTACATCGTAATGGATTTCTTCATTATTTTCCCCGGAATTGTAGCATTCATGATTGCATTAAAGTCTGTTAATCTATGCAAATATCATTAGGAGCTACTAATAACCATGGCAACTTACTTCAATTTCAAGGAATGTGGTAAGTACTCCCAACACATTGTTATGTTCTGTTAATGTGATAGGATTAACTCAGCCCCCAAGTCCTTGGGACAGTGGGTGGGCAGCAGATCCCTGTGAGCCTTTCATGTTTAACAGATAGATAAAGTGGAAGGTGGGAATTTGTTCTTCTGCTTAACAGGTGGCACAATTTTCAGCTCCACCACTGCAACCCTGGCTGATGTAGACCAAGTCACCTGTTAGTTTGGAAAAGGGCCATGTCATATAAATTTCTTCTGTATTTCCAGCCCTGCTGTCTATCCTCAAAAACAATAGCTCACCCTATGTCCCCATGTTTTAAAACTGCAGTGCGAATCAGGTATTTTCTAAAGGTCAGGTCATGGGGTTGTGGCTTTTTTACATGCAGGATGGGGCAGAGGCAAATAAGGGAGGTGAATTTTCAACACTGGACACAGCTTTCAAGTGTCTCATATGTGATCTAATGCCTTCACACTGATGTTTCAGAGGTGCTCAATGAACCATTTTTGAGAGGACTGAGATTGCTGCAGAGCTGTGAGTGTGTCCGTCAGTGTTTGTATCGACCACTTCAAAAAAATGTGGACAAATATTAAGCCTTGAATCTTTCCCTTTTCAACACCTCCAAAAACTGAAAGATGCATGCACAAGTGGAATGATAGGTAAGGGAAAATACACAGCTACTGAATGGTGTAACTATTTATCTCTATTACCTATTAGTCTAATTTCACATCTCCCATACTTAGATAATGAGGTTACAGACACCTTTGTAGTAACTCACACAAAATTAAATAGAAGAAAATCAGGTTAAATTGGATCACAGAGTGACAAGGGTGGAATTTCATCTCCTTACCCATATCTGTCTGCCTGTCTCTCTAAATAATCTAGATCCATAGCTTATATGCAAGCAAGACAAACCCAACAGCAACTTTCCAGCAGTGATTTCCAACTGATCAGTGGTACATTATTCCTGCAATATTAGGGCTTACAGTGAGATCTCCTGTCATTTCTGAATGGCACCTAAAGCTTCCTCTTTGAATTGACCTTAGACTGAAATCAGTTTAGGTCCAATTATAAAAGCTACTGAACTCTGGGTGCCCTTGTTTTGCTCCATCAGCATGTGCACCACAACTGAGAGGAAGACAGGCTTTGAAAATGTTAAAGGCTTCAGTTTTTGACACAAAAGCTGCATTCTTAACTACAAACAAGCAAAACGGACTTGAGATGTTGGTGAGCAATCCCACAGCCCCAGGGATTCACAGGAATCCTGTCTTCTCCCTTAAACAGTAACAAGAACCTCTCTCCCAAAAATCTCATTTGAAAAAAAAAGCCCGAGAACACTGCTGTGGTGTCAGAGCAAAGTAGTGTTAGATTAGGCATTTGCACCTCTGTAAATGAATTAACAAAATGCTATTGTTTTATGTTTGGCTGTCAATCTGCATTTGGCTTGGAGGGGATAATTTTAACTCAGAATGTGTTAGAAAGTAATTCCGTAGATGGTAGCAGTCTCGGACCTTGTGAAACCCTCCATTTTTTTTTTTTTTTGCTGATGAGCTGATCTTGTTTTGTTAAATAAAAAGAGATCCTAAACAGCATTCAGAAAGGGAAAAAGCAGGGTCAATCTATGGAAAACAAACAAACAAAAAAAAGAAATTAAAAAAGAAAAAAAAAACTCCCACAAAACAAAACATTAAAAACCCCTCTGCATTATTTTTTTCTGTATTCTTTCTTTCTTCCTTTTTTATTTTTTTTTTAAGAAGGGCTATCCTTCGTGGTGAGATGTAAAAAAAAGGGAAAAGCAAGCCCAGAAAAAATGCAGGCATTAAATTAGATGGATTGGCTGAAGCTGTTAGGTATTAATTGCATTTCAGAATCAGCTGGGCTCCCTCTCCATTAGGCAGCAGAGCCCAAGTCTGCTGGGGGCTGAACAAAGGACAGCAACAAAGCAGCATTAAGGGTCCTATCAAGGGTCTCTCTGGCTGGTTTCCTTTCACAGCCTGTTGCAGAATACAAACTCATTAATTCTTTGAGTTCAGGCAGACTCTGCCAGAAAGGACTCTTTTGCAAAACCACTGAATGAACTAGCCACCTTGAACTGCTTGGGAGTTTTGGGATTGGAAACAAAGGGAGCTGGTCTGCTTGTGTTGTTCACCAAACAAGGGTCCTAACTCGGCAAAATTCCCATGTCAGCCCTGCTGAGGGATTACAATAGATTTAGATGTGAGGAGACAGATACAGAAGGAGGATAAACATCTGCCTATGGCGACCCAAAACATGAATTTAGAAGGAGATGGGTCCCATCAAAGTAGTTTGGCCCTCCTGTGTGCAGCATTCCTTTTAGACCAACAAGAGAGTTCAGTGGTTTAAATTAAAATGGAGGGTGTAAGACCATGTGCTTTGGACAGATATGAAAGTGGGAGGCAAGGTTTTCTTCTTACTGCTTAAATCAGGGGGGTTTTGGAGTGTCTGGCATTGGTTCTGAAAGACTGATAGCTGCTAATAAAAGGTTTGTTCTGTCTGACTGGGTGGCTTTAATGTAATTGGGAACTTAGAAAAAATCTGTATTCCAGCGGTGATCCCAGTGCTGTCATCTTGAGCCCATCTCAAATTGCAGTGGGGGGACGTAATTATGTGGTGTAAATCAGGATGACTTCACTGATGGTGCTGATTTACACCATCTGAGGACCTGGCTTAGCTCTGTTATGGCAGTAAGCTGCACTGCCTAACCTCCCTGAGTTCCCTGCATGGATTCTACACATCACTTAACTTCAGGCAAGACTTTCTCACATTGTCTGAATGCTAATTGCACTTCTGTGCTGCAGCTTATATTAAAATTAATATATAATTCAAAAAAAAATAGAGATAATTGAACTGACCCAAAATATAACCCCTTTCCTTATTTCTTAAGCACTTGAGTTTTAGCACAAATCTCTTTTACTGCAGGGGCTTATGTTATGCCGTCAGCAAATGCAAAGAGCAATTAAACATTTAACATGATCACAAGGAGAAGAGGAAAGCTGCTGTTTAAATGCAT
>VXBB01007899.1:65618-77143 GCA_013399915.1 Illadopsis cleaveri
AAAAAAAAGCCCAGGAAAGTAGCCTCTTGGGTCTAATGTAAGAAAAAAATGCACTCCGGTCAGTTCAATTCAAGAGCTTTGTTTATTGGGGATCTAGTATATTATTTTTAAAAGTAAAATTCGTACTTTGCTGAGTTCCTTAGAAGGAGTTTCAAAAAATCCTGTGCCACAGAGATGCCATATTGAAGCAAATGCTTTCTGGAGGGTAAGCATTATGATTTTCACCTTCTCTTTGTCTTCCTGGGTTGGGAAGGTTACCTGAATCTTGGGGAATATCTGCTTCTGGAAAGAACTGCACTCCATTTCCTCAAAAGAAGAAAAGAAGTAACAGACTTCAAAACTCTGCATCCCTTCTGACATTCCTCATTTTTCTGTTTCACACATTTTCCTGTTCTCATAAAAGCACATAATCTAACCTATAAGTCATCTTGGTCAGTGCTGCTGCCTTTATACAAAGTATTAATAAGAGGAATTAGCGCTGTTTGTCTGTCTGTCTGTGAATGAGAGATGTGGGATTAAGTCGCTAGATGATATTTGTTTTCCGTAGCTTATAGAGAATGTTTATTCAGTTGCCATAAGGACGTCGGGGTCATGCAGCCTGATATGCAGCTTGAGCAGTGTGCAGCCCCATTCATAGGGGAGTCGAGTCCCCATCAGAGAAAGCAGCTCTGATTTGACATTCTGGTTGTCTGAGAGGCCTGCCTTAAAAATGCCCTTGGAGTCTGTTTCCCCAATACAAAGGAATGCACAGCAACATGCACTCAAAAAGGCCTCACTCCTGTTGAGGGGTGGATGGAGAGAACAGATAAGTAATGGGACTCCTGGGCTGCTGTCAACCTGACAGCATCTTAACAAAGATACAGAGGAATTTTGAGGGGGCCTAATTTAATAGGATTTGTCAGGTCTTTTCACGGGACGCTACCATTTTCAATTAAGTGTTTTCTGGAGAGTCTTTTTGATTCTGGTGGGTGGTTTAGGAAAGGGGGCCAATGCCAGACAGTCAGACAAACAGGTCGTGAGGTTGCTTATCAGTTCTGAGGAGTATTAGGGTATGAGCTGCTGAGATAGACTTCTTGGAACAGTCTGACACAGGGAGATTCTGAAATGGGGTGCTGGTCACCAGGAAAGCCACCAGGTGCCCAGAGCAGAATTTCCCTAGAATTTAAAACAATGGGAGAGCAATGATCTGAACCCAGTTCCCTGCATTTTATGAGGGCATCTGAATGCCAGAAAATGGAATCTATATCTTCCTGCTCTCAGATTTTTAAGAGTTTAGGATTTAGGGTACTTTTTTTTTTTCCCCACGGAAACAGCTTTAAAAGGTTTTAGGTTGGATTCAGAAAAAGTGGGAAAATGACTCAAATATCAACTGCTTTCTGCCTGCAAAAGCATTTTCTTCTCAGCTCTTGGATTAACACCTAGACTCAGGTATGCCTGTGATACAGAGAGGCTCTTTATTCGCCAATCTCATTTTTTTCTGGGATTGCAATATCAGACACAAAGCAACATTTTCTCTAGTAGATTGTGCCACTAATACAATAAGGGTCTAATATATTAATAAATAAGGATCTATAATATGCTAATATTTCTGCATCACATTAATATTCTATTAAACTAATGTATTATTATGCTAATAAGCCTATTAAAAATGCAAAATATAATTATATGTTCTGTATGGCTCCACTGTTGAAATCTGATTCCTGCCCTAGACACACTTGTGTGTGTATTTCTAGAAATTGTATTACCTGCTGTGCAAAGTTAGCTTGATCTACCCCTGATGTCTTTCATCACACACCCCAAGCAGCCAAGAGAGGATTTCATACCCCCAAACCCATTAACAAGTGAAACAGATTAAGTGCTTCAGCAAGTCTGCATTTCAGCTGTGGGAGAGACAGGCTGAGAGCCATGCTTTACAGATGCCCCATTCTCTCTTGGAATTTACCTTTCTTTTCACTGAGCAGCTGATTGAGAGGGGACCCTCCTCTGGGTAGTTGTGTTGTGCCAGAAGAGTGTAACACCTAAATCCCAGCAAGTCAATCCCCTAGGAAAGGGTACTATGTGTGACCCGTTGAAAGAGATCCCTTTCTCTGTGGTGTTTTCTTTTGCCAAGTTTAGGCAGCTCCATATTCAGTGTGCTGTTTTTACAGTTTATTCTTTGATGCCTAATTTCCCCTGACACCATCAAAGGAGGCTAATCCACAGGCAGAGAAGGCTGTGACTTCCTCTGGACAGCTAATCCCGAACAACAGGGCACTGTGTGTCTGTTTTCCCCCCCAGTCCCAGCTCTTGCTATGCTTCTGCTCCTCTGTCACTGTTGAAAGAGAATTTTCAACATATAGAGAGTGCCTCCCACTCCCTATAAATATATCCACACTCCTGCTCACTCCTGAATAATGGCATTTGGAGGAGAGGTCTCCTGCAGATCTTTCTACTACAGCTAAATGTTCACTTGATTGCTTTTAGATGGGCAATTAAGAATGAAAAGGGAAAGTGAACAGCATGGTTTTGTTTTGTTTTAAAAATGTCATGTTTGCCAAGTTTATTAAGCAGGAGCCTAGAATGAATGTTGAATTTTCAAAGACTGGCTCTGATAAAATTTGGAAAAGAAAGTGGAAGGACATGTCCTTCCCTTTGTCCCTGTCAGGATAACCCTCTGCCCTGTATCAATATCTGCATCTTATGGCACCAGCCATTTAATGGATGTTACAACAAACACATTTAATGAAAGATAAGGGTTTCTGTTACCTATCTGAAGATCTATTCACTTCCTTACTGTCTCTGGAAAGAGACAGAGAATTGAATGGAGAAGGTTTCTGACTAAGGGAAATCCTTTCTAATGAGGAGGAAAGAAACTGTATGAGTAGAACTCATGGTCTGGGGAGGCTGAGGCTCTCTGTCACTGAATGCTGGTTAAAAATGGGATAAATGTATCCGTCAGTAATAAGACACTTGAATGTTGTTCTGTACTGTGCCAGTTGAGTTAGGGAGCTTCTCCAGGTTGCTTCCAAACCTTTCCTCTGGTTCTGGACCTTCTTTCTTAGGCAGCAGACCCAAGGCTTTTTGAAGACCCTCAAGTTCTCAGGGTTTATTTGATACCCAAATAGCAAAGAAGTTGGGATGGCACAGAATCGTCTTTACATGTGGAAGAGGAGGAAGAGTTTATAAGTGCACCATAAAACTGGAAAGTGTGCTCAATTTGACAAGACTTAAGGCTTCCATAAGCATCTACATGATTCACATAGCCAATCTGTGTAGCACTGCCTTGTGCATGAACAACTTTGTTGTGTGGTGGTTGATTCTGTATCATGGTAAGGATCCTGCTACCATTAACAGTGACTGGATTTCTCTTTTAGAGCAAGAGAAAGAAATCCAGGTCTGTGGAGGTGAAAAATCTAAACATTTCATGATTATTTTCTATGGGTATGATTTATATATATATATGTATGAGTGATAAGGAACATATGAGACTCCCTGACTTGAATTTGTCCTAGGACACATGGTGAATGAGTAAGGGACCCAATTACACAATAATTGAATTTTTTTTTCCTGTATCATATCCCTCATCTGATTTCCAAATTTCCTTATTTTCAGGGCAGCAGCAGAATTATTACATACCAAGAGACACAAAGCATAGAATTGTCAACTCTGGTCTACAAAAAAGGGAACTCATACTCAAATCTTTACACTGTCCATGTTTGCAGCTTGCTGGTGGTGTCCCACAGCAAATTCCATTTATGCTATTTTCATTATTACCATTGTTCTTTTAATACATGACTCATGCACCACCATTTGCTGTGGATTCTCTAAGATGATGGTCAAGTGGTTTCAAACTGCTTTATCAACTTGAAGTTCAGTGGAGTTACACTGATTTACATGAGCTGAGACTTTAACCCAAAGTTCCTATTGAAAGTGACAGAACGCTTTTTGCTGGTCTGTCTCTCCCTGGAAAAGAAAACGCTTTTCACAGGAAAGCTGTTACTTGGTGTGTTCCCTTATATAACAGCACTGCTGGCAAAGTAGAGAGACCAAAAAATACGAGGACTCTAGCACTCATGGAAAGGCTCAGGGTGCTGAAGTGAGCAACCTCTCCACAGCATGATGATGTGCTTGTCAAACAAGTCCACAGAGGGAGGATTTTATCAAAATCTATTCTTCAGTTTCTGCAGATATCTTCAATCTACATTTGTGTGGAACAAAGGTTTTAGTGTAGATTATTACTCCAGTCTTTTGTTTCACCTGAATTAATCTGCTTAGCAAAAATCTTCTTGTCTTGCCTCCCACCTATATTTCTGTGTCAGTACATACCTAAAATATTGTTTCTTCTCCAAACAAAACCAGAGTAGAAGTTAGCCATGTTGATTGTCTTCTTGTTAAAGTGGTATATTGGATATTTGATAGGTCTCTTTGACCACTAGTTGGTCCATCCACAAAGGGAGATAGAAGTACCCCTATGTGCTTCAGCTATAACCTTAGATCTACTGGATAAAATCAGGTATTCCAGGGTTGCTATTTGTTGAACCATCACCATCTTTTAGAATTGTGTGGGCTGAAGAGCAAGAAAAGCCTTGCAGAGGGAGAGTTATGTTGCATATCTCTCTGTCCCAGATGTTCCTGTGCAAGCCCCCAGAATGAGAGTTTGCTGCAGGAGTCCTGAGTTGCAGAAGCCTGGTAGCTCACTGTCTGTCTGTGCGTGTGTTTTCTCCCCTTGGGTTTTCTTCATACCAGGATAAATAAAGAAAGATTGGCCTGTAAATCTTACACAGAATGCAATTCTCTCTATATATAATGCTCCTCCTTTTGATGGAGAGGCTTCTTTTCCTCTCTAACTTTTTCTGTCTTTCTCTTGATCTCACTTTTCTGCAGTCTGAATGCAAGCACGTGTAAAAAATCGGGGTGAGAGGATTTGATCTCTAGGCAAAGAAAACACCAGAGGTTAATTAAAAACAAAAGGAAGCATAACAAGCAATTCCCTCTCTCACCTACTCTTTCCCCACATGGGCCCTTCAAGCCCAGGGTTTCATGCCGGAGTGGAGTTAGCCAGGACCAGGATGGAGGCAAGAGCCCTGAAGGAGAAAAAGGGTTTGCAATCTTTGAACTGAAGTAAAGGTGGGGGAAGACCACCCCATCAGTGTAATCCCAGTGCAATTTCATCTAGGCGTGTTGTTTCTTAATGAGTTTTTATTCATCTTTAATTTGACAGGTCTTCTTTCCCAAAGGAGGGCTGAGAGAGCAAGGGAAAGGGGAAACACAACGGTAGGGTAGAGAGCAAAGTCTTTGACAATATTTCTTTTTATACTAGTTTCTTTCTCTCTTAACTGATAGCTAAAATGTCTTTCTAATACATTTCTCTGTCTTTTTGCTAATGTATTTAGCAGAAAATTTGTTTTGGAAATATAAAATGAAATAAAGAAATTAAGAAAGCAGATTTCAAAGATTTGATACAGTGTCCAAAATTTAGGAGAAAAAAAAATCCATCCTTCCTTCCTTCCTTCCTTCCTTCCTTCCTTCCTTCCTTCCTTCCTTCCTTCCTTCCTCCCTCAGCTAGGAAGTTCAGCAAGACCAGAAACTTATTTTGGTTGTCTGGGTTATATATTTTGGATTACATCTAATGGGTTAGGTCAAGCCATAATAGTATTAGTATTTAAAGGAAAAAGTTGTGGAGTTTTTACAATAAGGAACAGGAATGTCAGGGGCAGGATGAGTTTGGAGCATGTCCAGTCTTGCTGGCATGGTTTAAATGGGATCTGGTCCTTTTGATAGAGAGTGGGGAAACTTTCCACCAAGGCATTCATCACAGATTGGAGTCTGAGACAAAGTGAGAAGAAGGCTTGTTTATTTTGATTACTGGAGTTTCACACCTCACCTCCTCTCCCTCTTTCACTCTCTTTCACCCATACATACACAGGTAGACTTTGAGCGTAATATTTTGCACATCTCCTACCACTGCATTACATCCCACTGGCCATATCTTGACAGGCTGCATCAGTCAATAATGATGTAATATTAAAGGGTAATGACACAGCCATGTAGAGTAATGAGAGAAAGCAATTTCTCTCACTATTTACCCATTTACCAATCGATTGAATTCATCATGTCAAAAACACAGGGATAAGTCCATGAGAGGGTGACATATGTTCCTATTGTGTAGTGGTTCTGCTCAGCTGGATGACAAAAAAAGTCTAAGTAAACATATTAAGTTAAATTCTGCTCAGGGTGTGAAGACAAAGGAGAAAAAGGAAACAAGTCTGTACATGAACTTGAACTTGGAGAGTGAGAAAAATATTACTAGGAAATAAGGAGATGAAAGAAGGTAACGGAATGCAGTTTGGGTCCATGCTGCAAGCATCAGTCAAGGCATGTGTGTTGTTTCAGCAGAGCAATTAATTAATACAGGTGGGTCTATTATTATAGAGTTTCTGAAGATTGTAACTCCACCTTGCAGTCCTTCCTTTGAGAGTCTCTACAGGCTCAGAAAACATCTGTGGTTCTCACGAGCTGCCCCCAGAGAAGATTAGGATGGACAAACTTCATTTACAATCAGGCAGAAAGTGAAACCCAGATAAATCCTTAGATTAAACAGAACAGGACCTGCATTCCCTCCTGGTGGTTAAACAGGGGAAGGGCTTGGATCTGCCACGAGCAAAGCTTGATGACCAGATGTGTCCAGGGAAATTACATTTGGAAAAAGCAGAAGGCAGATTTTATGCATAAACTGATAAGGAATTCCTCAGAATTCCAGGAAGCAGTGTCTTCCAGCAGTGCTGTCACTGTTTTGCATTCTTCCACCAAGCAATTCAAGGCTGATGTGACAGGACCCTTCTGCACCTTCATTGCTTTTGATTTCCATTTGGAGGTATTGATACTCCCTCCTCTGAAAAGCACACTGGATATAAATTTCTAACACAGCTGCTCATATTTGTAAGGATATTTACAAAACAAACATTGCAATAGTTGTATGGCTCTTGGAGCAGCCCATTAGAAAGAAAGGTGTCAAGCTCTGAATCTGACTGATTATCACCTGATAAAGTGTTTGGCTTCACTGAACCACAGGCATCCTGCACAAGTTGTGGGGAAAAAGGCAGATGCACACTGTATACCAAGAGCAGTCGTATGTGAGATGCTGCCCTAAAATACTGTTCTCAAGTAACACTGTTCTAAGCAAGGCTGTGGGAGAAGAATAGTGTGGAGAGAGGAGTTAAAGTCACTGAGACTACCTCAAAGATGGGTATTTAAAGGTCCTGGGCCAGGGAGGTTTGGAATTGAGGGCATGGAGAAGGGAGAGGGACAAGGATGTTGCAAAGGATTTTTTATTTTCTTTCTCTGAGCTGTTTATAGATGTAATCCTACAACTGCAGAGTGCAAATCCTACACAAGCCATGTGATTATTGCAGCTGGAGGCTCTGGGTGGTTTTGTAACCTCTCTGCTCTGCTTCAGCTGCTGAAAGACAGAGAGAAGAGGAGCAAAGTGAGGGAAGTGACAGGAAGGAGGAGAGCTGGGCTCTATCAAAAATCTTCATCCCAAAGCCCAGCTATTTTCCCAGCACTTAATGCCTCATTAATGCTGTTCAAAAGGGAGAAGGAGGCACTGGCTTCTGGGATGCATCAAAAGCAGTGTGATCAGCAGGTAGAGTGAGGTGATTCTCCCCCTCTGCTCTTGTGACGCTCCACCTGAAGTGCTGAATCCAGCTCTAGGACCCTCAACATAGGCAAGACCTGTTAGAACAGGTCCAGAGAAGGACCACAAAGATGATCAGAGTGCTGAGGCACCTCTGCTATGGAGACAGGTTGAGACAGTTGGGGCTGTTCAGCCAGGAGAGGAGAAGGATCCGGGATGACCTTCTAGCACCTTCTGATAACTGAAGGGTCTAAAAAAGAACAGGAGAGGGACATTTTAAAAGGACATGTACTGAGAGGACAAGATGTGATGTCTTTAAACTAAAAGACAGCAGGTGTACATTAGATATTAGGGAGAAATTCTTGACTGTGAGGGGGGTGAGACACTGGCACAGGTTGCCCAGAGAAGATGTGGATGTCCCATCCCTGGAACTGTTCAAGGCCAGGCTGGAAGGGGCTCTGAACAACCTGGTTTAGTGAAAGGAGTCCCTGCCCTGGCAGGGGGTGAAATTAGATGATCTTTAAGATCTATTTTAACCCAAACCATTCTGTCGTTCTACGCTCCCTCCAAAATTCCTTTTCCCTCATGATGTCTTCCTGTACTGGGCATGTAGGAAAATGAAGTGTGATGTGATCCAGTACCAAATGCTGGTGAATGGCCCAGGTTGCTGTCAGCAGGAGCTGGCTGCAGCATTTATCTCCAGCTGTCCCAGCTCACAAGCATGCCCAACTGGCACACAGCAGCACATTTGCCTGCAGCACGGCAGAGACAGCACAGGCTGAGACCAGCTTGTGCCTTGCCATGCAGAGACACAGACCAGCCTGTCAGACATAGGAAACCATAGTCAGGAGTCAAATGGTTCTTTATGGCCTAACAGTTTCAAGCCTCAGTCCTATGTGTGTTTAAAAACATTTTGTTTCCATTTTCCTTTCTTTTTTTCCTTCATTGAGAGACATTAATAATGGAAGAATGTGGCAGTCTTTGGGACTTGCTCGCAACTGTCTCCAAGGGCTTGACCACAAAAGGGCACCTCTTTTGCTCTCTCTGTCTGCTTTGGGGAAGCTTCCAAAGGAAGGCAGGGGATATGTAAGCAGAGGGAGGGCATTTTTTAGTCAGTGGAGTGTGATGATTTCTTCAAGTGATGCAAATGAAGAACACAGAAGCAGTCTTGTGGCAGCACTGCCACATGCAGAGCATGGCTGTGCCCATGGAGCTGTGCCAGCTCGGAGAGGAGGGGACACGAGCACAATCCCTGCAGTCTCCTTAGCTAAATGGGCTGCTCATGACTTGGGACATATCTGTGCAGCACCTAACCAAGTGGGGCTCCTAACGACGTGCATAATGGAAATAATTTACAATTATAAAGTAAATAGACAGTAAAGCTGTCTTCTGTAATGTGAAATAAGATGCCAGAAATGAACAAACAGCCTCCAAATGATATTAAAATATCTTTTACTTTTAAAAATTTAGGGGATATACTAGTAAGAAAGATAAGGAATCTTAAAAAAACATCCTTTTTCAAGCTGATGATCTTTTCCTCAGACTCTCTCCACTGAGGACTGTTCAGTCCACTAATCCACTGAGGACTCATTGACATATCCCAGGCTGAAGCAGAGCATTATAATAAGTTGTTAGGACAAAAAGTTTCCGTTTTTAATTTTATTTACTAAGTTTGCCTTCAGAAAAGCTGGTTTATCTTTGGGACTTTTGCTTCCAAAAAATAAATTTCCTTCCTCTCTCCCTCCTTCCATTCTTCATCCCTCTCTCCTATCCCTTTATCTCCCCCCTTCCCTCCCACCCTTTCCATCCTTCCATCTCTCTTTCTTACTTTCTCTCTTTCTCTCATTCTTTTTCCTGGTTCAAAAAGCCCTAGACTGTCTCCTTGAGTGTTAAGGACAAACTGGCAATAATTTATGTTATAGCATGATATGAAAAAATAACATTATGCTATAAATTATAATATGAAGGGTGAAATGCCAGGAAGGATGCCAAATGATGGTGGAAGTCCCATTAGACAACAGAGTTCTACTGCCTACCACTCCCCACAGAAATCTTAAGTTTGCATGAAACTGTTTGCCATGAGGGGAGAGAGGTTGGAGGGGGGAGGAAGAAGATATACAACACAAAAGATAAAATATATTTTCAGTCAGCTGAAAGTAGGAATTTTTTACTAATGGCCAAAAATAAAGGTGACTTTTTCAAAGAGCTATAGAAATTTCAGATCTGGTCACCCAGAATTTCGTGGTGCTGCCTCAAGCTGGAGCAGAGGCTGTAGCGAGGAGCTGTAATGTGTGTTTGTGCAGGGCTGTTATCAGAGGGGCTCTTGGATTTCATCCTCCCAGACAATCCCTGTGGAAGTCGCAGAGGTTCCTTGGGTTTTCAGGTATCCCTGCACATTGCTGCAGGCCCAGAAGCCACTTGAGGATGTGCCAGGGTCTGCCTGACACCACACCATGCTCTGGTGGTTCTTATCTGAGAAGAGGACTAATTAGGAGTGAAATTAGGAGGGGTGTCTTGGAGAAAAAAGGCAGTAAGGAGAGATGAGAGTCTGGACCCCATCTCTGACTGTTTCACAGATCTCATGCTGGCTGCCTCGCTACACGTCTCCTTGGCACACCCTTTTCAGAACACGTGCTAGCTTCTGCTTCACGCTTCTCTTCATGGGCTGCCGGAGCTGCTGAGGTTCAAGCCTTGCCGCACGTTGGGCACCAGTTGTTGATTTCCTGAGCTGCTTCATTGGCCAGCTGGTGCTCAGGATCAACATAAAATGCAGGTTTGGTGCCTCTGATGTTTTGTGGGTCTGAACCTCAGGCTGGAATGTGTTAGTTAGAAGGCAAGGAAAGGAGAGGACTCTTGGTGTGGGATGGAGAGTTTTATTCTTGGAGCCCTACTTGACAGAGCTCCCCGAGCCACAGAGTGTTCCTGGTACCAGAGAGTGCGGGTCTGGGGGATGGACAGCCCATTATATATCAGGGGCGTGTCCCAGGTAAGGGGGAGGCTTCTCAGGTGAGGGGAGGAGTGACCAAGAACAGGGGACAATGGGCAAAGCCATCTAGGGAAAGAAAGGGGAGTGGGAAACAGGGTACCTTGCTGAGTCACCTTGGGGTCTTACTAGAACTCTTGAGACCTGGGGTGTGGTTAACAGTGTGATTGACAGGAAAAGACCACAGGGAATTAAGGATGGGGGTTACAGGATTGAACCATTACAAGACAGATAACAAAAAGTACAGAACTTTAGGAAATCCTAATTTTGCACCACAGCATCTGACTTAGTCTGGACTATTGTTCCTGGAGACAGATGGCTGCAGGGGAGCAGGGAATGGGTAATTTCATACTTGTGGGTACATATTTGTCTTAACACTCATCACTACCCAGCACCTGAGAAGATCCCAGGGACCTGTGGAGTCATTCCCATCTCCCCTGTCCTCTGATTATTATTTAATTTTTAAAAATCTTCTCACATTGTCCATTCCCCTGAATTTGAACCTGTGTCCATCTCTTCCTTAGATATAATGGCACCAAAAATAGATGTCAGAACAAATGAACTGTTTTGTGCAAAAGGCTATAAATTGTAAAAAATTGTAAAAACAGAGGGCACAACTTACCCAGGGATAGAATGGTTGGTGAAGCTGTTGTTATGCTCCTATCTCATGCCTGGCTAAAATAACTGTTTGAATCTGAAACTACCAGTCAAATTTTATAACACTGCAGTGTTAGTGAAGACATTAGAGTCCTCTCTAGATACCAGGGGAAGAAAGATAATAAGTTCACTGTAAGAAAGGGAATATTTTTATGATGGACCAAGAACGAGAAAATAGCTATTTTTCTTTAAAGATAAAAGAAATACAAGGCAAAAAAGGGAGGGGAAGGGAAAAAAAAAAATCCAAACCCACAGATTATTATTTTACTT
>VXBB01007899.1:86694-141109 GCA_013399915.1 Illadopsis cleaveri
TTTTTTTTTTTTTTTTTTTTAAGGCCATCTGACTTTGTTTCCTAGATCAGACGTGACAGGCAGGGATTGTATCATGGTTTTACAACCACTTGTTCACTCACTCTCTGTGCTGTCAGATGTTTAGTTGGGCTAGAGAAGAGGCAGTGCCAAATACACACAAGCCTCACAGTTCCTCTAAGGAAAGAACCAAGCTTTTTCCAAATCCATTTCCAGGCATCCAGTAAGAAGCTACATGGTGCATGTTAACGAGGTTTTGGGAAGGAGAGAAGATACAGTAAAGAAATAGGAAAGTGAACTGCAAGATACAGGAGAGTCACAGCAGACTGTTAGCAGAGAAGATACTGTTATCTTTAAACTTTCATGTCTCACTGTCCTGTTATCATTACCACATGATGCGATCTTAAAACATATATCTACTCTAGCAAATTAAACCAGATAAGGCCCATTTTCTGGCCCACAGGACAGGAGACATAGTACAGCTTTTATCCAGTTGTCTAAACTGTCTTCCACCCAGAACAGAGAGAGTGAACAGGCATCTCTAGAAAAGATGCCTGTCTAATAAAAATCTGTATGGCCCCAGCACAGTGTCTGGGTCTGTGCCTTCTTTTGATTTAGCTGATAGATAGAGACAAAGTCCAGTACTAAACATTTGTGCCAATTTCAAAATTTGGGAAAGGAGAAAAAGCACATTCAACTACTTTTCACATCTGCAAACTCCATTTCAACTCCTACCCTGGTATTTAGCTGTAAACTCAAGAAAACCCCAAACTTCATATAAGAACAGTTCCAAGAAGTTAAAACTGTCATGGAAGGAAAGGATTCATGTTGTGCTTCAATTTTAATTATTAAAAGAAGAGAAGAGCCTAATTCATATCCAGATAGAGATTTGAAGTCCCTACCTGTGGGTACCCTGGATTTTATGTTTGTTCCTGTTCTAAAAAACTGAGAGCAGAATGGGACTGCAGCCCAGAAATATGCATATCTAGTAAAGATTAGAGATGTTTGATCCTGAAAAATGTCTCTTTTATCAAAACCACCCTGTAAAAAAAAAAGCCACTGTATGTGAACATCACACTGTGCCTTGCTCCTGTGCAGGAGAGTGTTTGAAAAAGGACATATGCCTGCAAATCTGTCAATGGGCAGAAAAGAATGAATGGTAGTGAGGGGCTGAGGTAAGAGTAAATTCAGAACAAGGGAAAATATTATTATGGTAAAGGCAGTTCAGGCAGTGGACTAATGTGTGAGGGAATGGAATAATCTCTTGGCTGGACAAGACAGTAGATTTTCAGCTGGGGCTGGTCATCATGTCAACACAAATCCTGCCACTGCAGGAAAGTGAGGTGCTCAGGTGAGTAGCACCTGACCCTGCAAGCCCTGAACTCCACCTGTGCCACTCCCAGGCGCTAGATCTTTGCATCCTTGTGAAGCTGTCCACTTCCAAAAAAAGTGCAAAGAATTTACTGCAAGGAGAAAAAAATTGAGCCCGAGTGCCATTCATAGGATGTATGGCAGCATTCTGTAATACATCAGTCCCACTTATAACATAATAGCTGTATAACTCATACAAGGCTCTGGCTCATGTGAGGCATGGATGTCTACATTCCACAGGGGAGGAATAAGCAATGCAGTTACATACCCTGTAGCTGGGTCAGATTACAACACAAGCAGCAAGCTTTCCAGGCCTTAAATGCTGGAGGGAAGGACAAGGCATAGGAAGAGCTGGATCCCTGATTTTTACGAAAGTTAGAGCATTTTCACTGCAGAACTGCAGCAATTCTCTGCAAATCTCTCTGTACATGTGCGTGTGGTCAGCAGTAATTTTTAGTTGTCTTGGCAGTGAAGGTAAGGAATGAATTGGTAATGGAAATTAAATTTGCATTCTTATCCTCTCAAGAGGTGAAGCCATCAGTGTCAGCAAACGGAGAGGTGAAATGAGACGCATTCTCAGATGAGGAAAATTGCTACAGCTCAGAGGAAGTAAAGGGAGCTGTGCTCCTTTATACTAGCTGAGTATATATTAGAGAACAAAAATATGAGGAAAACTTTATTTTTACAGACCAGGTTTCTTTAAGGAATTAAGAGCTCTGGACTTTCAGTATGACAGCTCTTTTGCAGCTCTCAGTTCCCATCATTAGGCAGAGCAGGACGACAAACTTCAGATCAGCCACAAAATATGTACAGTAAGAGTCCAGTCCTTGATTTTTTAATTTTTTCTGTAAGACCTGAATTCAAAGCTTTGGTCTTGCACTATGGTAGGGGATGAACATCACAAGAAGTTACAAGTGAACTTTTAAAATGCTCCAGCCTTCCAACAAAAGCAACTTTTGCCTTGGAGACTCAGTATCAGACTTCAATAATTCATGCATTTTAAGCCCAGTAGAGACTCGTGTGACAATCTAAGCTAGACTGCTGCATAAAACAGGCCTTTAGACTTCTCTGAATTATTTCCCATTCCAAGTCCAAGAGCTATTGTCAAAGTAAAATAAGTATTTCAGAAAAATACTCAATCCCATTTTAAAGTAGCTAGTGACAGGTTATCTTCTATAGTCCTTGGTAAAGGCTTCTAATAGTTAATTACTCTAAAAAGGGGCAGCTTCTTTCTTCTTTACATGTCAGACTTTGCCTTCTAGGATTTGGCTCTTTCTACCTCCCCATCTGGTAAAATAAAGGGCCCTGTATTCCCATATTTCTGCTCTACAGAAAGTGATTCAATAAATGCTTAATTTTCATTTTGTGGAGCTAACTGGTGCCTTTAGTCTCTCCAGATAAAACTGGATTATGACAGATGTATGTAAAACTGAGTGTCTCAGGGAAGATGAATGGAGAATAGTCATTCACTGCTCCTCCCAGTGTAACAGCTGGGGGACATCGAAAAAATTATCAGCCAGCACGCATAAAATGGATCCAGGGAAATTCATTTTTAATGGGACCCAGTCAGGTGGTGTAACTCTCTTTTGCAGAACATAGAAATAGTCCCAAAAAGTCACTAGATGTGTTCTCCTTGATCCTGTTCCTGCCAGTCCCACATTAGTATTGTACATGCCTCCATTTATCCATAGCTTTAGTTGTGTCGTGGGTCATACCCAAGCCTCAAATTGGGAAATGCTTAAATAATAGATAATGAAAAAAGGGGTAACTATCTTTAACAGGATTAGTTCTAGCATTTTCCAAATGTTCAAAGTAGTACAAATAGCACCAGAAAGAGGCTCCTTTCCATGTTCAAAATTTCATGGCTCAGCTCCAGTCCCCAAGACCAAAGTAGAGGTTCCAGCATCAGTGGGAAGTTTGAGGTACTGAGTAGGAAGTGGGAATTCTGTGCCTTCATGAACATGAGCTGCAGAGCCTATCCACAAAGATAATGCTTGTGAATTTTCTTCTGCAGCACGAAGCTGCCCCTGAGGGTCCCCACAGGCAGCCAGGGAAGCAGACATGAATACACCTGCATTGCAGCTGGCCAGAGTGAACATGCACAACAGGAGATGAATTACTCTTATCACTCTCCATTCCCTGCCTGGATCATCGGGAGGGTGGAGTAGAGCAACAGAGGTTAAAAACTAGAATGCCTACACTGGAATTAAGCCATAAGGTCTGACTGGACAGGGAGAGGAAGAGGAGGGTATGGATAATTGCACCCATAGGGCAATTAGAGTTACAAGGAGCAGTAGAGCTACACTTCAGTCCCAAGAGTGTGATTAATTGGCACTAACAACTCCTCTGGAGTTGTGTTATTGCTATTATGAAGACAAGTCTTTATTTTTTATTTTATTACTTTTTATTTATAAATGAAATATTTAAGTGCATGACTTTGATCGCCAGGATCTGCTAGTTAGTGCCGCTTCAGCCATAAGGTGCCAAGATTAAAGATTCATCAAAGGCAAAGGATTAACCCACCCTGCTGGAATGCCAAGTAGCTAGTCAGGAAGAGCATGCTGCATTAAAGCCCTGAGAAGGCCATCTTTGCTTAGTTTGTTCTCTAGGGCTGTGCATTTGGAGTCTCCCCCTTCCCTCAGTCCCTGCTTAGTTCATATGCCCTTCTATACCTGTAAATTGCCTAGGAGGAGAACAATGCCAATATTAAAAAATACAAATATTCTGCTAACATGGAGTATTCTCCTTTTAAAAAGAGGTAGTTTCAAGGGTGACACTCTAGTGTCTAGGGTTGGGACACAACTTCCTCTGTCTCAGTGTTCTTGTGGAGAAAAGGTTCAGACGAATCTGTCACTGGTGGTCTTTTCAAAAGCAGCTGGAAAGGACACAGCAGAAACACCATCATCCCTCTTAAGGCAGAATCACCACACATCTGCATTTTCCCTAGAGGCTTTCTCTGTTTTTGTGGAGAGCTAGAAGCTGATGCTGCTGAACATTTGTCTGAGATTTCTGGGTGCTTGTTATTTGGACATGTTCTGTTATATGGTCACACCAATTGTGGATCAATGCTGAAGTGAACAGCAAAGCTCCACAGCTGTACAGCAGTTCATGACAGGAATGGCCATCTGTTTAGCAGTCTAAATCTATTTTAAATCCTTCTTCCTATCTTAGGACTGATGGTCTTGAAGACATTCATTTACATGCCAAGACTAATAAAATAAACTGGTTATCTTTTAGTCCTTCTGTTTATTCTAAGGCATATTAAACACTATTAGAAGAGTGTGTTCTGTGACTTTTGGAAGTCCAAACCATTGCCAGGGTCTGAAGTTTCAAATTGGAAATTATTTTCCCCCCTTTAAATATCCAACTGCTAAGTCTGAGCAAACACTGAATTGTTGCAACACCCACCCACCCAAGATGGGACCACTGGAAAGCAGGACTGTGCAAGCATCCACTTCCTTGCAACAGGGCTCTGCAAACCAGTTAGCTCACTGTTCATTTAATGGGATCTGTCAACAGATGAAACAAATGGGGAAGAAGAGAATCTGCCTTGGACATGCACAAGTTCATCCCAACAATCTCGGTCTGTGACTAGTACCTGTCTTCCTGCGCTGCTGGGGCTCTTTCCAGGAGAGGATAAATGCATCTGTTTCTCTCTCACATTACAGTCTTTTTTTCTTTTCTTTTCTTTNATCTGGTTAGATAAGGTTTCCTTCTCTGTTGTGCTTCCCATCTCTCTTCTATGATGTAGCTAAGGAGCCCAGCAATCTGCCTTCCCTGCCAGATACCATCATTCAGTTGGAAATACTATTGTTTTCTTTAGGCAGATGGTTAGACCCTTTGATCCCTTCACTAAACTCATTAGAAAACCTGGCCTCAGATCAAACCTTGAAAAAAAGAAAAATTCAGAGGGAAAAATAAATACCATGGTGATGAAGGTGGTGTGTAAGATGCTGAATAGAACAGAACTTATTTTCTCTTTGCCTTTGAACCAGGGTTTTTTAGGCTCTGAAGTCTGCCACTGTTTCTAATACTAATCGGGTCACACTGGTCTTTGTACATATGCACACACACACACATATACACATGATCATGTGAATGTTTGTGTGTACCTGGGCGTGTGGAAGTAACCAAAGGCATCTCCACTTGTTTCAGTCCCTGTGTGGGCTATGAGAGCCGTGTGGGACTGGCTGCACTGGACCCTGTATTCCTCTGGTATACCTTGCTGTATGTTGATAAGGGCTCTGGTGTATTTCTGATTTTGAAAATAAAGGGTATTTTCAGTGATTTGGGCCATAAGATGTAGGATGTATAGTAGCCAAGTGACAGCTGACATGGCCTGTGTGCTTATCAACTTGAGTCCAATCCCTCTACACCTGGCAGTGCAGTGTGGGCACAAAGAGAGTGCTCAGCCATAAGTTATCAGAATGGCTCAGTGCCCCTCCCTGTTGTGGAAACAGATTTATTTCATTGTGCAAAGAAAAGGTGCCAGGTGTGTATTTAAGAGAGGAGGATGAAAATAGGGGGAAGTCCAGCACCACAGTTCTGCTCTTCCTTTCGTCTGTAGGAACAGACATTCAAGAATCCCCTATAAAACAGGAGCACTGTGAGTGACAGTAATGTCCAACAGCATAAAGGGACACAGAGAGGTCAAAGCAGGAGGTGTGGCAACACAGCCTACTTTGAACACAGCCCATTGGCACAAAGTGAAGTGGATCTGTCCGACTTTTGGATTTGAGCTGTGAGAGGAGTGGTCTCCACACCTTCTCATTTCTACTGAGGCAGGGAGAGAAATATGAAGGAATTTCCTCAGATCCCCTAAGAGCAAAAAAAGCCACCCCTCCCAGAGGCAGTCAGTGACTGTCTGTATGGAACTCCATCTCCCAGGCTGAATTAAGGGATACTGGACACCCACAGATCCCATCAGTGGGGGCACAGGCACATCATTCATCCAAAATATCAACACAGTGGGTTTTCCTCCGTAGCACAGGACTGAAGTCAAATACTGTGACTGGACTTTTTTTTATTTATTAACGGATTGTATAATTTTATGACTGTCAAGATGAACAAATAATTTGCAATGAATAATTTATCTAACAGATTTTGATTCTTTTGCAGCTTACTGAATATCCATGAGCAGATCTCGATTTCAGCTGGCTTATTTATTGTTTGAATTTATTTGACATGTTCCCCTTTTTTTCATTTGTTTTTTTTTTCAAAAATACTATCAAATAATCAGAGACAGTTCCTGAAAAAGTTTGATAGTCTGTAGTTGAAAGTAGTTGTAGCAGCCATGAATCAGGGGGTAGACAGTACAATGTGCAGAAATTTCATTTGAGAAATTTGGATTTAATTTGCAGACCTTTCAAACACTTCCAATGTGAACTTGACAAAGAAAGTTGGGAACAATGTTGCTACTAAAAAGCTGTCCCTATGTGACTAGTCCAAGCCAGAGGGAGGAACACAAGAATGACAGTACTGGTGCAAGCACATCAGTCTTGCCTAATGTTCTATCGTTAACTGTGACCAAGATTATGCATCTAAGACAATATGTAAAATCAGGGCAAGCAGGCAGTGAGTCTTCCCTAAAGCATTTATCCCACCTTCCTCAATTAGTAGTTCAAAAGATCAGTGAGACAAAGGTGATGTTTTCCTGTTTGGTAGCCCTTGATGTATTTTAGTTTCACATTAGGGGCATGAACCCAGGGCTGGGGAGGACATAGATTGCTGGCGTAAACTGTGTCTTATTCTGTCACAGACTACCTGGGTTACCTTGATCCAGTCAATTAAGATGAGATTTATTTACCTACCTAAAAGTATCCATTTAAAAGAAAGGTCTCACTGTGAGCTACCCTGCTAGCTAAAAGGAAGGATGTGTTCATGTGCCATGGTTAGGGGACCACCACAAATCCATGAGAGTGGTTGGTGACTGTCTGGGAGTACCAGGGTGCAGGCACAGGTCCACCCATTACAACAGGGGAAGATGTTCCCCTCCTCCAGAGATTTTGATTATCCTTGTGTCAGGGGTACACAACAAGTGGAACAAACAAGCAAGGAAAGATAACAAACTGAACAATACTGGGAGGGAACTGAATCTGGGATTACATCTGGCTTTGCCCGTGAGAGGCAGCAGTGTTTTGAAGGCACTGGAGCAAAAGGTAGATTTTAATTCAGGTTCTTTCCATACACAGACTCTCTGTGTAGAAGAAGGAGATATTTTAATTGCCTGGGAGCAGAGCTATCAAATTGGCTGGATGGCTCCCTCTGTCACAAACCGCATATTTTAGGCAATGTACCCATACTCTGCTTGGTTATGGTAAATCAGCTTTTTCTTCTCTGATGTTGTGTGAAGTTTTGCATAGTTGAGTGGAGGGAAGGTGGGAGGAATGACCCAGGTGGACAGAGATGTAAAATGTTTTCTTGTCCAAGAGATAGAAAGAACTGCTTGTGAACAGGTGGGACTGAATAACACTTGATGTCAGATGTCTACACTGGCTGTTCAGGGTGGCCCTTAGAGTTCAAGACCAGGAAATCACCCTCTGTGCAGATAATGAGCCTGTAAGAATGGCCCAAAGTGTGTCAAGAGTACTCAAATCCCACTGCACAAGACCTCACATGCCCAGGGATTCCTGGAGAGCCAGCACATTACCAGGCAGGCCCAAACAAACTCTCCACAGGCAAGCAGTCTGCAGGAGCTGCAGTGTTCCATGTTTCCTGCTGCTCCAGATGGTGCCCTTTCAGAGAAATGTAGATGTAGACACTGAGGTCCTGCCGTGAGACAGCCCTCTCCTGCTGGGCAGCTGCACATGAGAGCTTCTGCACTGTCCAGTCTGTCCTTGATCCGTTCGGGAAGACTTGTTATGAACCTGCTGCCTGGGAGCAGGATCAGGGCAGCACAGGGTGCTCTTGAGAGAGAAAATGGCGTCATAGCCCTCAAAACTTGGGATCGTCTCATTAAGGGGTCTGTTTTCACAAGGTTGCTCCTCCTTTCTGTGGAAGGAGGAGGGAAATAGCAGATTTTATTCCTGTCTTGGGACAGAAGGCTTGAGGAGTTCTTGAGGAGTAAATGTCAGGGTGGAAGTACTGACCATTCCTCTTTCTGTTTCTTCTCCACTGACAAGGAAGACTCTCTACACCAAAGCCACAGCTGAAGCTCTCCAGTCTGTCTTGTTTCCAGACTCACAGTGGGCTCAGCTGAAATCACAGATGCCAAACTCACTGTGCTTTCTTCTGTCTTGCCTCATTTTTCTAGACTCCCATTTAGCTTTCTTTTAGCATCTCAACAGCTTAGGGTACCTCAGGTGTTCTCAGCACCTTCCTCTATACCCTTCTTCTCCCTGGACCATATCAGGTCTCCCTGCTTATCCTTCCTCTTATGTTTTTCTGTCTCTAAGGAGTATAGCTGTGTTCAGTGACCCAATCATCCCTCCAGAACAAAAACGTACTTTTCTTCCAGGCTGGTGTATTTGTATTTTTGGAGGTTGTCTTGATTCAGGTGAAAGTGTTTGCAGCCTGAATCTATCAGCTACTTAGAGTTGCTCAAATTACTTTCAAAAAGTAATTTGTCACTGATTCCCACATCCAAAAACTTATTGTCAATCTCATGTTCTTAGTGACCGTCTCAGTAAAAGATAGTCACGTATCCAAAATTAGAACCCAGCTGTTGTGAGCTCTGGGGAAATAAACCTGAGGTGCAAATGAAAGAGAGGTGTTTAGTGACAAATATAGTTTGGTTTCCAGTGCTCTGTTTGATGGCTTGCTAGAAACCAGTCTCCAAACTTTCTGGCCCTTCAGCAGCACTTCTATGTGAGTTATACATTGCAAGTGACATCCTGTGGTTTTCTCCCCACAGCTCTCAGACTAAAGACATGATCCCATTTGCCCATGAACAATGTCTAGGAGCCAGGAGATACCAGGGCACCAGACATAGGGGTGATCATTTGTCTACAACACGGCTCGAGGACATTTTCTGCTGTTCAGTTAGGGCAAGGTTCATCTTCCTTGCCTTAGGTGTCCTAAAAGCCAGATTTCTAATTGGGGTTAGTCATACCAGGCTTTTTTTATAATGAATACACAAGAACAGGTGCCTCCAGAGGTTAGTTTCATTGCAGCCAAAGACAAATGTGTAAGAAATGCCAGAGGAATTGCCCTCAGGATGTGTTTACATATCCAAAACAAAAATAAAGAAACCTTAGGATGACTGGCTTAGACATCCAACTTTTAGACATCCTCAGCTAGAGAAGATGCATCCCACACTCTTATTAGGAAACTTAGTTCTCCAAATGAAAGCAGTTCAAGGCAAAATGCTGCTTGCAACATCTTTCCCAGTGCAAAGGATACCAAGTGGAAATTATGCCAAATTATTCTTATAGAATTGAAATATATATGTTTGAATTGGCTTTGGTTGTTGAAGGAAGCACAGACTATTGCACTGGAAATGTGCTAGAAATGTGTGAAATTCCGGAAAAGCTGTAGGGAAGCAGAGAAGAAAGGGTTATCATAAAAAGGGCAAAATATGTTAAAAGTTAATATCATAGTTCAGCATTGTGATGTTCACATGGTTAGTAAGAGGGAAAGTCTCATGAGCCTGAGCAAAGAAAACTTTCTTGTTCCTAAGATTTGTTCTTAGAAGAGAAGTTTAGCAAAAAAACCCTGCATCTTGACTCCAATTCAGTAAAGGAAAAAAAATTAGGAATTTCTGATGCTTACTTCATTCCTAATTTTCTTGATTTTCTTTGAAAATTACCTGTGTTCACACATGGAAGCAGACAAACTGCCTCATAGGACATTTCTGGATAAAAAGCAGAGGTAAGAACAGATAGATAATGTGTATTATGCCTTCTACAAGTGATACAAATTTTCAATTAAAGTAGGGTCTTTTTGACAGCATAAGATTAAGATGTTTTTCTCAAAATCACACATTTTCTGGAGGAAGGGAAATGTCTCTCTAACAACATTTAGGCACTTTGCTGGGATAAAACTTCTCCATTAAAAGGCTGGATTTTGATTGAAAAAACATGAGTGAAAATGGCAAAAACATGTACATGGATTCTGAGCTGAGGGAATTGCAGCAGTAAACTGCAGAGCTGAAGCAATATAAACCCAAGGTCCTTAACTTACACTTAGCTTGTCACACTGACATGCTGGAGGTATTTAAATATATCACAGGGGCCAATATGGAGGGGGAAATGCCTTTCCCTCTTCTTTCATCTTAAAACCCAATAGGTCATTACTGGTTATTCTGATATCAGTGCTGGGAGGAGGCAGAACAAAAACTCTGTTCAAGGGTAGTGCCCAGATCTCCCTGCCACAGGCAAAATGCAGCTCTGTCTGTCCTCCCAGCAAGGATCCTCCTTGTCCTGTAAAAATCACAGCTTTTTAATCCATCCATGGCATCTACACTGTCATATCCAACCATGGCAGGAATCAGTTACTGATAGCACTGACCTGTTTAATCTCTCTGATAATGCAGAGCAGAGATGTGAGTCAATCCCAAAAATGAAGTTGGTTCTCACTGACAGTGAAGCAGTTAAATTTACAGGGTGAAAAGAATATGGGGTGAAAAGCAGAGCAGACTTGGCCATTGAGGAATAATCCAGGTTGTCATAGGCTATCTGTTCTTTTCCACGTGACGAAGGTGTTTGGCATTATCCAATGTACTGACCCAAATTTATTGTTTAATTTGCACCAGAGAAAGCCCCACTTCCTGCAGACCTAATTCCAGGGCTGCCCATTTCTGCAGTTAGCTCATGTTCAACAGGCAAACAAGGAGCCATAGCATAGGAGCAAACCAAAGTAGCTTTGAGGCTAAACAGGATATATGTGAGTCAACTTAAAGAGCAGTAGGAAAATCTACCGCCTACTGACCCCTTAAAAATGCTCCAATAGTCAAAGCTGTCCTTGGTTTTCTTCTTACTGACCAGAAAAAGCACTTTTCTCAAACATGGCTGTTTTGCCAGCTTCACAAGGAAGTCACCCTTCATCTGGGTTGTCCCTTACTTACACACTGAAAGAAACAAGCTATTTATGTTTCCAAAAGTGTGGAAATATGTACATATATGTACCTTGCACAGCATCATCTCCCCTGAATAGGAAGAGGCTCAAGATTGGCCTTGTTCCAAATCATGTTGAACATGCCACCTGGAAGGAACAGAGACATCTGGAAAATCATTCCACAACCTCTGAGGAAATTACAGGAGAAATACCGGATGATTGGAAGAACAGCCCTTTGTGGGATTCTTACTTTATCAGCCAATTTCACTTAGACTTTTTTTTCATAAGTAGCATATGTTCAGAACTTTAATAAGAAATCTTTGAGTTCTGGGGGTTTATTTATTTGTTTATTTAATTTTCCTCGTAAATGAAAAAAAGCTTTAGATATTGCAGAGGTGGCAGGGCAGAGGGTGAGGAAAACAAAACAAAACAAAGCAAATCAAACCAAAAAAAAAAAAAGAAGAAAATAAATATCTGATCATTCACCGTTTAGGGTGCAATTCTGGGGAGGTTCATTCCCTTGCCTGGAATGTGATGCAGATTAAATGAGCCCACAAGAAGTCTTAGCATGCCTGGACTGCAGAAAGGAGAATCATTGGTTAGTTCTCCTCAAAGTCCTTCAGCAGACAAGCAGAGTTGTTTGAAAAAACAGCAGAATTGTGTCTGGTAAGAATAAAGGTCTGGGTAAAGCTGAGATTCTGTGTGCCCATGCAAAACACTGACTGCACTGTTGTCTGGGTATGGGGGAATGAGGGAAAGAGAGCACTTCCACATGAGATGCTCTTCTCATCCATGCGCATTGTCTCTGATACAGGGCTGCTCTATCTTCACGTTTGCTATCCCCCTTTAGATATGTGGATTTTATACAATAAAGAAACCAAACAAGAAAAATAGGTAGAGCACACATCCCACCAAAATTCACACAATACTCACCTTCTTAAATCACTTAAGCACTTCATCCAAAATATCTCTAATGGAATTAGGTATCATGTCTGTTAAAAATATTGCTAAAGATAGATGTGCTATCCCTTCTCAGTTACTTAATTAAATGTGGGGAATTGTTCGGAATTTACTTTAAATGCCCCCTGGAGATAATAGGTAAACTGTACTCTTTCCACAGCTATTGTGAGGTGAATGGCAGAGAAAACGTTAGCTGAGGTCATGTAGATATTTGGGGAAACCAAGCCATTTAAAGTATAAGAAAATCACAGGCATCTCCACTTGAGCCTTACATCCGTTCTGCACTTAATGGAAATACAATTTGTGCATTGTGTCTATGCAGCTCACCTCAAGATTTAACTAAAATTCCAGCATCTGTTGTTTCTGACTGACTCACAGGCTGTTCTTGTTTGCGTATACTTGCTCCAGTAACTTGAATAAATTTCTCATATGAAGTTCATATTATACCTCTACATCTGTAGTTGAAATCCCACTCAGGGGTGAGGAGTCTAGATCTTTCCATTGGTAATAGAGAGAGTTTGCATGGTTCAATTTAGCTTTACTCTAAATTTTCAGGTACTTGCTGCCAGGTGAAATGAATTTCAGAGATTCTCACCCAACGAGTTTGGACTTCTCTTTAAAATCAATGAAAATGAGGGAAAGACTTCCCCTATGGTCTACATGTAACCCCTCAGCAAAATCAAGCTTACATTTCCATCTTCAGGCTGTCCATCACTTACACAAACACCTCCTCAAACCTTAACCATTTTCATGGCACAGCTAAGGAACCAGGAGCCATACCCACCCCAGTACTGTCAGAGGATGCATTTTTACCAGCAGCAAGCACAGGCACCTTCTCCAAGAGACGAGTGGATCCCTTGGTCTGCATCTCTGCTCACTGCCTATCATATTCCTTGAAAAGTCTAAAACCTGGAAGAGCAGCTTGTAGGTTGCTAATGCTTTTGTGTCACCCACCTGCTCACATAGCCTTGCAGAGGGGAGGCTGCTCTGCAGAGCTAGGGAATGGTGGCACAGAGGTAGGACCAAGTACTTTGGACAAGTAAAACACACTAAGCTCGTAACTCTGTAATAAAATTCAAGGGAAGCATAGCAAAGGATGCCAGCTGAAGTACTCGCTCAAAGTAAGGCTTTCTTGGTGCACAGGAACCTCTCTAGTGCCATGGGTGTGAGCCTACATAAGACAACATCAGCCATTGAGGTGCACACTCCTTTTGACAAAGCTCTTCTCTCTCTTCCCTCTTCCTTGACTTTATCATTCAATTCCTTGTGAAATAATGTGAAAGCATCTGTTATCTCTTTCATTTAATTTGCAAATACACTCCCAAAGGGCTGGCAGAGCACATATGTCAGTCCTTGCTTCCAAAGGCAAGGAATGCAGGCTCCTGTCCTCACAGAACAAGTCCTCTATCCTTGCAGGACCCTGCCCACTGTGCATCAGCTGGAAAGATGTTTAAAAAGGAGTCTGAGTGATTTTTGCACATACCTGGTGTGTGGAGGTGGTCGAGGGGCATTGGGGAGCTGTAGGCATGCCTCAGATGTCTCCTGCATAGCTGGACAGAGAAGATAACAGTCATCTCCATGGGGCTCAAATGTATGATGTCAAATGTGTTCAGCCCAACAAGCTGTTATGTTTTCTATGAAGTACAGTCATATCTGTCTTGTAGACAAAATGAATAAGAAAAAACCCCACCCTTCTGTTTTTATTAGCTTTCATGCTAAAGATCACTAAGTATGGAGTGACAGAAAAACACAAAATTACAGAGTACATCAGCACTTACTCAGATGTGTCAGCTAAAGCAAGGAGGGTCTTTGCATTCCCTTTGCCATATTATTACTTCAGATAGTCCTTGGACTGCAGCTCAGTCATTTACTGAGTCCTTGAGACCACAAACTTGTCACCAGCTTATGTAGCCATTCTGCTCCACAGCAGAATGTTTAAAGGAGTCAAGGCTTCAGCTGTGTTTGTTATGATTACTATAAATTATATTTTTATTGCACACTGAAACCCTCAGGCACTGAGAACCTACAAAATTATGTTTGTTTCAGGAGCAGGTGCAGGCTTTCAGTTCCTGAACACCCTCGTACGGCTGAGAAGACAGCTGAGACAGCCATCTGGAGACTCGGGAAGCAGCGTACCTGGTTCTCCAACTCCTCGGCTCTCTCACTGTCTCCATGCCTGACAGAAACAAGTCTTTCCTCTGCCTGGCAGCACACAGACTTCATGGGTGACATGGCTTGTTCTGCTCAGTGCATTCCCTGCCAGAAATCCAGAGGCAGCCTCTTACACACACACCGCACTGACCAAAAATAGAGCCAGAAGTCAAGTTTCCCACACTTTAACAAGTAAACACTTGATAAACGTGCTTCCTTCTTTGGAAATCAGTATAGACTGATAGCTAAATAGTCATTTATCACTTGATCACTTTTCCTGGCTATAATTTTATTTAATTGAGGGTAAGAAGTGCCCATGGGACATTTTAAAAGGACCGTGTTAATCCTCTATTGACAACATCATAATGTGTCTCCTGTCATCTTGCTGGTTTTGGTGTGCTTTGGGATTAATCTTCCTTCCTCAGTCCTAGCACAAAGCAGGTGATTGAGGCACACAGGAATGCGCATGGTGCCCAAGCTAGGCCAGCAGTAAGGTGGCAGAGGCACTTTTAAAAGTCAGGAGTTCAGACTTGGTCCAGCACTTTGGTTTCCTAAGATCACTTCTGTTTCTTTCAGTCTGTAACCTGCTTGCCAGTCCCATCAAATCCAGAAGCCCAGCCAGGGTAGGAGGAGGCTCTCCAGGAAGCAGTATATTTGCTCCCCTCTCCCTCCTTGCACCTGGAAAACTTATTGCAATAAATAGACAGAGACAATCAGTACTTTTATACACAGGCCTCCATACCAAGAGGGATTTCATCCTCTCCTGCTCTTCTATATTGGGCTGATTGGCAAAGGCAGGTAAATCCCTACCCTTTGTTTAACAAGATGGGAAAATGATGGAAAGCAAGAAACGCTCACAGCCCTCCCAGGTATGAATGCTCAGGCTGATTCAAGCCTTTTCAAGTGTTTTGTCTCCAACGATTTGCACTTTCCTGCCTCCCAGCCCTTCCCCACATTCCCATTCCCGCTCCCAACTCTGTCTTGCCAAGTTCTTCCACCACTGTTATTATTTGTGAAGCGTGAGGAGAGTTATGACAAGAGAGGGATGTCATTAAACCACGCCGGGAGGAGATGTCAGCCGCCATGCAAACATCTTCCTGACACTCCACTTTCAAACGATTTCAGAAACTGCACTCAGATGATTTCAGGTTGGGTAGGCCTGTCAACTTGGATGGACGACACACGTTGCTCTGGTGCCGGAGACAGCTCCGGAGCCTCTCAGCCGGCTGCTGTGCACATGCGTACACAGCCCCGTCCCCACACACACAGCTGCACATCATTATTTTTATGCCACTCCAAGACAGATATCCTTGAATGCTGCTGGAAGCGTCAAATTTTCACTGCAAGAGAAAGCTTTAACATTTAGAGGGTTCTTGTGTAATGCAAATGAACCAGAAAGGTAGGAAGGCATCCCAAATGCCACTCAATGCATTTATAAAAAGATAAGGTGACTTCGTCGTACCGTACCATATCACTTCATTACCAAGTGTCAGCAAAGAGCCTGGCAGCTCGATTGGTTGATGAAATCACATGACCCAAGTGTTATCTTGCAAAAACACATGAAATTACTAAGCTTGAACAGCAAAGAAGTATAAATACCCCTACAGTTTATTCCCATCAACCAAAAAAAGACTATGTATCTCTTTATTTCCTCTCTTCTTTTCCTCCCATAGGGGAGAAGAAAAAGAAATTCCCATCTAATTTATAATTCAAGATATTTTGCTATCTAATATATTTATATTACTTCCTTCAATATCTAATTTAAGTGCTTTGTTTATGCATTATACGTTTGATCTTTGTTTTCCATTCTTATTTTTAACTCCCAATGCAATTTTAATGGGCTCATGGTCAGAGATCAGGGTGGCAGACTCTTTGATGCTAAGTCACTGACAAAAGGGCAGTGAGAAAATGTGAGTTAGGAAGACTTTAAAGCCATCATTTCTGATCCAGATCTGAGCTGTACCTTGCTAGTACGTGCCTAATTTTCACAGGGGCAGATTTCCTGGCTTTGCTGTGGTAGTCAGTTAGGTGTTTGGATGTCACACTACCAGCAAGCAAGAAGAAAAATGTAATTGCTTGAGCTTCTGCAGAAGTGGGACATTAGCCAGTGCCTGCTGAAATCTGTGGAAATAAGGCATTCTGGTGCTCTTCAACCTTTCAACATCTCTGCTGAATCGCTCACACAAGTAAACAGAGGTGAAGCTGATAGATGTGGCATGTTAGATAGGAAAATGGGTTGGTGTTCAAGGTTTTCTAGTACCTAGGATGGTACTGCACAACCAGGAGTGCACACTAGACTCAAGCAACTCTCTGCTCGGGAGTCTGTTACTCAACCATAGGACAGCACAGTCTGCCTTGTGCCTGAGCAGGTACCAGGTATGACCTTTTAATTCAAGGCACTGGGTTTCATATGGGCCTCCACCTCTTGAAAGTCTCCTGGGCAGAAATTTTGTTGTGCAGTCACTCATTGAACCCACAGTTAAGCTGTCTTCCACAAGCAAAAATTCGGCATTTCTCTTTCAGCTGAAATATTGCAGCCCAGCCCCACTGAGATATGAAACATTCAGGTTCACTGCTCACTCCAGCCAAAAGCTTACTTTCATTTTTACTCTTTTCTTCTCAGCTTTGACCTCAACAAAGAGGTTTTGCAGCAGACAAAGAGTTAATAACAGTGTAGGAACTGTAATTCAGCCTAGGAAAGTAACGTATGGATATTCTTGGCATTTCTGGATGTCAGCACAGCTGTAGCACTGTCCCACCCATGAACAAATGTTCTTAGCCAAGACACGGGCTCTTACAGACCATTAAAGGGCTTCTGTGGGAAGGAGCACGCACAGCAAACAATGCTAACCTGAGTTTACAACTGCTGCCCACTGAAAGTTGGCATGGACAGGTAGTGGAAGCATTAAGTGATAGAAGACACAGAGCATTGAAAGTGACAGGCAGCAGATGTAAATAGAGGTAATTTTGTGCAATAACCAAATTCCATTTTAATGAACTTAGCTCTCCAGTCTCCACAAGACGAGACATTACTAGACAAGAAAGAGTGAGAGGGAGATCCAAAAATAGTGTCATAAAGAGAGAGGTTGCTAAAAAGTTGCAGCAGTAATCCCACAGAGAGCAGAGTTCTGGGAGCAAACCCACCAGCCAGCTTCAGTTTGCACCCATGAGGGGAATGGTGGTAGCACCAAGGATGCCTAGGGAAGAATCTGTACTCACAGGGTGATGGAAGGAAAGACATGAGGAGTAAATTAATGCTTTGCACATTCCAACAAGAAACCTGGCAGCTGATGGTGGAAATAAGGGAGATTTGTGGGATCGATGTTTGTCTGAGAGCAGTGTGCCATTGACTTACTTCTTTCCTTTGTTTTGCACATTCATTCCCCTTGTATTAACTCATGGAAGAGGAACAGATGCCGTCAGGATTGAAAACAGCACTTTCAGTAGCTTGAAACTAGTGTTTGAATGGAGGATGTCAGCATTTCCTCTGAATTGTACAAATCAGTGGCATTGTAACAGGGCTATTGTTTATAGATGATTTTTTTTTTTAATTAGAGATTCTTAAGGTCAGTTGCTGACAAATGTTTTTCAGAAAAATTTGGAATTTTGGAATTATCTCTCATTTTCAAAAGCTGGAAATAATATCTACCAGGTGTTCTGGATTTTCATGCTGAAATTAATCTCCATGTTTTCTGGAGCAGAAATTACTGACTTTGATTCCCTTTCCCTCATGTTTGACTGACAACCATTGACACACTGTTGTGAATGAAGAGTTGCTGTCTATCTGAACTCAATGGCCTCAGACTTTCCCCTAGATGATTCATGTTATTCAAATGATCAGAAATCTATAAATCTCAGAATGGAAAAGTGCAAAAATGGCATCTTCATTATTCTTCTGGTTCTTTTTTCTCATCAAGGATGTAAGAGTCAGTTTTTCATATGCAGTTGCTGTTTCAGATTCAACATTCTTATCCTCAAAGTTTGAAATTCCTTCACGTTAATCTTTGCATGTGGTTAGAAGAGATGACCATCTCAGTTAGAAAATATTTTTTCACAAAATGCATCAAATGCCAATAAAATATCCTCATGTAAACTCTTGCTAGCTACATTAGAACCATGTTGGCAAGTTTATTTCTGAACACAGGAAAAAAGCACAGTATAGCTGACGGGATTACCGTGGTGGAAAAAGCAAACAAAATGAAAATATCAGTGAAAATATTATCCTTGTCTGTGGAAAATGTAATTTTAACTAATTTTCTATTTGTTCTAAAATCAACTCCATTAATAAGGCCACATTCTTCCAAAATCTAGACAGCACTGGAAATTAAATTTCCTACCTCAAAATAGTTTTGATGGGGAATGTCTAACCTGCCCTGAAACAGCAAGTGTGGTGAGACGGCTGTCACAGTCAAACCCCTGGTCGTGCTTGGTCATTCTTAAAAGCTGCTAATGGCAATGCAAAACAGTCCTATGCTTGACTGTGTAAAAATGTAATAATCACCAGAGGCTCCATATGCAAAAAGAAAAGGGATTTCTTCCCTTTCCCCATGGATCTGGTCCCTTCTCAGGGTTCAAAAGAATTTGAATGTATGGTGGGGAAATATCTTTCTAGCATGGAAGAAGGAGTAAAGGGGGGGAACAAAAGGAGACAGAAAAGGATAAGAAAATTCTACTTGATTAGCTTCTTAGCATCAGTTGGATGTGACAACTCTTTGAATATGGATGACGTCTACAAGAGGGATCATCTGCCAGTAGTAGTTGTTACCAAGGAAGTAAGTGACGCTGGAGGTCGGAGGGCATCTGTCTCACCAGCTAATGAAAGAATTGTGGGAGACAGAGCTTTTCTATCTGATTAGTATAAGGGCTGTAATTCCTGTCCTTCCCACCCCCACACCTTCTCTGCTCTCTGTTTTAAAATGATTCTGAGGCTATTGTTGTTATTGCAAGTGGGATGTGAAAGAGACTGTCCTAGGAAGAGCTTTGTCTCTCTTAAGTGATATTTTGGCCAACAGCTTTTGCCAATCTCATCATCCCACACAGATTCTGGAAGGGAAAAGCAACTCTTTTCTTTAATCTCTGCCACCTTTTTTTTTTTTTTTTTTTTTTCCCAATCATGCTGGGAGCTGAAAGTGACCCTTGATTTTCAAGGGGTAAAAATGCAGTTGTTGGAAGGGACTGATTACACAGGAATATATATAGGGGGGTGGGAGTGTTAGAAGAAATAACTCAGGAATGCTTTATCTGTAAGGGCAACAAAGAAAAAGAAAGATTTTTGATAATCACAGGCTATTGCTGCAACCCACTTTTCTCACCCAATTTACTGCAGAGATAACCTAAATAATCATATAGTTAGTCCTCTTTTTAGGTGTCCTGAGAACTCTAACCTCACCCTTCCAAAAATCCCACAGACAAAACAGACCTTCAGGCAGGGTCATGGACACTGACCAAAAACTGGCAATTTGAGGTTAAAGTCTCTGTAAGTCTGATTCGAAAGCAGATTTAGGCATGCAGCATTGTACACTAACAAGCGCACTGCAAACACAGGGAAGCAGAACATACAAAGAAAAAGGTGCAGAAAAGAAAACAGACCTAGGAGTCTTAGGGATCACACTGTGTTTTCCAAGACAAGACACAAAGCAGAGCATTCTCATTCCCAGGCAGAAGGTCCCTCTGGTTATCTCAATCTCTGTCACCCTTTGGCTCAGGCTTTCCCTTACCTGCAAATCTGTTACAGAAGCTCATCATGGCTTAAATCAGTAAGTTTCAAGACAGCTTTGGTGGTTTTCAAGTGCAAATAATTTGGCCCATGCATTACACAGACAGACCAAAGATTTTTCTTGACCTCTCTAAAGCAGTACTGGTTTGATCTTCTTATTTATTTACCAAGTAAATGCCACTCAGTAAATTTAAGATGTTGTCAGAGAGTATGAATCTACACACAGGTCTTCCACAGCCAGACTCAGGTTTCACAGAGTTTAATTAATGCTGAGGATAAGACATTTTCCCTTCTACTAGCAGAGAAAAGAGAGATAGAGTCTGGAACTTCTTCATTGTTGAGCTATCACTCAAAAACTTTGCTACACCATCAATCGATACCAAGCAATTGGGAAAAGATGGATATAGCAAGGCAGCTACTCCCATGATAACACCCAAACACGGATAGTTATATGAGGCTGCAGTGAAGGACACATCTATACCAAGGCACTGTGATTGAAGTGTCCTACTTCAGACCACTGTGAAAAGCACAGAGAAATGCCTAAAAAACCCCTGCCCTAAACAAGGTCCTCCAAAAGTTTTTCACTGCTGTTCTGTTGAGGGCGGATATAAATTAATTTTCAGGTGTAATATCTAAGTGGCTCACACTTTCAAAGATATTTACTAGCAGAATTTACTAAGAGAATTTACATTTCATTGGCGTGAAAGCCTTAACTTGCCACCTGATAGAAAGAAAAACTGGGTCATGATTATAGATTGCATTTTTTAAGTGGAATTCATCTTTTGTACATGTACATATATATATGTATTTTACCTCTTTTCAGTGTGTTTTCTTATGTACGTGTGGATGGTAGGAAGAAGGAAAGTTCTCATTTTTCTATGCATTTTAAAGTCTTGATAATATTAAAAGAATGAAGATGTTTTCAGCAGAGATGGGATACAGCTAATAGTGTTTCTTCTACAGAGTGAGTATCTGCAATATCAAATAAATTGTGCACTATTGTGCATATTTGGTGCCTCTGCCCGTAGGCATTCAATCTGAAATTAGAAGTATTTACTTTCATGTGCTGTTGCACAGCCAGCTTTAGGGAAACCATGGCCCTGTTAGGTTCTGCATAATCCTGTTAGCATCCTGAACAGCTTTAAGGAACAAACTCACTTTTAAACTAGTTGGTCAGGTTTAATGTTCCATAAATTTACTCACATCTAAGACATCTAATTAAAATGCAGATCCTTCCAAGGATCTTTCCAAGTCAGTCAAGACTTGCAATATAAAACATGGAGAGAAAAGTGCTTTTTTAGGGAAAGTGTGATTTAGCTGAAAGCAGATTACTATGAGGACAGTTGTGCCCTTGACTTCGCAGAGCAGATCCCTGTTAACTACAGAAGAAAGACAAAGGTGATTATCTCAGATAGAGGCATGTCTTGTACTAAACACATTTCTCCAAATGGATCCCACCCTTTCAAACACAAAACTCTAAATCTGCATATTATTGAAATCAATATTTAGTTTTCTTTTCAGACATAGTCAAAATCCTCACATGTTCACATTCCAAGTGAGGAAGGATTTTGTACAAATACTTTATTCACTAGGGAATGGAAATATATGCATGCTCCTATCAAATAATAAGATACCACAATCAGTTTACTTGATTGAAAATGTGAAAAATTTTGCTGATGAGGTATTTTTTAAACAAAGCTATTTCTTTTTCTTGTCTCGATTTCCTTTATTAATCTACTTGTTTTTAATGAAAAAGGAACAAAACAACAAAATGAAAAGTTGTTACATTTTGGGTCAGGACAGACACTCTTTTAAACTGTAATTTTTATTATTATTATTATTTTGTTGATGTGCACTTTGGACAGTAAAGTAAAGAGTATTCAGACATATCTCATTCCATGTGTATGACTGCCAGCACCTACTCACAGACTTGGGGAAGAGCTGCCCAGGGCAGCCTTTGAGGATAGTGAAGGTCAGGGGTGTGCAAGGTCTGAGAAGTCAGGATTAAACAGATATATTAGATACTATATTTAGATTGGATATTAGGAAAAATGTCCTCATTGAGACCGTGAATAGGCATTGGAACAACCAGCCCAGGACAGTGGTACAATACTATCCTTGGAAGTGTTCAAAAAACATGTAGATATGGCCCTTGGGGGACATGGCTGGGTGGTTATGAGTTAACAGTTGGACTGGATGATCTGAGAGGTCTTTTCCAACCTAAATGATTCTATGAACCTGTATGGATCCTACATTCATTTATGTAGCTATAAATGAAAGGAAAAGCCACTCTCTGGGCAGCTTTAGCTATCGGTTTCCTTCCCCATACAAAGATGCAGTTTGCCACAGCAGATGGGACAAGTGATCCATCCTGTCAGGTACAGTGCCTCCAGCAGTGGTATGTGTGTGCCCAGCATGGTGCTGGACAGAAAGGACAAATTTCTCCTCAGGCCCCACAGCACTGACCTGGTGTACTATTGACATACACAAAGACAAATGCTCTGTCCAAATCTTGGGCTATTGCAGGTCATCTTTGCACCTGCAGAGTCAAGACAGCCCCTTAGGTGATGTCTGGACACAACACATGCATGAAGTCAGGGAGTTCCAGAGACAAAAGGCATCTGTGGGGACTGGAACATGGCCTGAAGGAAGGGCCTGAAGCAGAGGACAGCCTAGGCACAGGACATTTCCCTCCACCATGGCCTGATCATCATTCATAGCAGGAGAGCTTGACATGGAGGATGAGCCTAATACTGATTTAGATTGTCTAAGGCACTATCTCTCTGCTTTATATTTTAGGACGATTGAAATATGTGGGTACTGCCAGTTGTTTCTAGCAAATGAACCCCCACCTGTACGTGCTTACCTGATTTTGAAGAGAAAAGGTCCAGGGACCCATGTAGGTGTCAGGCAGAGCCCCAGAGAGGGAAAGGAGATGGACCATGTCAGTCCTGCCCAAACCCTCAGAACCCAGCATCAGGCCCAGCTATGGCAAGCTGGGAGTACATGTTTGTCTTGAATATTCATTATGAAAGCCTTGTTAGGAACCCCTTGACCTCATGAGGAATGGGACCAGAGAGGGGAAGGTTGGAAGAAGAGAGAATCACAGAATCTCCTGAGTTGGAAGGGACCCACCCATGAGGATCATGGAGTCTGTCTCCTGTCCCTGCACAGAACAGTGGAAGCAGATTGGAGATTCAGATCTGCTAGGTGAGGAAGTAGGGTGAATGTATTAGGAAATGCTTCCTTGGTCATTTTATCAGAGACTTAAATTAGTGGCATTTTCTGAAAATATTTTTAAAAGGTGTTTAAAAAAAAAAAAAAAAAAAAAAAGGAAAGCTCGCCATTTAGCAGTTCAGCTCCAGATCTCCATAACATTTTCAAATGAAGGCATTACCACAGAGCATTTTATTCCCAGAGACACTCTTGAGCTTGAGCAGAGGGGATTTGCATCTGTAAAAAGGACAGAGAGGAGACAGCAAGGCTTAGCCTTTGTATCCATAGCCAGAGCTGGAGGAGGGGAAAGCCCAAGGAAGGGGGTGTTTGACCCTCACCTGGGTAGCAAAGAGATTGGAGACAAACACATTTTACTCCAACAGGCCCACCTTCTTTTTGTTCCCCCAACTCTAGCAGAGAAATCAGAGCTGTAATCTCCTGTTGTCAAGGGCTAATGCATAAATAAATAAAGGCCCAGATAAGATATCAACAGCCACAACAACAAAAAAACATGTAGCAGCATCAGGGGCAGAAAGGATCAGCATCTACTTTAATTAAAAATCTGCCTTAATTGATTTTTTTTTTTTTAAAGGAACACATTTGTAGGGATATGAAGAAAATGCTTCCACTCCATCTTAGTTCAATGAGTGGTGTACATCCGCTGTTAGCTACAAATAAGCCTTTGATCATTTTACTGCTGTCTGTAAAAAATTAACTTTCCTGTGTATTTTTTTTTTTTTCCTTTAAATTGGGAGCTTAAAAGAGGGGAGTGGCAATAGACAGATCTACTTGGGAAACCTCCGAATGAGGGTGGAGGAGAGAGCAAGAAGAGGAGAAATGAGAGTAAATATACAAAGCTGCATCTAGCAAGGAGGGATCAGCTTGCCAGACCCCAGGGGCTGAAACAACCAACTGTACCAGCCTCAGCTCAGAAAACCCAAAATACTGTGCCTGCTGTTCCAAGCTGCCTACACTCGTCTCCAAACATAACACTTAGAAGCATGTTGGTGTATTAAAATTGCAGGAAAGCATGGATTTGCGTCCAAATTTAACTGGAGTTCTTCGTTGTGCTCACCCTCAGAGGAAAACTGAGGGATGAGGGAGGAGGCAGTGTGGAAAATGCTGGTCCACGTGGGGATGGGACATGCAGGACAGAGTTTTCCTTGCCAGAGATGGCATTTACCAGTGCAAAGCCAACCACATGAAGATGGAGGTGGGCAGCAGAGAGCTGCCCTCCTTCCCAGAGAGAGAGCCTTGGTGGATGCAGTGTGAGTCCTACCTCTGCTGCCAACTTGAACAGTATTTGTGTGGAAATCACTCATGTTTCCCACTGTAAAATGAGCTTAAGACCACTTTGCCTGCTTCCCAGGGCCTCTTAAGGGTAAGCAGATTAAAGGTTTGGAAGCATGTGGGCACCACAGCAGTGGGGAGCAGAGGCCAGCGTGGCACCACCGGGTCTTGGGGGGACGCAGAGCCGATAGTAGCCACCAGGGTTGGGTCCTGCTGCCTTCACGCATCACACAAGTGTGAGAAGCCATTGCAGGTGGTGGTACTAAGGCAAAGTAGGCTCATTGCCTGGTCAACAGGGGATTTTAATGCAGCTTCTATCCGCCTCTCTCCTCTTGCCCCAGCAACAGCAGCTGGCTTAGCGCAATGAGGCTCTCTGCTGCTTTGTGTAAAATCCCTTCCCATCTTCCTGATAGTATCAGTGACCCATCCTCGGGCTGGCCATGCTCCCTTATGGAAAGGGGAGGGCAGAAAAAAACCCAGTTTTTCCTAAAGCGCTGAGTAGTTTGGAGCTGGCCTTGGTGGGAATGCAAGGGAAGCAGTCAAGAGGCAGGAGGGGATAATGTAGGGAATCTCTGCTGGGGACTGTGTGGTGGCACAAACAGTTCCAAGATCCCAGTGAGCAGAAATGTCCCTTGTGGCTGTGGGTGTCTTTTTGCACAATCTCTGAGAGGTATTTCTCCACGGTTGTACATCATCCTGACTGTCCACTCATGACTTCCCAAGGGTTTGGGAGATGCAGGGAGTAGGACACAGTGTGTCACCAAAAAGTTGCAGCTTCCTACTTTCAAACGGTGTGCCTCGGAGCTCAGTTTCTTCCAGTGGTTGCTGCCAAGGAGAGAAGCAGGAGGGTTTTTCTGTCCCCAGGGGCACCATGGCATGGGACACACATCACAGGGTCAGATCACTGGATCTTGCACTTTTGTGGCCTCACCTCTGCTGGCTCTGCACATCCCATTCACAGGCAGCAGTGACAGAGTGAGAGGATCCCTGCATGTGCATGTGTACCCACTCTACTAATACATATGTATGTGTATTTTTACATATCAGTTCTATAGCGCTCAGCAACATCAAAAGGAACCTGGATAATCAGAGCAGAAGATATAAAAGATCAAACAGAATATCTTTTAAACAGATCTGAGAAGCTTAATTTTCATCCAATGTTACTGCAGGAGCTTTTCCTTCTTTTTTTTTTCTCCCTCTCTCCATTTTTTTCCCACTTCCATGAGTTTCTTTGATCTGTTTTGATGTCTTTTTCAGCTCCTCTTTCAAAAAAACTCTTTTAAAACCTTTTTTTTTTTTTTTGCTTTCCCTTTCCCCGAAAGTCATGGAGGCTTCTAAGAGTAAGAAACTAGATACATGCAGCATCTCCCCACACACTTCCCTCCCCACAATGCACATGCACTCCACAGTCCCTGTTCTGCTCAGAAAACTCTGACTCCAGGGCAGAGGGATGAAATTAAAACTGCACTGAATGAAATATTATTTCCTTTATGTCAAGGGTTTTCATCTTGGTCACTTTTGAGTCTTGTTCAGGGTTTGAATTGGACTACATTTGTGGCAAAAGCTGTTCCCTCGGTTGTATGTCTTGCAAAAGGCCAACTTCACAGAGAGAAACCCAGCAGTCTTTATTTCAGACCTGTGCTATCAATTCACATTGACAAGGATGTGAGTGTAGGGTCAGGTCACCTGAGTATTCCCTTTGATCTCCTTAAGGCCTGAACAAAGTTACTTAACTTTTCAGCCTAACTAATGAAGAAATTACTAACTTCTGCAAACTACTATGCCTATCGGTAACAAGGAAAAATCAGACTTCACCCACGGATGAAAGTGACCAAAGAAATACTCTCTTCATAGCTCTATGGCAAATATTTCACTCTGGTTAGGGGCACACCAGAACACCTCCTCACAGCTTTCCCAGGTGGTTTGAGCTCTGGTGTCCCTTCAACACCCTGCAGTACCAAGCTCCCACACACAGCATTGCCCCATTCCATGCTCAGACGTACCACCTCAACCTTGACACACTGGCATTGCATCCTATCAGTCCTCCACAGGTCACCTGGCCACATGTGGGGCAGCTGACTCTCCCCATGTGCTCCCAACAGTCTCAACTCTCCCAGCTGCCTATCCCATTCCTGGTTTTGTTCCTCTTTCTGTAGCAGACACACTTTCAAAAAGCCCTTCTCCAGTAAAAGGAGCTCCTCTCACCAGCACTTCAGAGGTGGCTCTCCACAGCAGGCGCCACGCACAGGCAAGAGCTAAACAATACCAGGTGAGCAAAGTCAGGTGAATGTATGTGGCAGGGCACTGCAGGAGATGGCTGGCTGCTAGGCAGAGGGCAGATGAATCCAAAACTCCTTTCATGCTAGCCTTAAGCAGGCTGCAAGCAACTTCTCAGGATGCCAAGGCTCACATTCCTACATTAAGGCTCTCCCTCCCTCAACAGCTAGTGCCAGAGCAGTAGGAATGCTGGTCCTGTTCTTCTAATTAATATGATTTCGATCTCTCAGAGTGTTCTCAGAGCCCAGATAAAATGTAGAAAGTGTAAATACTGTACAGAGACATACAGACTCACAAGACTGGCTCGTCTTTCAAGCCGAGTTAGCCTTTCTTCCAGCAAGCAGATGAGCTCAGAGGAATGGGAAAAAAAAATCCTGAGCTATTACAGCAGAAGTTTTGTGTGAAACCAAAACTGCCCTGCAGATTGGAAATCTATTTTCAGTCATTCCAGTTCCTTCCAAAATACTACTAATAATAATAATTGAAGTTCTGAGGCTTTTCAAGTAATTTTTATCCACCAGCCTCCTCTGAAGTACAAAGCCAGCTCATGCCTGTCAGGCCAGCTGGGCTGAGCTCAATCTGAGACACAGGGTGCCAGAAATTTAATCCTGAATTTCCCAAATCTAATCAAAATGGCACAAGCCATGATTAATAATTCACTACTTTATTACTGATATGATGCCTCGGACTATCACAGCGTCTGAATAATTGATTTGCCAAGAGGGGCAACATGTCCTTTCCTAAAGCTGACAAAGTTTGACCAGAGAGTTGCTGTGTAAAGCTGGCTAAATGTTTTTAAATAGTTTGAGACTAGATCTCTGACATTCACTTAGTGTCTAAGGACAAGCTGGGAAGAGGCAGACAAGAAGTTTTATACCATCCTCCACAGTACAGATCAGTCTGTACACACTCTAGAAGCAAAGGGAAAGAAAGGTTAGAAAGGACTGGAAGAGAAGGAAACTAAGTTACCAGAAGAAAGAATCCTTATCCTACAAAGTATGCATAGTATGAATATTAGTTGCCTTTAGGTTTGATTCATTAGGTATCCCCTTTCTTCTACACTGACCCTTGATTTGATTAATAATGGTTCAGATCCATTGAGTCTAAGGGATGGTGAATGTCCACAGAAGAGATGAGTAAAATTTGGTATAACACAGCCTCACTTTGTATTTTCTTATCTTGGAAGGCTGACTAAATTCTGGGTGACAGTCCTACTGTGCCTTAGGATTAGAGGCAAATTTGGGCTAGAAATGGCGCTTCAAACTTCTCCAGAACTGACAGTCCCATATCTGGGCCTTGAAAATGCGTAGAGCCAGTATTTCAGTTTGAACAGTAAACAAAATTTCCTTGTCCCATCAAAACTGGACCTCAATTTTCCTATTTGTAAAATAGAGAAGTTACTGTGGATGAACAAGAACTCGGAGTACTTTAAACCACTGCTATCATCTTGACTGGTGCAGGATGGAGTCAGTACCATGCAAGTAGAGTTCTGAAGAATCAGAGGGACTTTGGTGAAGGCAAACTGTGAAGTGAACTGAAGGCTCTGCATTTAGAAAAAATATTATCGGAACTCTTTATCTCCTCCCATATATGCAGGGTGACAGGTCTAACAGAAAGCAATCCCATCTACATGCAGTTTTGTTAAAATTTTCAGAGCAAATGGCAGCCTCTGGCACTTTCAGAGAGCAAAACACAACAAAACAAAAAATTTAACTGCTAGCTGAAAAAGCAGTCCTTTGCCTTTTTTCTTCTCCACTTTATTTTAATAGAGTTTTGTACTTACAAAACAAGTCAACTACTGAGCTAGTAGCAAAGGGGTTAACATAATTGGGGCTGTTTTCTCCCCCTGTTCACTTTGCCTTTGGTAGTTAAATCGAAAGCAAGTGGTACTGCCTTATTACTATCATTGTGCTGAGATATTGCATTAAAGGAGTTTAGGGTTTCAAATTGAATGTCAAATATAATAGCACAGTGGAAACTTGAAGTGCGCAGCTGAGCTGCTCAGCTCCAGAGGGTTAACGCTGCCTGCCCGTCTGCCCAATAGCACTGCGAGCCACTGATGTCCATTTCAGCCCACTGAGCTACCTTCACATGATCACCACGGCTTGCAGGCAGGAGAAGGGGGCCCTGGTGGATGTCAGGCAGCTGCAGATGGAGAGAAAGAGAGTTCAGTGTAACGAATTGATTGCTGGGGAATTGATTGGAGTTCTGTATTACCTCAGCTGTAGCAGCCGATCATAACTAATCAACCCTTTGTCACTTCAGACTGGAGCAGCGTCATGCTTGGACCAGGGACAGGGAGAATGTCTTTTATTTTCCTTGGTAGAAAAGTTCCTTGTTGGAAAAGAACCGTGGCCATTGCCATATAATTTTTCTACGTCAANAAAAAATACACAGTACCACATACAGGCTTAATACTGGAAACATGTTTTTATCCTCTTGTTAATGTGAACTAAAGTGTATTAAATCAAATCACTAAGAAAAGCAGATTAGACCTATTCACAGCTTGGAGGAATCCATATGTAGTCTGGAGAACAAATTCCCATTGAAGCAAATTTTGATTCAGTGCAATGAGTTGCCACAGTAATGAGTTCTTGGGGTAAATACTTTACTCTGGTACCTTTTCTTAAGTGGTTGGAGGACTGCCAGTGTAGTTCATCTTTTCAGCTTCACTGACATCACTGCAGTTATGCCCTCCTTATACCAAAACAAGAGCTGTTTAGAAAACTGACCTGACATTGCAAAATTGTTGTTCAAGTCCTATGAAAATCTTGGACTTAAGGTTTAGATAATCTTAGACTTAACCTATGATTTTAGTCTTCTGAAAAAAATTGAAAGTGCCCTGAAAATCTTGTTCATAGTCTTTGTGCATGATCAGTTTGAGGATCAAGAAAATTCTCTTCTCATCTTCCTTCTCTCCCTGCTTTCCTTATAAACCCTCCCTGAGAATAACTCATGTAGGACTAAAAGGTACCTCATTTTCTGATTGCCTAAAGGACTGTGTCCTGGGATGTCAGACCCAGTCTCAAACGGGCATCTGAGACTGCCCAGAGGCACTGGTTTACCATTTAATGTGGGCAGGCGCTCATTAGCTTCTTCTCCTCATAGCTGAGATGGGTAATGCAGGGCACACCCCACCCACCACATTACTCCAGTGAATGAAAATGCCTGCTGTGCCTGTGCATTACTTGCAGAGAGGAAAAGGGAGGCTTCATCCCTCCAAATTCACTGTTCAGCAAAGAAGTTACATGCATCCATGCAGGTCTCTGCTCCATAGAGAACTGAGACACATGCTGGATTTAATATGTATGTAACTTCATGCACAACTTTAGGACAGGCTTAAAGTCACTTGCGTCTGTCAGTGCTTTGCTGGACAGGAATGGATCAAGCCAGACTTATCTTTGGAAGAAGCATTGCTAATTACCAAAGAGTACTTTTGCACTTGGCATCATCTTTTGATTACAAAAATATCTAGAAGCAATTATGAAAATAAAGTCCACTCATCACCTGAATTGTGGTATATGCACTGTTGACTCACTGAAAATTAAAAGAGAATTTTGTCAATGTAAATGTCTGAAAGAGATAAACCATCCCCAAAGCAGGTGGAAATGTAGAGCTATAGAGCAAGTCTGCTGAGAGTGAGAACACCTCATGTAGGAAAGTCTTGGATCTACTCCACAAGTGTGATACAGCTATTTCCCTTTCATTATTCAACATCCTAGGAGTACAATGAAGAAAGATGGTAACTCTGGTTGATGCTGTGTCTTTGTGTTTGTTTACTGTGTTGCACATTGCCTTGTAAAAGATTAAAAAGAAAAGAAACTTAAAAACCTGCAGGGTTAAGTTAGAATTTTATAGCCCTGTTGGGAAATAATGTGGCAGGAGCAGCAGGTTCATCCTACGGATGCATTATATTTTGTGACAAACTCTGGTGCAGGCAGAACATCCATCAATCATTGTGATAATTTTCCATCTCATCAATTATGCAAATTAAACCAGAAAAACTATGTTCAAATAACGCTAAGGGTCTGACATAAACCCAAGAAAGCGAGGCAAGCAAGCTTGGAGCGAAGGTTGAAATCCTACCTTCCCTCTGCCCTGCCATGCACTGGCTTTTCAGGAGACAGGCTGTGCATGAGTGCCATGGCAAAACAGTCTTTTTGTTCCTGCCAAGAGCTCCAGGATCAGCAAACCATGCCATGGCTCCTAACAGGAGCCTGAGGAATAGACCTTCATATTCCTTTGGCTGATATTCAAAATCCACTCTTTCCAGACTGACTAGGGCCAGGACCTACCTGAGGTGGTTGTGAGGGTGTTCTATGGCCTGTAGCACCACGGCCCTGAATACTGTGAGGCTGATGGACAGGCTGGGCCATGAGCCACTCACTGCATGTGTTGGAAGGTGGAGGGAAAAGTCTCAGCTCACAGTGGCTGAGTTCATCTCCCATCTCTTATCTCCCATCTCCCAAAGAAGTGCCAGCATGAAGGAACTCCTGCTATGGTAGTTCTGCACCTCTCACATGACTTAGTCCTACTTTTCTAGTTTTTCTCTACTATGACAAGACTTAATGAACAGAGCCACACCTGGAGAGAGAAATCCATCCCTTTTGAAAGAGTGGTATGGGGCTCACACAGGTGGCAGATGCTGCCCATGTGAGGATATTGTCATTCTCCCAGCAGATCTTCCTCAAAGGCAGAGCAGTATAGTGTGAGTTAAATACCTCAAAGCTCAAAGTGACAAGAATGACAGTGGATAAGACATTTGTTAGCTTTTGAGGGCTTTGGAGCAATCTTGCAGTCAAAACTGCTGTCTTCTCATTGATGCCATGTTGTCACCATGAAGCCTTGAGGAACTGCAAACATCAATGCGGATAATGTAACGCAAGTGCTAAGTCATGGAATAAGGAAGACTCTCCAACATGCTGGTTATTTATTACTATTATTATTTTTATATAATAATAATAATAATAACAACAACAACAACCACCTGCAGAGTGATGGGCTTCATCTTCTTCTATTTCATTTACTTGAAAATCAAGGCAGTCATTCCTTTGACTATGTGTATCTGCAGAGTATACCTCTGTACCAGCGCAAATGTCTCTTGGCTGCCTCAGTAATCAACAGGGAGTTAAGCAATATGGTCAGAGGAGTTTGATCAAGGTTTATTTCAGCTCAAAGTAAGTCCCCATCATTCAGTCACAAGAATTTTTTCCTGCATAATACTGACTGCATTGATGATATCTCAGTTCCTGTCAGGACATTTGGGCACCATTTGGACAATGCCTCAAACATTCACACCTACACTATAAAACCTGCATTCAGCTGGGATCCATTTCATTATTGTTCCAGGTCTGAAGCACCTAGTTTTAAACAGTTCCAGAGTTACATAACACTATAGAGAGGGCAAGTCAGTGATTGTGGGATCCCTTTGTTTCTGCAGCACTCTACTCTTGGAACTTTCTCAATTACTCTATTATTTCTCAATAACAGAGTGATGCCTTCCTAGCTGGTATATACAGCAGTTTTGCTACACGAGGAGTCAAATGAAAATGTACAGAGAAGTAAATGCTTTCCAGTCAAAGAGAAAAGATTTGTAGACAGAAGGAAAAAAAAATGTAGTTCCCTTGCCAAAGGACAAAATGCTCTTTAATTCCAAGTACCATCATCAAAAGACAAAAAACTCATTTAAAAAAAAGTCCGCTCTGTCTGTTTAACTATTTAGCTATCTACCAGAAAACTTGGGAAAAAATATAGATAATCAGAAAGATTGCTCTTATCATGCAGCCACACCACAAAAAATTTTGCCGTCCAAATTAATATTAGTGAAGTTGTTTGGTAGGTTTCTTCCTCCTGCACCTCCATTTCTGATCACAAATGCATTGCTTGTACTCCCAATTGGTTACACTCCACATTTGGTATGCGACCACCAGCTCTTAAATGTAAGTGAAGAACTGTACTCCACTGATTTGTGTTTGGGAGATAATTGTTCACTGGGCTTATTTATTACAGTCACTCTCACAGGATCTGCATCACAGTATGGTCACAGCATGTCTCTGGAAATAAAGCAAAATGAATTGTATAAATAAATCGGGTACATTAACTCAACATGAGCTTTGCAGGAGCAATATAGCCAATAGAACATACTAGTAAAAGTGACAGGACATTATATATTCAATGACACATGTTAACAAAGGTAACAAGAAGCACTTATTCCAGAAAGCATACAAATATCAAGTAGAGATAGAGGAAGTTTGAGTCACATCCAATTAAAATGGCTCATTTCTGGCAGGTCAGCTGCACTTGACAGACGTCCTCACACACAGCAGCACCTTGCAATGATCTTTGTACCCAGCTCAACTCATCTCTCATTAGCAAGACATTTCATTACCAGTCTGTGGGACCATCCTCACAGCATTGCTGATTCTGTCTGCCCAGCAGAAATGCTGTCGAAGCCAAGAGCTTCCTGTGGATGACTGTCTAGCCAGAGAGGGAACTTGGCACTCAGTAAAATCCACTTACTCAAGAGGTATCTGAAGCACTTGCAGCCACATTTCCTGAATGCTATTCACTCACTCTTTTCTGACTCCTTTTTCCACAACTTGTAAGATAAATATTTTTTAACCTATTTTTCACCTTTTGTCCCCCCTTCCCCTACTCTTTACCTCATGAAAACCTCCTATTAGTATTCTGATATCTCTTTTTCTTTGTGGAGAATATCAGCTGACAGTAGGACTTCTGTGCTGACATGAGAGCATGGGAATAGAGATGGGAAGATATTACAAATGTTCTGCTCTTCTTGATGGAAAACAATCCCTCTCCTTTACATAACTCAATCCAGTTATGTAAACAGTTTCCACAGGAAAAAAAAGGGGAACTTCTCAAGCATTTGTCTGCCAGGTAAAAGTACACTTTAACTTTGTGTTGAAAAATACAAGCACACTTAGGTAGTTCTTTGCATCTACAGGACTTATTCAGAGAATTCAATTCTGGGAGAGCTGCCAGTGACCACAGTAGCACCCCCACATTCACCAGTAAATTAAATAAGAAAAGAGCCAATTTGTGCATTGGTCTTGCCAGAATGCTGGAGGGTCCTTTTAGTTTAGCTAGTAGACCATAAAAAGTACTTAGTCATTCTTTCATTCTCTTTCTTCATACTCAGCTTGATTATCTCAGCCACAGGTTTTAATTAGACAAAAACTTTGCTTTGACTGTTTTCAGGCCATGAAAATTTTGTAGAAGTAGAACGGAAGTAATTATTGACTCAATGAAGGAATGGATGGTTGTAGAGTAAAGGATCTATGTGGGTGTGTATATATGGACTAATGTAGTAGGCATAACTCAGAAATAAAAGCATCAGAAGCATCCTGCTGCAGCTCCAGCCCACTAGGAAAAATCATAATTTTATGTTATTTTTAAAAATATACAAATTACATTGCATATATAATCTATATATACAAAATGTATTACATATGTATAGTATGATTTACAGTCAGTATTTCCCACTCCTTCACTTTTCTTGTACCTATCAGTTCTTTTAAGAAGTGGTTAACCCTTGATCCTCAAACTGATGAGCAAAGACATGATTTCAAGGAATACATTTCCATTGTTACTTAATGTATACCACAGTATTAAGCTATGGGGAATTTTTATCCCTGCAGTTAATGAATGTCTCAGTGACACATTTTTTGGTAGCTACCCATGACTGAAAGTCCTCATTTGGCATCTTGTTACCTCCAACACTCTTCCCTCACACATCCATTTTGGCCAAGGCCAGAGGCACCTGCCTTTCAGTACACCGGTAAGGGGGAAAGTTGATTCACATTTCTTTGTCCTCTGAACCAAATGATAACCACACCACCACACATGCCTTTAGCTAATGAGAGCCTTCCTAGAGCCACTGCTGCAGCTGAAATTGACCTGTAATTTATGTTCATTAACATCGTGAACATTACTGTGAAATTTTTCACACTGGCACTGTCTTTTTCAAGAAATAAAAAATGAATGAACTCTACCAAAATATCTTCTGTCACAGCAACAGAAAAGCCACTTTTTGAAAATGTGGTTACTCTGCCTCAGCTTGGAGCAGAAGTCAATGGGTGCAGCTCTCTAGACTTATAAACATTTCTTAGAATTAATTTATCTATGAAGTCTAACGTCTTCAGTGTAGTTGTACCTGTCAGATACGAATGATTCAGCTATGCAAGATGAAATCCCAATATGTCAATATGATCTACTGTAGAAATAGGTTATTTTTCTTTCCCCTTTTTCCAATATTAGATAACTAAGTCTCCATCCAGATACAAAGAAACAAAAGAAACCACATAGTATAACAAATATCATTCAAATGCAATATTTAATAGTAGTCTGTCCAATGGGGTGAGAAAGTCTTATTAAAGTAATGCTGATTTTCAGTATCTCAGCTCAGCATGCTTTTCCAGACACCCATATAGATCCTCATTGTCGTGTTCATGTTTGTATCTCTCTGGCCTAAACTGAGACAGGTTCACCCTGGGGTTCTGTCCCTTTGTGACACTTTTCAGCTGCTTTTTTTTTTCTTTTTGTTTTGCTTTTTTTTTCTTTTTTGTTTTGCTTTTTTTTCACACTACAACTGTGGTAAGCTGGAGGCCTATAGCAGATATGATTTGCACTTACAGAGCTTTTTTATTAATTCACAGCAGCAAAGTTAAGATCTCATATTCCGATTTGTAGGAGGTAATCTTCAGAAATGAAATTTGCTGAACGTTCATTTTGTATCCCTCTTATGTCAGATGCAGGAAGGAGATGGAGCACCTTGTATCCACTCCTGTAAGAGCCTAAGATTAGAAGGAAAAGATACTGCTCATATTTCCATTTCATTTTCATTTGATACAGGCTTCAATTTGTCTTCTATCATTCCATAAACACATAGGCAGGGAACAACACAGCAGTGAAAAGATTTAAAAAAAGCTGCCCGCAGATTTTAGCATCTCCATGGTAAATATGTGGCATATGCAGAACAAAGGTGCAGCTGTAATATAACTCACTGTGTACAGTGTCCTCTTCTGAGGGCCAAAATAAAAGGAGTGTAACTGAACACACAAGATAGAGAAAGGCATAGCAAAAGTTTTCAAGGAAAACACTTATCACTTCAAGCAGAGGAGTCATGACAACTTTATATCAGTGGGAGGGGGAAAATTAAAGATCTGGTACTCTTTTGAGCACCAAATAAATTGCAATTAGGAAAAGGCTGAAAATGAAGAAAACCTCAGAGAGTGTGACAACTGTAAGATTATCTTTTGATGATGGAAGTATGGTCCTTCCAGTGAAGTGGCAGAGACTCTTCTGATTATGTCGCCTAATTTGAAATTGGATTGGACAAAGTAGCTAATTTCCAGTAACAACAAGCTGTGCTGAAACTTAGGTGAGGGAAGTTATTCTAATGGGCTTTGGGAACAGAAGGAGGGAAGATTCTACTGTGATGATCAAAGAGTTCTAGTTTGGGCATCACTGTGCAGCAAATTGTTCATTAAAACAGTAACTACTTCTGTCTAATTATTATACTTGAACACTCCTGAGCACCAACAGGAAAAATTCATGTTAGCAGCATAAGCCCACCTCAGTCTTTCACATTTTTCACCCCAACCACATACAATGGAAAGTGAACTTTGATCTCAGTACCTACATGATCCATCTAAAATTAGACCTTCATGCCCAGTCTCAGCTCTAACATCCTGTCTGAGGAAAGTCAGGTGCCACTACCAGCCCAGCACTTAATGTGCAAATAATGAGAAAAATGAGGGAAAAACACATTAGTAAAGTAGAGTAGAAGCAGTAAAATTATTATTATTATTATTATTATTATTATTATTATTATTACTATTACTATCATTGTTATTAGTAGTAATAATAATGATAAATAACTTCACTTACAGATTATGATTTTTAAGATCAAAAAGTACATTATAAACATTCAACCATTAAAGTTGAATGCACAGGCTTTGATAATCTATGTTCTCAGGATTTGCATTCTGGACAGCTTATTACTAACACTATTAATGATACTGTTTTGCATTAGAGCAACAAATAGCAATCTTAATCATGGCCTGGAGGGCTCTTTCACTACATCTCACAATCACAGATGCTTAAAACAAAGACTAGTTTCAGACCTGCAGCTTTACAGTTGTGATCCCTTTTCGGCCGGGATTCATTTCACCTTTCACCACCTAAAAGCAGGGTTCATAAGGTTGCAAAATGACCACGAGTGTCCTAGTTAGCAGCAGACAAGGTGTTTTTCTGTCAGCCACAACTTTCTGGGCTTCTACAACGAAATAAGAGCATGGGTTAAGGACATCCAGGGACTAAGATAATATGCTGTTACGGGTCTTTAAGTGTTGTAAATCCTTGAAATGCAGCAGTCCGATTTGTGCATGCATATTAGAAACAGTTTGTGTGTCCATCTGCACACAGAGAGAAATGTATATAGAGATAGATGGATATTTTATATGACTCATTCCTATACTGCCATTCCTTAATGAATGCTGTTTGCTTCTTTTGAAACTACCCCTGACTAGCATATCAATCCATATTATGTAGATATCATTGAAACAGGCATAACAGGGAGCAATGACTTGAATCCTAAAAAGGAAACATTTAGTTTAGACATTAGTTTAAAAAAAAATCTTAATGATAAGGCCAATTAGGCACCAGAATGAGGCACTAGAGGTGTTTTCAGAGGAGTTTTAAAAAAGGACTTGCATCAGGGGTGAGGAAGAAAATTATGCTTGTAATAGAAGTGTTTAAGATAGTTTGGACAGATAGACAGATATGTTTTTGTGTTTGCCCATGCACATATATATATATGTAACATGCACAAACATCATTGTGCATTTTGTGTATTTTATGTGTTTACACATATATGCACAGATGTGTATGAATGACAGTCCGTACATGAATTGCCCCACTGAATATTTTTTAAAAGGTGACTTACAAAATCAAGTAAAGCAGAAGGGGTTTTTTGTCTGCTAATCTGACTGTTCTGGAGCTTTTATAAACTTGATAAAAAGCAAAGTTTATAGAGTTGGAATGACGTATGGTGAAGCAGCTCTTGGATCCCAAGCAATGAAACTTTCAGTGGTTAATGATGTCTGTAAGGGCACAACCTTCAGTAGTAGTCCATGTCAATGCTGCAAGTCCTGCTTGGCTGTCATCTAACAGCCCTCTGTTATTTGACCAGCCCACTTTCTCTTTGTGTTTTCCTCTTCAAAAATGGGGTCCCTTCTGTTCTCTTCTTTGTTTCCTCTTTCTGGAATAGAGGAAAATATAGACAGAGAAATATTTTCTCTCCAATTTAGTACTCGTATGAGTAGCTAAGGAAGAGTGATGAAGCACACCACTTTACATGACTTTACAGTAAAAAGCAACTTTCATACAGATTTTATGCATCTGTAAAGATCACCACCCATTGGACCCAAACTTCATTTTGCAGTCTTGGCCTGTTTAGTGATACCAAGATGGGTAAAAAAATTGTTGTGAGGTGTCAATGAAGTGCTTTGGTGCACCTACTTTGGCACAACTTCCATCTGAAAATACCCAAATAGAACCTACTAAATTCTCTCTGCTTCCAGCTCAGCTTCAAGGCTCAGGTTGTTGAGCTAATCTTCCCTGGCCTGGCCAAGCCTACATAAACATGCTTCACTTCAGGGCTAGAGTAAATCGTTCCATTTCCAAGGTATAGTAAGCAAAGCTGGTCACAGAAAGCAAAAAGCTGTGTGCCCCCAGGCCACAGAAGTTAGTGTAAAAGCCAGAGGTAATTTCAGACCCCTCAAATCCCAAATATTCCCATAACTGCTGGAAAGCACATGTAATGATACAGGAAAGGGCCATGCTGTTTGACTGTGACCAATACCGAGAATGACCAAAAATCCCAGTGATAGCATAGGGGGAAGGAGGAAGAAAGTCCTGCTGACTCTCAATCAATCGCCTTCCCTGAAAATGATATGGACGATGCAGCCTTCGTGGTTTTTCTAGACATGTCTTTCAAACAGCCATCCTTTCCATGCCAGGGGAATCTGATGCCCGGCACTACTTCACTCTGATTTTCTCAGAAAAAGAGAGTGAAAAAAAAAATCTGGATGGAAGCCTCTGGCAGTCAGCTCTTCATATTTCTTTCACTTACTCTTCCCATCTCTCTTCTTTTTACTTCTTTTGGACTGTAAGTTTCATTCCAGCTGGAAAGGACCAAAATATATCTGTTGGATATGCACAGTAAAACCACCATTGCGGAAGAAAAAGACATGCAAAAATAAAGATACACCTTTGGGCTCTGCCAAGATAAAAACTGGGGGTGTTTGTGTGTACGTACAGAGAAAAGAAGCATAAACATGTGCATGTGTCCACAGGTGCCATTTAATTCTCCAAAGCTGAAAAAAACCAGGCTCCAAATTCACTTCCCTGTTGTGAGGAATAGCCAGGCTGAGAACACCCAGCTCCAGTACACTGGTGTCCTCCACCAACACATTTGATGAGCAGTAAGGAAGTGTCTCCTCTGCACCATTTCCCACCAGTTTACCTGCACCCTGAACTCCTCTGCATTCAGGCAGCCTGAGAAACTGGGAGATCCTTGTATCCCTAAGTGTTACATTTGTCTAATTAACTGGACAATGTGATGGCAAATATCCTTTTAGAGACTGTAAAAGTGCCTATGAAAGATGCATTCTTACTTGCGGGATTTGTTTGGGCTGGTGTAGATCCAGCCCAGCTATCCTGAAATCCGCAGTGGTGTTCCAGATCTACACCTTAGCAGCACATGGTGCTGTCAAGGGAAATGAAATTCATATACTGTATGGGTAGTACAGGAAGCCTTAGAAAGGATGGATTTGGTCAGATTGACAGGTTTGTCTATAACTGTTTACCTGCAATACCTGGACAGCAAATTTATTTCAGAGGGAATCTGTGGGATTCATTTCATCACCACATTTTCTATAATTCCCTGACAGGAGATGGACATTTCTAAGTATTTATGAATAAAGATGATGGAGACAAGTGATTTTGGGGTAGTGTAAAATCTGGGAGCAGAGGTCTGATACAGCTTTCCATGGTGAGACCAGTGTATGGCTTCCTCCTACAAACAACCCTTCTGCCCAGCTTGCAAGACATGATCTCTGCTTCAGCCACTCTATCCCACAGGCAATCAGCTATGGCAAGATACCTTTGTTTTTACTTCTCCAAAAATCATATAGTAAAAAACGCACAATAAACCATGCTGAAAGCTCCAAAATTGCCCAGTGCTTCACTATGTAGGCAGCAGTTCACCTCACAGTCTTCCTCTTCAGCACAAAGTGAGACCTCTCAGTCATCTACCTCCAAAATGGCCTAAGATTTTTTCTTCTGCTCCCCACTGATTTGGGTTTTTGTGGACCCAAAAGAGAAGCACTTCTCTCTGACAGAGCTTTGCACTAACTAGTTGCACCCCACTGCCCAGCACTGCAATCCTTCAGGTGTAGACCTGTTTTCCATAAGGGAGATTAATAGGCAAACCCCGCCTCAGCTGAGCTCTTTACTTTGGCTTCCTTTTAGTCTGTCATTAATGCTTTTTTCTGTAATAGATGTTTTGAAGTATTTGGGAACTTGGTAAATTAGATACATTTATAGGGTCATATAAAATAACTAAATAAATGTACTGGGCACCGCTTAAGAAAGACTCTGTCTTCCCAGTCTCTGACAGGGATAAGGTTTGTGAAACTGTTAACCTTATGTCTTAGTTAATGGCAGATCTGGGGTTTCTAGATACAGATTTTCAAATAACTATGATGGTATCCGATATTTGCCTAGTCCTTTCCACTCCAGCATTCCCCATAGCACACCCCAAATGTCTCATTAACCCCCAAAGCACAGATTCTATGTTCCTATGCAGCTAAATCTTTCTTCTCTGCCATGGGTTTTTGCTTGAGTTAAGACTTCAAGCCATGCTCCTATGTACACACTAGTTTTGTTTTATATGGTAGTCAGAGGCAATTTCCTGTGGGATGTAATACATCAGCTGTTCTAGCAAGGGAAAGCCACGTATCTGCCCAGGGGTCGGCTCTCCAGCTGCTATAAGTCAATGGAGATGCTCCACTGGGCAGAAGAGGAATCCCTTAAACACGATGCTAGAAACAAGGCAGGGAAACCTTTACAGCCTGCATAGTAAGGGGTTTTTGTGTTGCTTTTTTCTCCTGTCCAACAAGCCACCTGCCTAGTAGACCTGCCAAAAAGCCTGAGGGGGGTTTATGTAATTCAGTTTGGACAATATCTTCCACCTTGGCTTGAGTTGGTAGGAAAACTTTCACAGTTTTGATTAATTTTTTCCTCTCTCAAAAGCTTGTCTTCCAAGTAGACATTGCAGAAATATTCTTTCAGAAGTTCTTGAAATGGTAAGCTTGTACTTTTTTTTGATCAGTCTGCTCACAGCCTGAGAAAGAGTGTCAGTGTTTCCCTCTTCCTCAGCCAGTTTAAGACCCTTTGTTTAAGGGCAAGTGTCCTCCAAGGAGAGAATGCAAAGCCCAGGAAGACTGATGAGCGGCACTCGGCTGTTTGCAGAGCAGTGTCAGGCATCAATAGGCACTGCAAGGGACAACAGGCAAGAGCAGTGCCAAAAGACACCTGTTCCCTATCTGTCTCCAATGTCTCACACCTCTCCCTTCTGCTTTCACTCATGTCTCACTAAAACCTCCTTCTTTTTAACACAAATTAATTGCTACTGCAGAAACCACTGATAGAGACAGTTAGTTGACCCCAGTGTGCAAATGAGCTTCACTGAGGTGGAGAGGGGGAAAAAAAAAAAAGCCTCAAAAGGGTGATCTTTCACACTGCATTTTAGCAAGTCCCCAGGACAGCTGCTTTTTGCCACATCCTGTCACACCCAGGTCCTGCACCAAACTGGAAAGAAGGGCAGACTGTACTTTATCCACATCTGCACAATGAACTGGCAGGGATGTGACACCATGGGTGGAAGAACAAAATTAAATTCAGTCTCTTTTCTTCCTTTGGCTATCCTCACTCTTACAGAAAAGGAAACCCTGTGACGAGTCCAATAGAAAAGCTTCCCCACCTCTCTTTTCAGGTGTTAAGATGGACATCCTCCTCTGGAATGATACTCCAAAAAGGCCCTGTCTGTCAGCCAAATAAGAAATGTCATTTTGTCTGTCCTGCCTCTGGTTCTTAAGGACCAATAGAGCTACAAATACTTCCTGCTGTCATGTCACCTCAAATTGTCACTCTTCTCATCTCAGGAGTGCAAGTCATGCAAGCCCAAATGCTGACCTGTCATTCCCCTGATATACTGTGGAGCAAATGATACAGACATCTGCATTCTTGCCTGCTGCCACTCCTGCCAGTTTCCTGCAGAGGGAAAAAAACCCATAGATGTTTTGTTTATAGCCCTCCTTATAGACCTCCTTTCATTCTGTAGCTTGGGTGAATCTGGAGCCTCTCAGAAACTCTGTGATTACTAACTGAACCGAGCAAACTTCAGAGGGAATAGAAAGAGTCTCTTCACACCTTAACTGAAACAAAGCTCACCCCTCCCACTGTACCTTGCACAGATGTAGCTTTGCACATTCAACCAAGTAGTTTAGGCTCAGATACAAAATTTAGATCATTTTCGGGGTATAAGAAACCAGTAGAAGAACTAAAATACACAAAAAGGTATGCCTTTGTGTGAATAAAACTAGCTTACAGATAATTAAATAATACTTCTTAATGCCTGTGCTTCCCTTACGTTTCCTTCATGCTGCTGGGAATATGCAACATATTAGTTATGTTCTCATTAGTGTAGCTCTGAGATGTGTTTGTGTTCTCCATTTAGCTCTGTCTTTTTTGTCAGGTTCTCTGTATCTCCACACTCACAATAAGCAGGCTCAAACTTCTCATTGCTGGGCAGGAATGAGGGAGAAGAATTACAACTGCCTTTTGCAGGAGCACAGCTGTCCTCATCAGGAATCCCCATCCTGGGGTAGTGAATGAAAGAACTGCGTATATGCTCCACTTGAATACTTTGCCCTCATGCGCCCTTTTCCATGCCCTGATGGGGTACTATCTCCATGGCTTTGGGAGCTGGAGTTACGGGACAAGTGTTACAAGCAGATGTATGCTGAAAGCTAAGGGATCCTTTTTTTATTTTTCTAGTTTTGTGAGGGGTTTTCAGTGTTCTGGGATTTGGTTTGTTTAGGTTTTTTTCCAGTTTTGCGTTTTTTGTTTTGTTTTGTTTTTCAATGAAGGTTGGGTTGGAAATACAGCAGTGTTTGTTTCTAATTCAGGGCCCAACAGAAGTGCCAGAGTCTAGTTTCTTCAAGACATAGCCTGACACTTCTGATCTGTTTGCATCTTATCAGCAGAGCAGTGTTAAATCTGGCCGCGGCAGAACAAGGAGTGCTCTGGGGCAGAAATATTGCTGCTGTAGAAATCAGAGTTGGTCAATGATTGTACAGCACTTCCCTAGCACTCTTCTCCAGACCATTTCTGGGTTGTAAAACAGAAGTCCTGGATAGTGCTTTAAAGACTCCTTTTCTCATATTCTTTATGAGCTTATACTCCTGCTTGGGCTATTGTGTTTTGCCACTTGTATGTGCAACGGTATTGAATAGTTTTCTTTATTTTCCTGCAAAAACATGGAGAACTATAATGCCTCTTTGTGTATCCCCTGATGCCTTGCCATAGAAGCACCTCATTTTGCAAGAGGTAGTAAAACAGCTCCTCTGAGTAAGGAGCTACAGTCCACAGAAAAGAAAAGTAAGTGACTGCCTCAACTCATGTAGTTTGTGAACACAGCCATGAGGAATTCTTGCACCTCAGAAACCCTGCAAGCTTGATCCATGTAAAGAATAAGCGCATCTGTCTCCACTAAAAAACATCTTGAGGTTTGGGAGTTTTTTCCTGCTCCAAAAGTAATCGGTAACACCTCCATGCAGGCAGCCTGCATGCCACCCAGGACACAGCAAAATGCTAAAAATATGGGGAAAGAGAGAAGCCAGCACAGGAGCTCTGCAGGACAGAGTAGCCCATTTCCTTCCTCTTCCAAGCTCTTGGCATTCTCATCTATGCCATCCTCAGTTTGCCTGTTGTAATCCTCAGACTAGCCTCTGCGAGTGTTCATTCTCCCTGCATAGTTAAAAAACCCAAACAAACATTAGGAAATAATGCCCAATTGTTAAGTTCCTTTTCTTAATGCAGGAGTGGCAGGAGGATTGTCCCAGCCTTCTGAGTACTGTGCAAAAAAACCACCCCACTATGAAGCCTAAACTTCTTTCTTTCCACCATAAAGGTGGCAAATACAAGGTCTAAGCATTTATTTATCAAAATCACTGTGGATATTTTCTTCACTGGGAGGCTCAGTATTTTAGGCTGAAATCATCCATCACAACAAGGGAAAGGGAAAAAAAAGGCTTTTCACCTTCATGGATTTCCCCCTCCCTTCATCTCACCTTATTCGTGCTTAAATGGGTAGAAATTCATCTTTTTCTCCAAAGATCCAGCTGGCTCTGCGCTTAAACAAGCTGCCTGCATTGGAAGCATTTTTCAGGCTCTCTGTCTCTCTCTTTCTCCCCATTCCCAGCCCCCTGGGCCCTGATTGACATCTCATCTCATTTTTATATTTGACACCTCAGAAAAAAAAAATTAAAAAATAATTTTAAAAAAACCAGCTTAAAAGAATAGTCCTTATTTGTAAAAGGAAAGCAACTTTTCTCAAAGACAAAACTGGCTTCCCACCAGCAAGTGTTCACATTCTCCAGTAAATGCTCTTTGCTACCAACTTTGGCAAGGTGGATTGTGTGTGTGTGTAGTTACCCTTGCACACAACGTGTGTGTGTCTGCATCTTCAGCAATGGTTAATTCTGCCTTTCCTGAAAGCTGATATGGAAAAGCAAACATGCAGCAAGTTTCTTGACTGGCTCCTCTGTGGCTCTAACAGTGGGACATCTGCAACAGCTTTGATAAAGCTGCCAGCAGCTTCTCCTGTAGTGTCCATTAATGTACCTGTGTCCTTAAAGCAAGAGGTTTCGAGGCAGTTCACCCCAAATATATTCAGATTCTGTGTCAAACCCACTCTGAACTGGAAAACATGACTTTTTCTCAATTCACTTCAGACAGTGAGTGAGCAGAGACCTTTGTGGGATGTAGGTTTATGCTGACAAGCCTGATGGTGTATGGTACCACTGAGGCTTCAGCTGTCTCTGTGGGGAGGGTGAGGCAAAGCAATGCCACTGTTTTTACATCAGCAGCCCTGAAAGAGAGCCTGTAGCCTTGATTGGTTATGAAAGGTGACTGCATCCACATTTATTGCACAGGAGGGAAATTATTGCTCAGCAAGGGAAAAAGTGAAAAAAAAACAACGATTGACATCCTTCTCCCAGGGAACACGGGATGTGCATTCAGAAATGAGGTCATGGCAAAGCATCTGTATTCCCACCTTTTCCCCTGTCTGCTTCTGTTTTAGAGGGTTAGTCAGCTTGGGTTGAGATTGCTTTCCTCATGTTTGTACAGGTCCTGGAGAAAGGAGTCATGAAAGCCTCACAGCTCTCACAACAAATAAATTCTTCTTTATGGATCTGGGACCAGTTTGGTTTTTAAAACTCTGAATGGAGCAGAGGGATTTTGATCCCACAGATCCACTTAAACAGGTGTATATCTCTTCTGCTATTACCACTCCACTACTCATAAAAGAGGTGCTGTGGTTGGAATAGTGATATTGAGACATGTTGGCCTTTTTGTGGTTTCTTTGCAGTGTAGCACTGGGTCTGATGAGCTGTTAACATGTCTGCAGAGACAGACAAATCAGACTGTCTGAACCAAAGGCATTACTCTCCAAGACATGACAAAGCAACAAAAATGCATCGTCTCTGTATTCGATCTCAGTTGATTACAAACAATGAAGCTTCTAACTTTGTAGAAAGCAGTTCTCATTGCTCCAGTGAAACAGCTCAGTGTCTGATTCTTTGGCACAGCCTACAGACTATAACCATAAGCCTGTGACTGTTACAGATAACATGGCACTTCTGGGAAAGCTGCAATAGTTTACGCATTTTTCAGAGCCAAATTCCAATTTGAAAGGTCCATTATGCCTATACACACACCCATTCAGCCTCACACAATCACAGCAACTGGCTACGAAATCCCGCTTTGCATCCTTCCCTAAACACTTGGTTATGGTGCGGCAGAATATTGCCATAACTCCAGCAGAAGGAGTTGAGTTTTGAGGCCAGATTAATTCTGAAAGACCAGGCCATCCACTGTATAGACAGCAAAGCAACCTACAGCTTTTGGGGATAAGACACTTTCTCTGCTTCTTCTCTTTCCTTCAATGCAATTCTGCACAATTTCACGAGATCCCAGGTGCTCAGATGAGGGACATCACATGAGAGGGAGCTACCTTTCCTAACAAAGATGGGCTGACTTCTCTAACAATGAGAAGAGGTGGAACCTCAGGCAGCCATATACTAATTATTGTCAAATGTACCTCTTTTAATGGGGCATTTCAGGGAATTTTCCACTTTTCTTTGAGGCATTGATCTCTGCTGGATATGTAATAATACTGGATCAGAAAGACTGAAAGTCTTTGTGGTTTATGTCTCTCTCCTTATTTCAGCTAAAATGATATGAATTTCCTGGACATTAGAGTGTTCTCTAGAGTTAGTCTTTATCTTTTTTTTAGTTTTTTAAAAATTTATTTATTTTCATTTCAGGTCAATCCAAAACGTACTTTTTGCATAAAATACATATTTGTGTTTAATGTGGTGGTTATTTACCAATTTGTTCTCTTATGGAATTCAGGTCAAATTTTATTTAATATTACTTTGAAACAAGAAGTCATCAACTGTTGGGCTTTCATACAGGATGAAATATTTGCTCCAAGAAGGACAATATTTTCAGTTAAGATTTTTAAGCGTTCCTTATCCAAAATCACACTATTTAAATTCTGACAAAAAATTCTTCTCTCCATTGAATGTAGTAACAGACCAAAAAAAACCCCACAAATTCTCAGCCAACCATGAGCCATATGTCCTCGTGTTTTCTTATCTTACTAATTTGCATATCTTGCATATCTTACTGCAGGATGATTACTGAAAGGCAATGGCAGTCCAACTTCAGGATGTTCTCAGACTCAGATTTTCTCCCACATTTGAGCATTCTGATAAACCATGTCCACTGAGGTGTGCTGGCTGTTTAGCATAAAGGTCTGAGGATATATATGCAGCAATCATGGTGAATGCTTCACAATAACTCAGTTTAATAACCCAATATTAGGGTGTAATTTTCGGTTGGTATAATTCTTCGCATAGCCTTTAAGTGTGAAAAATTTCAACCTATTCAAATCAGCTGACGATCTTGAGCCTGAATCTGGTCTAACTGCTTGGTCATTAAATTAGGAGCTTTCCAACCGCGATGCGATTGTATATGCAGTACTAATGCCTATTCAGTCATATAGGCCACCCGAGATCGCTGACTTCAAAAGGCTCCTCATGCAAACAGCACTGTGAAATGCCCAAACTGCTCTGTGTAAATTCTGCAAACTGAGAGCAAGTGTCTTTGTTAAGTCCACGAGAAGTGCACGAAAATCCTATTTGCTGACGTGCAAAGGCTTTGTAAGGCAGAGCCCCCAGCCTGAAATCGCTTGATTTGTGGATCCTTGCGATTAAGTTGAACTGAATGACATGCAAAGCTGGCAATTGAGATAAAGAATCACTCTAAGCTAAGGAAGGGAGGCAGCTAAAATCTGAAAACAAAGGATGTTAATCTCACGCTCATCATCTTTAAATAGGGCACGTTAAAGGAGCAGGTAAGGCTCAGCCGATACCTTCAGATTACTGGACTGGGATGTTGTCTTTTGTCTTCGCAAACCTCATTTTGATCTATCTGCTGACAATTCTCCCCCCTTTCCTTTCCTCCCCCACTTCCATCCCCTCAGGCGGAACATCTCATCCCAGCGGAGCCTCTGCCTCAGCTCCGCTCCTCGGCTCACAGACAGGAGAGAAACCCTATCCACATCACAGAAAGTTTTGTCACAGTTCCCAGCCTCCCCCAGGAGCACGATTTCTTTGTCCCTCTGCCCGTTTGCCTGCCTGGACTCAGGGGGTCCTGCCCAGACAGCATTTTGCAGACAAACATGACACCTTGCTGTAGGACATGTGGCTAATCTGTCTGTCAAAACCTGGAGACAGCGGTATAAAAACAAAGACGTCTGTCCAAAGTAGATGTGCGCAGCCTGCAGCTGAATCCCACTCCCAGAGTCAGGTGAGACACTTATTTCTGACAGCCAAAGACCTGAAACTGTGCTGCAGGCTTGTACTTCAGCATCCCTGTCCCAGGACCCGGGATATCTCAGGGTCCAGCACTTAGCGTAGCTTGTCACAGGTGGTCCCAGACGTCCGTGGACAGCCAGTATTGTCCTTGTGCAAATTAACGCTGTGGTACGGTCTGGCAGCATCCAGCCACAGCAGGATAATTGGCAAAGGGAGATGCATTTAAACAGTATTGGAAACATTAGAAACATTCCAGCACTGCAGGTTAAAAACTGCTCCAAGATTGCAAGTTCGGCATTTTAGGGATCAGTGGGAGATTTCTCTGGAGATTAAGAGCAATTGAAAAGATCGACTTCCTCTCTATAGAGAAGTTCTAATAAGGCTGAAAATAAAATGCTGTCTCCCTCAGCCTCCCTGGCAGAGGAGCTCCAACGTGCCCCCCTGTTGTTTCAATAATTCAAACTTCAGCTTTAGCCAGCCAAATAGGCCTGAAATTCACCTATGAAAGTTCATAAGGCTAAGTGGGATTCGGAACAAACTCTTCTTGTTTCCAAACTCATGTATAATGCAGTGAGGGACTTTGCTCAAAGCTAAGCTTTGGCTCGCTGTTATATTTATGATGCTCCACAAAAAAGAGCAGGAGGCAAACGGATAATACCATGTCAGAGGCAGTGGATGGCAAGGGAAGGAAAGAGCACAGCCATCGACTTATGATAAGCTGACATTCATCTGTAGCTGGGCAGCACCTGAATCTGCCTCTTCTCCCTTCTCAACTCGAGGTTGTGGCATTGCCCAGACACAGAGGAGAGATCTGAGTCCTCCAGCAGAGAACAAAACAGACAAGGCAAGCATGAAAGGACAGAAGAAGCAACACGATGAGGAGGTTTGTTCCATTAGTCAGATGTAAGAGGAAACTCAAGCTGAATACACGCATTGCAAGCCTTTCAGTTTTGCTCACACAGACACAAAGTTGTGTCCAAGTCAAGCTGTCCATCCGTCAGTGCTGTCTGTCTGCAGCAGTGTCCCGGGCCGGCTCTGGGCTCTCAGTTACCCCTGGCAGAAGGCATTTGCCAGTGTGCCCACAGAGCACCATGGCCAGATGGTGTCGGGCTGGCAGTGCCGCTGCATCCCTGACAAGGTGGAAATTTCAGCTTCAGCAGGGTTTGTTTCACCAAGAGTAATTCAGATAATACAACATGTACTACTCTGTTTTGCTGCCACAAACCCATGCAGTAGACTGGAGCAGGTCCCATCTAAATTCACTTCTCTGCTGGCTCACCCCGTTTGTATTAAACCCTACCCACAGACTGTAAATAGATTTCTGCAAACCTATAGCAGTTGCCCATAGACAGAATAGACATATAAGTTTTATGTAGCTGGTATTTAGTAAGCTAAATCCATGACAGAGTATTAGGAATCAGCTTTTTACATCTACTTAAATTATCATTGTTTCACTGAAGAAATACATACAGTGGTTATATCTAATCATGAATTCCAGTGCTGATCTGAGATCTTTTCTCTTTCCTTCCTTCTCTCTTTAATTACCTCACTAATGTGGTAAGATGTTTACTGTTGTTGTTTTTTTTCATTTCAAGTATTTGAATTTTTTGCAGTTTTCTGGGACTGAAGTAACTGAAGTGCAATGTGATTCATTTGAAAAAGTAAATATTTAACTACTAAATGGCACCTTGTTTTTCCTAGATCCCCATGTCCTTTCTAAGTCTATTCATACTATATAAAGGAGCTGGAGCGTATCCAAAAGAGGGCAATGAAGTTGGTGAAGGGTCTGGAGCACAAGTCTGATAAGGAGCAGCTCAGGGAGCTGCAGGTGTTGAGTTTGGAGAAAAAATGTCTCAAGGGACACCTTGACAATTCCCTCAAAGGAGAGTGTAGCCAGGTGGGCATCAGTCTCTTATTCCAGGCAACAAGAGACAGGTTGAGACGAAATGGGCTCAAGTTGCTCCAAGGGAGGTTTAGATTGGATATTACAGAAAAAGAAGGGTGCCCAGGCACTGGAACAGGCTGCCAAAAGCATGGTGGAATCACCATCCCTGGAAAAGTTTAAAAAAAAGGTGGATATGGTGCTTACAAACATGGTTTAGTGGTGACTTCACAGTGCTGGGTTAATCGTTGGACTCCATGATCTTAAGAGGTCTTTTCCAGCCTCAACAATTCTATGATATTCATCTTAGAAGTATGAAATTACATTAAAACAAGGTAAATATTATTAAATTGTCTCTGAAAATGTTAGACAATACCAATATGAGGCTAACTCAGGCAAATTTAATTCTTCTCAGTTGTATTTCTATTTCATTATTTCACTGCTCCTTGATTCAATAATTACATTGTGTTTTTTTGAGAGCTACTAAAACTGAGAGTGAGTGCAAAAGCTAAAGCTGGAGTGAATCAGCTTGCTGTGTTCACTCGAAAGCACAGGCATCTTAGATCGTGATGGACACCCTTTCCCAAATAAAACAGAAATTACTCTTTAAATTACACTCTTATTGGTACCTGGTAGGCCGCGGTACATCGATGTAGCAACCTCCACTGTTCTAGGGGCCATGATCAGCTGGGTGGGCTTTGGGTTAATTTGTCTCCTTTGCACCTGGCTGTCTGCTGCTGCTTTGACTGGGTGTTTTGGATGTTGACCATATTTACAGCTTTACTGAATGTATCAGGGAATGAGAATGAAAAATTATACTTCAAAATATACAGGTGCTACAAGCTGAGGACATTCTGCAGAATTAATTTTGGTGTAAACTTGTGAAAAGTAGCAATGTTGCCTTTATGTTTCTTGATGAAACTCTTTTTTCCTGCAACATTTGCTGTATTACAGTTAATGGAATTTATGAGAACAGCTTGTGATTCTCCAAAACTACCTGGTACGGTCATTTCAGCCAGCACAATGTGAATTATGCAATAAACCATCACTTTAATTAAAACAAATTGCATTTACTGTATCAGTCCATACTATAAATCATTCCCTAGGGCCCCTCTTCAAGGTTTGCGCTTGGCCTATTCTTGAGAAATGTTGACAGCAACCTCCATTACCAAAAATATTTTTGAGCATTTTGTTCTAATATCCTTCTCCAGGATCCAGCTTTTGAGCTCACTGCTCTAATATACAAAAAAAATTTTATCCAAAAAGCATGGCAGAAATCAAGTGAAAAAGCAGAATATCTCACTTTCCCTTTCTCTTCTGGTCTGCAGCATGCACTTTAGTAGACTGTGGCCGTGGAATACGAAGTTTATTAATTGAAATAATGATAATAATAAAAGCCAAAAAAGGAAAGATGCAGATTAATTGTTTTCATCTAAAGTTAGGAGTCACATGGGATTTCTCACACTCGGTGCTATAATTAGACTGAACAACAAGACAACCAGATTATTAGTCCTTTGTGTATCTCCAGTTTAATAATGAGAATGACCATTGTGCATTTATATTCATTTGAGCTCAATGCAGCTTAAAATGCAGTGCTAAATGCAGCATATCATACTGCAGGATGAAGTAACTCACATTATAAGGACAAAACATCATCTTTTTTGTGACCTCTGATGAGGGGGCAAGGGGTTTTGCTTCATTCAGTTTGGATCAGGCAGGCTGAGACCATTCAGCACTACCTAATGTATAAGTTAGTGTTTCCTTCAGAGTTTGTTCAGGTTTCCTTGCTTTGCAAATTAAAATAAAGTCATTACATTCTTTTCTCAAAAGGCATATAGTTAAGAGTTCCCTGAATTAGAACTTTTGACTCAGTGATAATTTCTGCATTTAGCCATAGGAGAGAGAGAAACATTACTGCAATTCTGAAGGAGATGCTGTTTAAGACAGTCCTGCACAGGTTAAAATGCACAGGGGGGCTACTAACAGAAGGCTAATGCAAATTTTAAAATTTCAAGCAAGATTTTGCAGCCCTTTTTCTAGGAGTTGCTTAAATCTCATTAATTTGGTGGATCTTGTAGGTGGAGCTGCTTTAGTAAAATTTATGAGGAAAGTGAACGATTTATATATAACACCAGTTACTCTGAAATTGCTGAAACCTCATGATGAACAACTGGGTCATTGAACATATAAAATAAGACCCTAGAGCCTGATTGGAAAGCCATTAAAGCCAATGGAAAGGGACCCTCTGGCTGGAGCCAACACTGGAGCAGATCCACGGAGAATAATCTAAACCAAACCTGTCTTCATATTTATTTTCTTCTTGATGTATACCTAAAAGAAGCCCAGGTAGATTTGCAGCAGGCTTAATGTCTATCTGTTGGTTGTGAAGATTATCTCACTTTACATCAAAGCAGGTGTCTTTCTCCTCCAGCAGATTCATGCTGTTGTTGTTCAGGTCTTCAAATGAAAGCCTCTGTCACACAAACAAGCAAATATATCCCAAGAACAGATTTAGACATTGAGAAGGAAAGAAGATAATACCCATTTTCTTTGCCTGAAAAGAAAAGTAGATGCAATTGGAAGCAGCATACGCCCAGACTGTGACTCCTGTTCTTCAGCCAAAATAAAGTCTGAAAATAATTGGCATCAATAAGCATTATCAAGGACCATCTGGAACACACGTGTAGTGAAAAGTGAGAAAATACCTTCAGAACAGTGGATAAATACCTTAGTTGCATTTCTTATATATTTGTTGTATGGAAAAGATTGTTTAGCTTATGAATTCAAAAGGTATTTATTGATGCTGTAGTAAAGGCTCACTGCACAAAGCTCAGGAAGATCAAAATGCTGAAGCCAGCAGAAAAAGTCCTTCAATCTCCAATAAAAATAAGTACATTTTCCATCTCTTACTATTAGGCTTGCACTGTATCTGAGTGGTTTACAATTTCTCATTGTCTTTAATTTTTTTCTTTGCCTAAATTTAATGATAATAAAGTGGTGTCTCGTGAACCCTGTTGTCACTACATTTTTTTGTGTTACAGGATGTTCAAAGTGCATGCCTACATTTTCTTTATTATGATCAAAAACGGTTTTGGTTTGGTTGGTTTGGGGTTTTTTCCCTGAGTTTTGACAGCTCTAAAATAGCTGTGGAGATTATCTTCCAACTTTCTTAATAAATTCACTGCTGGCCTGTTAATAAGAAAGTGTAAGAAAATTTCAAAGGTAATTTTGGGGGAAAGTTATAAACCACTGAAAACAGCAGCTTATAATGAAAGTGTCATTTCAACCATAAAAGGTACTTCAATGCTCCGAACAGGCATCGTAAAACATGATTGAAAGGGAGTTTAGAGATATTGCTAATGGCCCAACATAAGGAGTGTGGCTATAAAAGATGAAAAGATGCATGGCTAAAACTGCCCACCACAAGTTTTTGAAGAGCATCTGACTACCCAGGCATGCCATAGACAGTGATTGCTGATGGACCTGGTCATGCAAATCTGCTAAGATAGAGACACCTTCAAACACCTCATGCTTTTGCTTCCTCTGAAAGTTATGTAACTGTTCAGCAAAGACACGGCTCGCATCCCCAGGCTCATCCTGGGGGCACTGAGTGGCATTGGAGGGTAGGGATGGCCAACAGTGAGGCAAGACTGTGGCACTTAGCTTCTAGGTTTGGAGGAATAACATGGCCTGTGATTGTAAAATTCCAGAGTCTCATCAATCAACTTTCCAGGTTTCAGCATCTTTGTACAGTTTTCATGAAATTGCGCCATTTTGGTTAGAATGGAAGTCTGGAGAACCTGCCGGAGTCTAGCCTCCTGCTCACAGCAGGAAAACTTCAAAGTTAGTTTTGAAGTAGTTCTGCTGTTCCTATTTAAGCTGGGTGATTTAAAGTGTAATTAATATGTGCAAAATACTTCTGCAGGCTGAAAGTCATTTCATGGACTTTCAGGGTTTGCATTTGGCCATGCTTATTTTGCAACATGGTCCTTATGATATCTTTAGTGAAAAGGGTGCTGGTCTATGCTGAGATTAAGTCAGGAGGATTGTTTGCTTAAATTTACCCTACTCTTCAGGGAGCAAATTCTGAGTAGGAGCTATATTTTGAATATCTGTAGGTCAAGGTTATGCGTGACCATGACTATGCATTTTATTTAGGCCATTTCAAAAAATGGATTGTAAGGCAAAACTGTGTTGAAGGCTATGTGGTGGAATTATTTTCTTTTTTAATCACTGGTCAGCAGATGAAATAATAACAATAAGGAGAGCTGTGCCTTGGGGAAAACTTATTTAAATGCTAGCTTTCTG
>VXBB01007899.1:142044-154667 GCA_013399915.1 Illadopsis cleaveri
TGCAGGGCTGCTCCTCTCACATGTTCTCAGTCCTCTCCTCTAGCTACTGTGCTGTTGTGCAGCAGTTTTCACCCTTTCCTCTTAAGTACTTGATGCCAGAGGTGCTACCACAGTGTGAACCAGTGGCAGGTCCAGCTGGTTCTGGCACCTTATCACAGAAAGTATCCCTGCAGCCCCCCACTACCTTGCTACTCAAATTGAACACAGCCTGACTTTGCAAAACCCTTCCTGTATACAAGCTGCCCAAACTCGAAAATGCAGAGAATTTTCTAAAGTCTTCAAATGTTGACAAGTATATTTCTGAATTTGTTCCCAAATATTGCCAGAGGATCAAAGTTCCAGACATTTTCTTGGTGTTTATTTGCAATTTCAAGGACTCAGAAAATGTAAGTCAGACCTAAAGATGTCGTGAGGTTTTACTCGTTTAATAATAGAGTTTAGGCTCCTTTATTTGTCTCCTGCTGAGCCTTTAGCTTGAACTTGGGTCACTTTCAAACTTTGGTATGCTCCTGAGGTCTAGAAAACCAGGGATTTATTGAACAAGAAAGAAAAAAAAAATCTCAAGTGTGCACATGGCAGCAGAGGGCAAGGCCTCAAACAGCTTGAGATTGCTGTAAAAATCCTGATGGGTTTCTAAGCCCTATCATTGTCGCAAGCCTCTAGCAGGCACTACTCCTTGTAGCCAGTTAGGTTCCTCATGGGAGGCTGCAGAGCACGCAGACTTTCCCCAGGGCCAAGAGGTGAGTGTCTCAGGCAAGATGTTAGCTTGACTTTTTTTAGAACTATTTCATATGAATTCTTCAAAGACAAAAAGGAATGGAAGAATAGCTAAATGTGAAACTAATTCTCTTTATTTTTCAAATTATTTTTGGGCTTACCCTTGCTCCTCAACTTTTTGGTTAGCATCTCTTTCTCTTCCTCTCTCTTCTGGGCTAGGATGGTGCCTAATGTTGAAGATGATGTATCCTATTTCCCTCCAGTCTAGTGGGGGAAATGGAGAAGTAGGGCCAGGGAGAAGACTCTTGATCAGTAACAAGAGCACCTCTGAAAAGCTGTGGAAGTAGTTTCATTTCTTAGGTCACAATGTGCTTCTCACCCTGCTGGGTGCCTCTGTGGGACACAGAAGACTTCTGTCCAGGACAGAGGTACCCTAAAACTGAGTATTCCAGGTGTGAGCATGACCATCAAGGGGTGCTCAGGCATCACCTTTTCTCTCCCACCTATTTCCCACCTCCTGCAGCAACAGAAGGTGCTTGGGGGCCAAAACAGCTTCTGCCCAGTTCCACACCAGGAGTTCTGAGGTACCTGGGCTGGGAAAGGATAATTGGGAAATGCTCTTTTCCTGCAGCCTTGAGAGACTCCCTTCCACTACTGAGGGGTCACCTCCTCCCCAGCCCCAGGACTAAGCTGTTCACAGATCTGACCTCATCACCACTGCAGCCATGCTCCTGCCTGCACCAAGTTACCCACAGTTACCAGGGGAGGGTGACATGGACATAACAAGCACTCTGCCTCTCCAAGCTCTCTTTCTGTCAGCAGTGCCCTTCACCCCTTGGTGTTGTCCCCATGTCCTTCTGCTGGGAGAACAGGACTTTGTGAGTACATAACTCTCTACAGAATCCCAGAATCATTAAGGCTGGAAAAAACACCTGAGGTCATCAAGTCAATCAATTAACCCAGCACCACTGTGTTCACCATTAAACCATGCCACATCCACACACCTTTTGAACACTTCTAAGGACGGTGATTCCATCATTGCCCTGGGCAGCCTGTTTGAATCCCTGACTACCATTTCAGTGAAGACTTTTTCCAATATCCAATTTAAACTTCCCCTGATGCAGCTAGAGCCTGATTTTCTCTTGTCCTGTCACTTGTAATCTGGGAGAAGAGTCTGATGCCCACTTGGCTGCACCCTCCTGTCAGGGAGTTGTAGAGAGTGAGAACATCCTCCTCTGAGCTTTCTTTCTCCAGGCTTGGCCCCCTGCCCCCAGCTCCCTTTAGATACTCCTCATCAGACTGGTGCTCTAGACCCCTCACTAGCTCTGTTCCTTTCTCTGAAGGAACCTCAATGTCTTTCTTGTCGTGAAGAGGCCCAAAACTGAGGCCAGATGTGACTTGTGTGTCAGTATGACCAGTGTGATGGGGTGGTGATATGCTTTGGGCATACTCTGTGCTCCTCCCCATCAGATGAGGAGGGTGGCAGGGAACTGACTGCTGGCACCTGGGGATACTCAGGAGAAACTGGCAGCTCAGTGCAACTCTTTTTTTCTCTGTGTTAAGACTCAAAAGGAAAACCACGCATCCTTTTTGAAAACCTCCTCTGCAAACCCACGTGTCTCTCTAATTGAAACAGGGCAGGGTCTGAAACCATAGGAGTCCACAGCTGCTATTTCTATTGTGCGTGTCTGAGTCAAGGTGAAGAGAAAAGTCAGCAAAATATCCCACAGGGTGAATCCTCCATGTGCCAAGAAAGCTGACTCCACATTAAAGGTGAGAGCCAGAGCTTGCAAAGCAGTGATGGCTTGGGAAGACAGAGGCCTTGATTCCTTCCAGCAGCCTCCAAGTGTTATTCCCATTAACATTGGCACAAGCCATCACCCTGAATACCCCATGCACCAAAAGACGAGTGAAAGTGAGCATGTGGGAGGGAGGTGATAAAGTTGTCAGGCTGTAGGCAAGTCTCTGGCCTCCAAGAACTAGCAGAGACTGTGTCATTTAAAGATACATCCTGGGATGCGTTTTAAGAATAGATTGGAGATGCTCAGGATAAGGGTGGGTTTGCTGATCTTGCCCAAGCTTCATCTTTGGTCAGCCTACAGTTCACAGTGCTGGAAAATCAGGTCTGTGCCTTTTTCTTCTCTTTTATCTTCATTACCAGAGAAAGAAAAATTCTATGTGGCACAAAAAAAAAAATTAAAAAAAAAAACAAACCCAAAACCAGAAACAACAACAACAAAAAAACCAAACAACACCTGAGATGGCAAAGCCACTTACGTTATCTTCCCACATGTGACAAATTTCAGCACTTGGTGAGGGTTGCTGACCGTGTGGTTCACAAGGCACCTGCCCTGACTGCCACCAGGGTCAAAAGCACTTTCAGGCCCCCACCAGCAAATAAAATCTGTCTTAAAGAGCACAGCAACCAGTCAGACCATGCCATGAGGAGACAGGAGAGAGTATCACTTCTGTACTGGATCTCTGCTTTGGTATTGAGAGAGCAGCACTTAGATAAAACACAGAGCTGTAGACAGGATGGTTTCTTTTTGCCATGAACAAGTCTGAATGCCACAGAGAAATCAAAAGCATCCTTGTCCAGTCCATGCACTGAACCTCTCTTCAGAGCACTGCAGCCTTTCTGCAGAAACTGTAGTAATTGATGCAGAATTGACAAGTGAGTCATTTCTCCTTCCCTCTTTTTTCTCCTCTTCCTCCCACCTTGGAACCAAAGTGCACTAAGAAAACAAGACGTCAGGAAGATGTCTTCTGGATCATTGCTGTAGCTTCTTGTCTGCCTTCAGGCTCTGGTGTCAAGTAGTGATCAGCCTCTTTCCTCCAGCCCTGAAGTAGCAGTTTTCAGACATGACCTTCCACCCCTTCACATCTCCCTGTGTCTCTGAAATGTCCAGAGGTCAGCCCCTCACTGTCTCCACAAGGAGACCTGTTTTGGAGATTCCTGCCTGACATCAGCCCCACCTCATGTCCCTGTCATCTCCCATCATGTTGCCAAACTGAAGGGGATACCAGGAGTTTAGATGGTGTCCTCCACCATGACATGGACTCATCATTTCACTATTTGTTGGAGAATGGCAGCTGTGCACTGCTCATGGAAAGGTAGCCTTGACTGACTAGCTAAAAATTAGAGGTGACCTAGCTGTACAACTTACAGCTCAGGAACAATGTGACAAACTTCATCTTTCTTCACTGCCAGCCTCTAAGGTTAGAGAGGGCCACTACCTGTCACAGTGGGGAGGAGAGAGACAGCTCTATGGATGTGTCTGTCAGTGCATGTGGAGGGAGGAGAGGAGGGGTAGGCTCTTATTCTTTCTTTCCTACTTCGTTATATTGATTTTTAGTGACTTGAATGCTTGGAATGCAATAAGGGAGTAATTTCCTTCTATCCTGGCCAGTAAACATTGCCTGTAACTTTATTCTGGGTCAGGAAAGTCAGCACTTAAAATTAAAAGTGGTTCCAGAGGAGGAAAGCCATATTTTAGGAAATTCCAGCTGGGGGTTCCTTGTTACTGTACTTCATTTTAAAATCCAGTGTCGTGTCATGTCGTGTCATATATGCCTTTAAAAAAGCATTTAACTGATATATATTCTCATCTGCTCTTTACTTGCAATATTTCAAGCAGAAAATATATTTTAAAAATTAGTTCCCTGGCTCTCTGAATTTACAGCAGAGGCCACAGACTATAAAGTGGAAGGAGTTGAAATTAAGCCCAGGGGAGAAAGGAGTGCACTAGAGAGAAAGTCTCATATGCCAGGTGCTTAAATACATGCATAGTTTAAATCCTGTGCCATCTCACCAAAGCCAGTGGAACTGCTCTTGTGTTTAAGACTAACCTGCCTTTAGTTCTGGGACATAATCTCTAAAAGAATGTGTGTAATGCTGGGGTACAGACTGTGGTGCCCATAAGCTGCTCCAGGTCTAAGGTACAATCCACTGTGGGAGTTCCTTTTTTTCTGTGCAAAGCTTCTGTGCACAAGTCTTGGAAAGCCAAAGGTCTCCCCAAGGCAGGAAAATAAATGTCCTGGACAGTCAGATTGAAGAATGAGTGCCCTTGCTGACATATGGATCCCAGATGGGAATCCAAGCTGGGACCTGTGTGTTTAGAGGAGGAGCATTTTTGCTAGAGAAGCTCCTCTCAGCAGAGGCTTCTTTCTTGAGTGCAGGGTATTTTAGCTGGAAAGCTTCCTTCTCATGGATCAGGCACTCACAGCAAGTGTTTCACATGTAGTTAGGCAGCAGCACGGAAAACATGGTGCACTACTTTTTAGTTGGATAGACAGGCATTTTACAGAGCTCTGTTCCTGACACTGTAAAAGCAGGGAATTGTTGGAAAACAGACAGTGTAAGAAGTAGGACCACTGCTGTGGGGTGCCACCCTTTGGAATGCCACGTGCTTTGCCAAAGCAAGCACCTCCAGTGCCCTATTTGCATTCTGTCCTTCTGCAAGGGTCCCTGCAAATCCCTTGCCCACTCTGCTGTGTATCCACGGGCCCAGCGGCAGGGCTGTCACCACTTTGTCAGTTCTCAGGGATGTCTGTGGCTGGAAACCCCGCTGGGGACATGAAGGGAGCCTGGACAGTTTACGAGATGGCAGGAGGCAAAGCACATCTACCTGGCCCTGAACTTTGCTGCACGGTCTCCCTTTCTCCCCACTTGACATCTACAAACAGTGACAAGCCCTGTCACCTGCTACCTGATGCGACCATTCTGAAAACTGGGGAAGCCAGACGTGCTGTTAACAACTCCAGCTTCCCCAAAGAAAGCCCCAGAGACTTATGACAAGGAACTGCCTTGACTAGGCCAAATGCATTTGTGTTAGGAAACCTCCACGGCTGGTTCCCTGGGTGAAACAGCCCAACACAAACAAGGCAAGCAGACACAGGGAAAGACATGGCAGTGGTGTTTCACCCCAGCTCTCCTCCTTGTCCCTTCTCCTCATATGAGAGGAGAAACCCCTGGTTGAAAGCTCTCAACACTGGGAGTGACATAAGCTGCAGCAGTTCTTTGAATCACCCCCATCTATGACTCCCTGCTCACTGATTTTCATCCTTTCCCCTGGTCCGTCTCCTAACCACAACAAGGACTGATGGAAGCACAGATATCAGCATAAGAGATTCATCTGATCACCTTCCTGGGGTCTAGTCTCCTGCAGCTTCACTGTTTTTGGTACCCAAATTGCTATTTCCTGATGGTAAATCACAATCTGGACTTTAGGGGCCAGAAATAGTTGGGTGCTGAATTTTGGAGGAGACAAAATCTGTAGATTTGCAAATCTTTGCCATCAGCAAAAAACCTCCTAAATTTCCTAGATTCCCAAACGATTCTCACAGAACATCTACTTTCAAGATACATTTTCAGGATGCTGCTGTTATTCAAGTCTCCATCTAAGCAGTCATGCAACAAGCACCACTTTCAAACAACGGTCTATTGATTACTTGCGTCATTAACAATGATACTGCTATTCCCTGGAGAGGTTTATTACTCTTGTTTTTTTATTATTTTGTGCCTTATGATTTGGTCATTAATGGGTACACTTGCATTTCACTTCATTGTAACTGACTTTCCTGTGAGGAATTCTCAGTGCAATCCAAGAATGCATGCAATCCATGAATAAATGTTTACCGTCAGGAGATATGAGTGTGTTGCAGGGCTCAATAGATGTTTTTATCTTGATGATGCAGCAGTAAATCAATTAAAACATGATTGATTGTAAAATTGTGGCTAACTTGCTTTTGCTTTGGGATTTCACGTGACCTAAGTTAGTCAGTATAAATCTAACAATGTATTACTCATGCAGCGATCATCTTGCTGGTATCTACAGTGAGGACCGCTGTGCACACAGCTAAGGCAAAAACAAGGGCTAAAACTGGCCCTGGCATATCCTGCAGCTCTACTCCTGCACAGAGCACAGAGCCTTGTCCCACTGGTGGTTTAACTTCTTTTGGCAACATTTAACTAGAATTCTCTTTACCAGAGGATAAAATAAATTGAAAGGGCTCTTGAAAGGGCTCGCTACATAGATATGTTCATTTAGATTAGGATATAGTGTACATTTAGCAAAGAATAGCTATTCTTAATTAATTCCCTGTCTAGTTGCTTTTTTCAATCAGACTACTGTAGCCCAAATTAGATTTATCGACTTTGGATATTTTTGCTAACAATCACTTTCTCTTATTAAGCATTATTATATTAGTTCTTAGAAACTGATGATTCTGGAATAAGTCACCACATTTTGTTATATCCCAAAATCTCCAGTGGCATACAATGGCCAGTGTGCTCTGACTTGAGCAGAGGTTCCCATATCCCCCATTTAAGGCCTTTGCCAAGAGTACTGGTTATGTTTGCTGAGCAGAGGTAGTAGTTTCTGTACTAAAATCAGTTTAGAAATCTTCTATCTTAATCTTCTGCAGTAAAGTAAACTTCTTGGAAACAAGACCAAATCCAGAAGCCACAATCAGCACATAGTGCTGCAAGAGAAATGTGAACCAGAGAGACTGAAAAGACACAAGCTCGGGACAAAAATCGCATCCCTGTCTCCCACAGACCAATCCAGGGCTTCATCCAAACCCCAAGAATGTTGATATAAATCCTTCTGTGGACTCTGAGTGCAGACCAAGGGATCTTCTGCCTCTCCATGTGTGCAAGTCTGCAGAGAGGGGCAGAGCAGTGATCTGCATGACTGTGTGCTCAAAGAGAAATTTACAGAGACAGTTGTGCATAAATCCAGATAATTTATACAGTTCCACAAATACAAATAGCAATGGACATCCTTCACAAATTCACATACACAAATGTACCTCCAGTGTGAATAATGCAGTAACAGTGAGCTGTCTTTGTGTGGACATCATTGGTATCAGCAGTTAGGAATAATAGTTGTCTAATTGTAGTCTTTCATTGTGTGCTGTGTCAAAGCTGAGCAAGAAATTGCAATCATCAAAACCCTTTCAGAGTGTGAGCAAAGCCCCGACCCCCATCACCTGCTATCAAGGCTATCTGATCCACCATACACATGCACTTACTGGGCAGATGAATTAGCTAGATGGGCTCTTCCACTATTATTATTATTATTATTATTATTATTATTACTATTATTATCATTATCATTATCATTATTATCTTTTGGGTTTTGTTTTTCTTCCCTCAAGGTTGTGTCTGATTTGTGAAGGGGGTGTAGAATTTGGTTGTGGGTTTTTTTGGTTTTGGTTTTGGTTTTGGTTTTTTTGTGGGTTTTTTGGTTTTTGGTTTTTGTTTGTTTGTTTGTTTGTTTGTTTGTTTGTTTTTTATTGTTGTTATTTTTATTTTTGTGGGGTGGGGGGGTGTGTGTGTAAGAGAGAGGGACCAATCGCTTTTTGGGTGAGATAATATAGATGACAGACATCAACAATTATACAAAATAATATGGTAACCAGCAACTGAAAAAAAAAATAATTGATTCTCATGGGCTGCTGAGTGTTACAATTTGAATGTCTTTCTATTAACATCCTTGTAATAGACACAGGGAGAAAGCAGGGAGGAGGGAGAGAGAAAGCAGTTCTTTTTCAAATATTACTCATACGATGGAACACAAGATATTTTCAGAATGCAAGAGGGACTGATTTCCATTAACATAATCCCATTTCCAGTATTTTTTATTAATATAAACATCTTGGCTCTGGGAATGCCTCCTGGATCATTTATACCTGCTGTATTTTGCATTGGGTTTAGGGGAAAATGAAGGAGAACACTAAAAAAAAATAATATAAAAATTGAACCGATTTGTTATATTCATTCTGAATTGCCAGCTGTACAATACCTGAGTGGAGAAGCAGATTTGATTATCAAACACAATTAGGGCCTGGTTTTGCTGATGTGGAGCACCATGTAAGTGCATATTGTAAATATCTATATAGAAGACAGGAACACCACAATCATGTGGGCTACACACTCTGTCTTGCTGCTGGAGAGGGCTTGCAGTGATTTTCTCTGGTTCAGCCGGCTGCAGCAAGGAATCCATCTTGGTGCTGTAACTACTATTACAGAGACCACATCTTGTTCAGGGAGCACAGAGTTTCATGGGTGGATACCCACTTTAAACTTTTAGAGGGTCACAGCTCAAGAGAGTTTTCTGGTATCTGCCTTTGAGTGATAGATCATATCTATTTATTAATAGTATCTGGTACCTTCAGAGACTCAGCAGGACATGTCCTTTTTGCTGAAAGTATCATCTGTTGCATAAGGACAATGTGTAGTTTCCACGGCTGTCAAACACTCGTGTTGTGCATGCTTGGATTTCTGTAATAAGACAATTTTGAGGTCTGTAATTAAACTCTCCAAGGAAGCAGGAGAAGCCCTCTTCAAGTAAAGCCAAAATTCAAGTAAAAGGGAATTTTGCAGAATCGTAGAATCATTTAGGTTGGAACAAAACATCATTAGGTCCAGCAATATTTAAAAAATGTGTACAAAGTTCAAGGAAGAAAAGTCGTCATTGTGAATGTTCTCAGACTGTGGGTCAGGTCCTCAAGGAGAAGAGGTATAACTTGTTGTTTAGACCAGTCAAAATAAGGATAGGCAATAATATATTTTTGAATATTCAGTAGGGAGATATGCCATGTTGTCAGAGACCCACAAACCCAAAGTCTTTTTCATTTTTAATTGCTGTAAGTCATCTCCACTGTATTGTCTGAGACTACTGCCCTCATGCTGCAATTTGCTTCTGCCTTTGAAAGAAACAAATTCAGATGTACCAAAATACATATTTTATAAGGCCTCAAAGCAATCAAAAATGGTGATGGTATTGAAGATAAGATACTGAAAAACACTTGATTGGAAACATTATAGATTGTAGATTTTTCTCATTATTGCCACTGCAGGGGTCACCATTTTTTAGACAGCAGAACACAGTTCTGGAAATAAAACGAGTTTATTCCTACTAGTCTCATTCTTGCTGTAATATTTGGGGCAAGTCATTTGGGGGTGGATTATGTTCATCTACAATACCTTCCATCTTAGGAAGACTAGGTGTTTATTCTCAGCTGTTTATTTGAGATACATTCAGCAATCAATAAGGAGGAAAAAAGGTTTTCAATAAAGTCATTCATTTACTTCTAAAACTGGTGAGGATGAATCACTTTATGGAAGTTCATTTCTCTCTACCCACATTTTCTGTAGACCTGTGGCTAGCTTAAGTAAATTCCTGGATAGCAGAGGTCAAGGAATACCTCCCTTAAATACCTATTCCTTTCCAAGTTGGAGAAATTCCATTCAACAGAAATGTTGGATTCAAAGACCTATAATTAGTTTTTTTCCCACCTGCAAATGTTTAGAATTTTGCTCCCTAACACAAGGAGTGGGTTCATCTCTTCTGATGGACCTTCATAATGATCTTATAGTAAGGACTTGTTTCCTCATTATAATGGTACCAAAGGGTTAACTGGACTAAACCTTCATGTTAACAAAGTTGTAAATGCTTCTTTTCTTAATCAAAGAGAACTGTTACCAATTTCCAGTTCCATTATCCACTGTGCTTTGCCAGCAACATTTGGCCTGGATGTATTGAAGCATTGTGCTAGAAAGTAACTTTCCTAAATACTTATTATCCACATGATAATTAGCCCTAACTGAGGTAATTTTTCAGGCAAAAATGCTAATTTTTCATGATTCCTACTCTGGAGACAAAAGTAGAAGATTCAATAAAATTTTTATTGGACAGGTTTCTGAGTTCCAGGATGGACTTAGTGCAATAGCAAATGCTCCAGTGTGTACTGCATACTCTGATGGTACAGATTACCTGTGTTGCTGAGTTATCCTGGTGTCTATGCTCATGGATGTTCGAGACGGAAGAGTGATGATGTCAGTCCAACCGTATTTTAAAGGTCATTGGTGCGGAACAAAAATTATGTATGAAAACTTGACATTTTCTGCTAAATGGAATTCTTGTTTCCCACCTCACCCTAATTAAGATAGTGCTGAGAAGTCCTTGTCATGGGGAAGGACTATACACTTTACAGAGACCAGCTAGAGGCACGCTCAACTCCAAACTTTTTACAATGCAAGATGAGTAGAGGAGAAGAAGCAACAAAGCCAGAAAACAGAGTTGAGAAAACTGTAAGTTTCATAGCACGAGGAGAAGTAGTTTCAACACACACATGGTCGCAGTGTTGTCAAAGTCAAACATAAGCACAGGGGGATCAGTTTTGGAGAAATTTCAGGGAACCGAGATGGGATTGCAGTTCTCTTCAAGGAGTTCCTACCATGCATAAAGGGCCAGCATGGGAGACACCAGTGAGACACTTGTCTGCAAAATTCAATTACTGGCTGATAGAGGATGTTATCACAGGATAACCAAAGATGGGAGCTGGCATTCCAAAAGCAAATTAGAGATGTGAGGTAGGGGGCCGATAGGCAATGAGGAGCCTTTCAGAGGTCCCTGTATGGACATTGAACCATAACAGCCACTCATCAGCGGTATAAAACTACCAGCAGCAGTATCCCCAGGCTGGGAAAGACTCTTCTTGGCAAGCTTGTGTACCACACCATGCCATCCAATAGAGCCCATCTTATTGAAAACTGAATCCCTTTGAGTTCCCTGGAACAGCAGCAGCTGGAGGGGAAATAACAGTAAAATTCTATGGCCATAATAAAACGCATTAGCCATCTGAACACTCATTTCAATCAAATAATGCAGCCTATTCATATTTAAACAGGAAATATTGTTTAATGTTTATGATAATGATCAAATCAAATTTTAAAAATTAAACACGAAATTAAACATTAAAGTGAGGTTCCAACATTGGGCACTTGGGACACTGCTTCCAACCTACAGCTGATAGTTGCAATCAGCAGGGTCTATCCCCTTACCTTTGCCTAGTGCATCTCCTTGAGGAGGATGTTAGAAGGCGGCTTTGGTGTCACTCAAATGACCACAGCTGGAGCAGGATGGCTGATTTTGAGTTGATTGTCCCAGTCTCCCCTTGCATCCATTCTGCTTTCCATGACAGTGACACTTAATGGTTGTTGAGGGGGAAGTGGAAATTCCAAAGGAAAAGTCCTATCATCTGGAAGAAGCTAAATGGGACTTGTTTTTCATCCAAGTAGAAGGTAGTTGTGCTCCTATTGAAATATTTTTGACTTTTAACTTTTTCCTGAAGAGAACAGGGAGAAGTTACAGAGGTTTTTTTCAAAACACTCAGGAAACAGAAGTAGAAAATGACACTGTGAAAAAGCAAGTTCTCAGATGTACATAATGGTCACAAGAGGCAAAAGTGGAAAACTTTGTTGCTCTTTAAATACTGTTCCTTTGGGGTAGAACACAGCAGCTTTTATACACCAGCAACACACAGCCTTTTCTGTAGTGGCAGTAACTGGTGCAGAGCTACAGATTTCAAAAAATAATATGTTGCTTTACACCAGTGGAGTCATGATCCCAGCTGATTAATTTAAGGTTTTGACAGCACTGTCAAAGTTTGTATCTAATGAAGACCTTGGAGTGATGGCTAGCAGTTAGGGTATTGCTTTTAGACCATATCTTTTGCTACAGTAAACTCAGAGCCAGGAAACAACTTTCTCCCACATGAAATCTGTAGTGATTTTATTGATACTAAGCCTGGCAGGTTTGTTTTGTGGGGGTTTTTTTCCCAGGTCTCTCCACTTGAAGTCAGCAGAAAAGCAAAGTTTGAAACTAAAAAGGACTGAAACAAACTCATTGTCTCTAATATTCCTGTGCATTTCAGCCATGGACCTTATCTGTGCTGTGAGCCGGTGCAGTGACGTTAGCCTTTTGCTCTAACAGTTGCATCTTTCAAGGGAGTATACCCTCAGTGTAAATTAATATCAAATTAGTATGAATCAGCAAAGATTTGGACTACTACTAACTGCATGTTTTTTCTTAAAGTAAAAAAAAAAAACAAAAAAA
>VXBB01007899.1:154840-174875 GCA_013399915.1 Illadopsis cleaveri
GGGAAAGTACAGCAAAACAGAAAGATTTATCTTGAACTGTGTCTATTGCTCTCATCCCTGTACCATGCACTTTAAAATTGGATTGGTATCCTATAAGAGACTGTCAAGGATTTCATTTGTTCTACTTGACATACAGATGTACAATTGGTAAAACTGCATCTTATCTTAGTAATTGTCTACACTGCTGAGGCTGTACCTAGTTATTGACTTCAAAAGTAAGGTTTCATCTGTGCAGTTCCCTGATCCAACATCAGTCCTACCACCTCAAGCTCTATCTGCTCATCTTTCAGTTTACTTTCCTGAGTTAAATCACCTTTCTTTTCACAATAACTGCTTTTGAGATTTCTGTAATCAATCAAGACTGGAGTGTGGGGGTTGAGAATTGAATAGCTTAGTTCCCTTGTTTTGGTAGCATCATTGTGCATCTAAAAGAAAGTCATTGTGAGCTGGTGCTTAAGAACTTAATGAATATTTTGAGGGCTTTTAAAGAAAAAAGGTTTTTTCTAGAGTTTGGAGAGAGTTGTTATCTAGCTCTAGTGAAATTTCTGTTTAGTAAACAATTCATAGACTTTAGTGATCACAGAGAGAAATTTCTACCTGTCTCATGGTCTTTTAAGCACATTTTGTTCCAGATTAGCATGTTTACACTGTAATGGTTCAACAGTGCTTTTTCAAACCTGCAGCAACATTCCATTTTCACAGGCACATGCTGCAAATAGACGCACTTGTAAAACAGGGCATTTTGTTACCAAAAGAAAGCCTTTAAAAGTAGTTACTTGTTCTTCACTTCCAGCTGGAAAGAGCTTTGACTTTTGTGTTTACAATTTAAAAAAACAAATAATGCCCAGATTTTTTTACTGGGAAGCCCATATTTCTCTGGCTTTTGTGTATTCTAAATGCTGGGCATTATTATATCTGCAAGTATTCTTCATAGAAACACTTTAAGTAACCGTTGAGAGAAAAAGGTTAAAAAGGAAACCTTCTTTCCGTCCAATTCTCTCCCCTGTCTCAATAAACAGTAGTGCCAGCCTGCAAACCAGTCTTGCTTGAGTCCTAACAGCATGGACTTATTTTTTCCAAGGAAAACAGGAAAAAATATAGAACAACTATAGTCAGTCAGACCAACACTTATTCTGATACATATCCCATCTCCTAGCCTAGTCAGTCATAAAGCAGAGGGAAAATTGCAAGAGCAATATTCTTTCCTGGCTTTCTGCAATTGTCAGCTGAGGGATTTCCAGAGTCAGGGGTACATTCTTTGTATCAGTAGTTTGCAATGGATTTTTCTTCCATGAGTTGTCCTGCTGTTTTTGAGTTCACGTGGATGTTTAGGCTCTGGTTTTGCATCACTGGCATTTCTCATTGTTTGAGCAGAACTGTTTGTCCCTGGAGAAGGCAGAAGTTAGTCAAAGAACCTCAAGACTGACAACTTGTACAATCATAAAACAAAGCACTGAAGTCTCTTTTCACTTCCCCAAATGCTGTCAGCCAAAATGTGGATGTAGCTGGCATGGCCGTTTCAGAGAGAGAAGGCTGGCTGCACAGGGTGATGAAGCTTACCAGATGTCATCACTCAAGGTAGAATCCCAAACCCATGGCGATTTACGCTTTGTAGGAAAGCTGTGAACTGCAGGAGTTCAGCAGCTGTTGTACAGCCCTGCAGAAGGAAAGGACCTCCAAGGCCAGTCTGGGTGGAAGCATAGGTGAACTCATTCCACATTCCAGAGATAAAGCCATCTCCAGTCATAAGTGAGAGCCACAAGACAAAGAGTACCAGGTTTTCAGAAGGTCCTGTGGCATCTTTGCCATATGCCAAGCAGTCCAGAAACAACTCGTTTTTAACAGCTGGCCAGTTCTAGGCATGGCAGGCTGTGCCTACGTCAGCCAAACAGCATTCCAGCTCACAATGAGGAAATTCCTCTGCTCTTAAGAAAAAGTCTGTAGTTGTCATGGTTTCTGGGGAGATGAGGTGGGTTTTCAGCCCTGTTTCTCTTCCTGTGTTCTATTTTCAAGCTTCTCTACACAATCAGTGTTTGCAATAGAGTGGAATGATGTTAAGGTAGTTGGAAGGACCCACATGTAAACAAAGATGGTAACTAGATTAGTGTGTAGATCTGGGGTTGTCTGTTACACCCAGAGCTGTGTTCATGTGTTAGCTTTCCTCCTGGGCCTCCTTTGTGAGAAATCCTTATTTCAGGACTTCACAGGAAATGCATTATGGCTTTTGTTGTTTGTAAATTTTTTCCATTTTAGCTTTTTTTTTATTCTTTGATTCCTGTATGAACTCCTCAGGTGGCTGTAACAATGTGGCAATCAACATGGATATGCGCAGTAGAAGAACTTCCCCTTTATAAATAAATCTATGCAGATCTGGCAATCTACCTCAGGGTACCTTTCAAACTTGGAAAAAAAATGTCAGGGAACAAATCATGTGATGCTTCACACAGTTTGTGGACATTGCTGCCTGACTTTGGAGGCTCCTCTCACTTTTCTCTCCCTCTTCTCTCTTGCCCTCTCACTTCAGTGTACTTTCATAAAGACAAGTGAATAAAACTGGCATGAGCTGTCTTCAGGGATCCTTTGTGATGCCCAGTGGTCGAGGTTCATCCCCAGAGCAGTGGTGTGTCAGGGGGAGCTCAGGGACATGTCCTGCTTTCAAATGTCTCCACACACCTGCTACTGGCCTCAGCTGGGAACTCCCTGCAGGCACAGCTGAGCAGTGGATTTGAAACTAAGCTTCTATTACAATAATATACAATTACAATACAATACAATACAATATACAATTGCCACCCACACAGCTGATTTCCTCAGCCAAGATTTTGCAAGAAAGGAGGACATATCCTAACCTTCACAGCAAAATTGAGTGTCTTCTCAATCAGGCTTAGATGCTCAGGAAGAAATGTAGAAAAACAGGTTCTTCTCCAAGAAGGGCCAAGTATTTTTATGGGGACAAGGGTGACCAAGACCCCTGGAAAAGTGACCTTGGGGAACATCTGATATCCAGCTGTCTCTAAGCTTCAGGGGAGATGCCTTCCTGGAGCGAAGTGGAAACTGTCTGTGGCCTTTGACGTCAGCCTAAAATGCTCCTATGTGATGACGCTCACCAGATCAAAATACTGTCTCTGTAGTTTGGGGGCATGCTTTTTTATCTTCTACACTGTCACATCAGCAAAGAGAACAGTAAAATGTTCTAATAGAAGTTTAGCTACCATTACTAGGGGACGCTGGTGAGGTCTGATACCATTTGATATGAATATACTGGGAAGAGCCTGAAAGAGTATGAACCTACAGGATTCCCAGACAGAAACCGAGACCCAGCAGTTTTGAAGGGACAAAACTACGATCTTACTGGGTAAAACACCTTTCCAAATCCCAGGGCAGTAGGACAAATGTTATAGTATCTAAATTTAGATCATTTTCACCAAAAATAAAAATCAAGACCCATTATTGAAGAACAGATTGCCATAGACAAATGTACCACAAGGAGATGGGCTGTATGTAAAGAACAAATCCAGACAGAACAAAATTGAGTGGAATGACACTAAGGAATCTAGTTTAGATGAAAATGGTAAATAATTTCCACTTTAAATGCTTTCAAACATGCATCATCCATCCTATGAAAGACGTTCACTACTTTAAGGAGAAAGAGGGCCATCAGGTGCCCCTGCAGGTGCCCCTCAGCTCTGACAACCCAAGTGTTGTCCCTTTTTTGTTCACTGCCATTTATGTGCTGGCAGGTTGACTTTTTAATAAGGTAAGAGTAGGCTGAATATGGGCACTTGAGAGACCCTCCCCTTCACAGCAAGCTCAGCTTCCTCAGTTTTAGCTCAGGCTGACATTATATCAAACTGTGCCTCTCCCCAGTGGGGATAACCACAGTTTATTTACAAGATACAACGGGAATGTCACACTAAATGAAGATGAAAGATGTGCAGGAAGTGTGATTGCTGCCTGTGCCTTCTTAAGAAATGCTTATTAAGGAAATCATCCTTTCAAGCAGCAAAGAGCCACGAGAACTGGCCATGTTCAATACTCGGGCAAGATCTGACCTGCTCACCAACACTGTCTATCAATAGCATTTCTCCTGTGGTAACAATGCAGATGCTAATAAGCATATTAATAATAAATAACACTGTGTGCATTTATCATGTCCCTGAATCAAAGGGTGGAAAGTGCTTTACCAACTAGAAAGTGTGAAGCCCCAGAGCAGCTCTTTGCTCTATGTGGAGCTATTGCTACCCTAAGCAAAGGGACTTTTGTCATTTGGGTTATCAAAGAGAAGTGGCAGTAGAAACACTGGATTCCAGTCACTGTGGTGCTGCTGATTCATGGTGTGAACTTGGGGGAGTTATTTCAGTGCTCTGAGTCTCAAGTTAACCATCTGTAAAATCAAGATAATTGTATTTACAATACTTATTTCATAGAGCTGCTGTGAAGATTAATTAATGCATATATATTTACAAAGTGCTTTGAGATCTTCAGGTGAAACCTGCTGCATACGTGTAAGATATTAATCTAAAATACCTTGAAATCTCAGGAGCTGCAGTGTCTTGCCAGGTATCACTACATTTTATAGTGCTTTTGTTCTTTGTCTGAGAAAGTTGTTTTGCGGGTAGCAGTAATATATTGTGTTAATGGTGTGGTACTTTGAAAGTAATAGTTTTTCCCCATTCCTTTTGACTTGTTCTTCTATCATGCACCATGTGCAAGCAGAATATAGTTTCATCAAACAGTAATTTTAGGCCAGTAGTAGGAAACTTTTTTCTTTTTTTTTTTTTTTTTTTAACCTCTGTAGATCTCATCACAAAGAAAATCCCTGTGTTAACTTGATATTGGCTATTCCAGCTGTGTTGGTTGTTTGTGATCAGTCAGATAAGCTACGATGCACATGATCCAGAAAGCAGACACATGAAGACACAGTGAAGGACTGAGGATTATGTGTTTGTTTTATGTGCTATGAGCAGGATTGGTGTCCCCTAAATTTAGCCATCTGAACATTAACGGTTAAGTCTAAAGTAGTTGTTCAAAGTTACTTCATACTCATTGGAAAGAGGTGGGCACTGGCTCAGAGCAGCTTTCCTGACCTTTTTTAGGTAAGAGAGATCAGTGCAGCTGACCAAATGTAGGTGTCCACTACAGGGTAAATGGAGCAATGTACTGCATTCCCTTGACTGTACAACACTCCCTCCACTGGCTTTGGCAACCTAAAAGGCCAGACTATCTGTAGGTAAAATATGTGGATATTTTAACCTGCAATTGAAATCTCACCTCAGGGTTCATTAAGAGGATGAATACTGAATTATTTGATGCAGGGAGATATGCTGAGAGTGCCACATTTCTTACAGTTAAACAACAATGGCTTCTGCAGTGCTGAGTAGTCTGTAAGCATCTCAGTGTTTGTAAATCAACTTAAAAGAACAGCAGGTTTTGATAATATAAAACTTACATACACTCACCAGTTCTCATCTCTGCCTATTTCAGCCATTCCAGGATTGTGCATGTTAGTCATATTGTGTCTAAAGTTCTCAAACTGTGGTATTTCCACCTCCTTCATTTTAAAGCAGATCTTCAGTTTTAGGAACTCAAAGCCAAGAAGTTATTCAGTGGAAGGTTTCTTCCTTAATTTCTCTCTCTGACATGCAGTCAAAGCCCCACGAAACACATAATTCAATTCTTCCATCTCTCTATGCTTGTATATACATCTCCAGATAGCTGCCACATCCAAAACACACACAAGTTTTCTTCTTAATTTTTGCCCATTTTAGTCACCTTTGAAAAAGTTCTGTATGCCAGATCTATAAGTAAGTGAAAAGAATGTTTGCACATGCTCACCTATAAACAGAAAAGTCAAAGCATTCAGCCAAGGAAGCAAAAAGGTAATGACTGTTTAAGCATCTGCACATACTTTCCCTAATGCAGTGGACTTTTACTATTTAGCACCAGCCAACCACCTGCTCTAATATGCACATTTACACACAGACCTACCTATGCATGTTTAGATAGACAGAGATATATAGATTTACATTAGAGTCTTGAGAGAAGAATTCTTTTGATTTTCTCTGGACATCTGATCTTCCTTAAGGCAGTTGTCATTCTACATTAATTTGTCTTGTTCTGCCTCAGCTCACTCTTTTTTGTCTTAAATGCCATATTAGAAAATGTTTACAAGCCCCCTGCCTCCTTTGTGGTACCCACAATGCACCCGGGCACCCAGGGAAGCATGCTGTGATCCTTCCTGACACATGTCAGCCAACATCTCATCAGGGGCTCAGCTGTGTCACCCCCGATGATACTGCGTGGCAAGATCAGTCGTGGGCTACATTACACCCGATCCTGCCCCCAGGGGAGGTGGGAAGGACTATGCTAATTACTTCTGACCCTCCAAGATCACGGAGGGAAATCGCCTTCATCCGGTGCAACAACAGATCTGTTCAATGGAAAACACGTTGATGCAATGTGCACAAACCCCTCCAGTGCCTTTACAAGATGGCAGACGCCTTTGCCCTTGTGCTTGTGGTGAGATGATGCGGCACTAGAGTTACATGATCCGCTCACCTGAAACTATTCCCAGTAAATACAGGAGCATGTTCCCATTCACAGCCCTCAAGTATTTCCCAGCCTAGCTGTGCTTGGACTCCGCTGCATAGGTGTTGCTTCAGTGCCGTTCAAGAACCCCCCTAAAAGCCCTGGATTCTCTCTTCAGGGATCCCAGGAAACAGTTGGGCTGTCTATGATATTGAAGAAAAGCACAGAAAATCAGTACATTTCAAGATACCCTGCCTATTCTTTACTTTCTTGAAAGATGGGAGGTTTTCTAGTTTACTAGAATCATAGAATGTTTCAGGTTGGAATAGCCCTTAAAGATCCTCTAGTCCAACCCCTCTGCCCTGGGCAGGGACAGCTTCCACTAGATCAGGTTGCTTCAAGCCCCATCCAACCGGACCTTGGGTGGGACATCCACAACCTCTCCAGGCAACCTGTGCCAGTGTCTCAACAACCTCACAGTAAAGAATTTCTTCCTAATACTTTCTTAACAGAAGGTACCACCTATTTTGCACAGCCAACAGAGTGGTAGATTTAGGGAGACACCGGAGTTCCTTCTGTTGCCCGAGACTTGCCCTCAGCCCTTCAGAGCCCTACCTTGAGCCAGTGGACCAGCACACAAAAAAGAAGGATGAAAGAACCAGCTGTTCTCTGACTGGGCTTTGTATGTCTACATCATCAGACACACACTTCTTCGTGTCTCTTGTCACTGCACTGAAAGAGAAATGTAGGACTGAGAGGTGCAGTCATTCCCTCATCACATTAATTCTTTTTTTCCCTTTCGTGTTGTCTTTCTTACCAGTACTTCTTTTCCTGCTTTAATCATACCTTACCACACTCTGTGCTTTTATGCATATCCTGCCAAATTACGTGCACAGGTTTCTGGCTTTACATTTCCGTGGCATGCAGATATTGCTGTCTTGTCCTTTGCTGGGCATGAACCCCAGCATCATCACCTCCAACTAAATCAGACCCCTTTTCAGATCACGTGTGCTTGGTTAGGTTGTAGAAACATCTCAGAGGGGAAATAAATGCATGCAATTATATGAAATAGTTAGAGCAACACTGTATAAAGAAAACAGAAATTGAATTTGGTAGCCTGTTTTCAATCAAGCTTTCAGAAGCACCAGGTGCTCTAGTAGAAGCAGAAGGAAGTTTTAAGATAGCCTTACACCAAACCAGTTCCTTGCCAGTTTTCCTGAATTAGATATTGGCTTTCATCCTGCGTAATAGATATTTTGTCTCTTCCCAAGTCCCAGAAACAGCTAGTCCTTGTGGAACAAATTCTAGCACTGAAAACCCCTTTGCACCGCATGCCAAGGCAAACAACTTGTTCTGCAATGCAGGGCAGGGAAAGCAGGGCCTCAGAACTGGATTAGGCATTAGGGTTGGGACCTCAATACAAGTTGGGGAGGAGGAGATTGTTGGGTCATTGTTTGTTTGGGGATTTTTTACTTGATTTTCCAAGTGGTGCTGAGTAGGTGATGTAATATTTTACTTGAAGTGTTTGTGTTTAAATGCACACATGCACTTCACACACACAAGTACACACTCATGAGCACATGGAAACAGGGGTTTCAGTGCGGGGGCAGGGGATGGGGTGGGAGAGTGGAGCTGTCAAGACGATGTCATGGCAAAGGCATCCCATCAGCTAGAGGGGGAGATTTTCTGGGCCTTGGTTTGAGACGCAGACAGATGAGTGACAGGGGTTAAAAGCTTCCCACTTTCTTTCCTACATTGCCTCCTTGATGGTAAAGAGTTCCCTGTCCCTCATACAGAAGGTGCTCTGAGATTTCAAAGCATTTTGCTGGAAATACTGTACAGACTATAATAAACTATTGTAGCCCATGGCAGAGAAGCCCAGCTGAGCCTAATTCCCCATATCCTTAACTCATCAGCCTCTGATCATAATGCAGGTTCAGTGTCCTAGAGTACCATTAAATAAAAAAATGCACACAAAAAAAACCAATTAGTACATTTCATGATGGTGAGAGATGTCAGACTGTGCACCCTGGGCATAGCAGTCCTCTGCTTAGCCACAAGACAGGCAGTGTAATCTACCCCACAGGCTCCTGTGGGCCTGACCCAGAGGACCTGAAACCAAAGGACAGACAGGATCGTGGGCTCCTCCACTCCTTCATTTTCCAGCTGCCTGGCCAAGGCTGTCACAGGCAGACATGGTCAGTTTTGACATTGAAGGCATTGTCACCCACTCAAATAAGGAACAGAGTACAGCCACCGCCACCTCCAACACCGGCAGCAAGGAAGGGAAATACATTAATGGTGCAGGTTAGCAAGGGAAATTAGGAGAAGGATATACAACGAAAAGAAAGAGAAATGGGATTCTAAGTAGCTGTGATGCTCCTGGAGATCATTGTTGGAGACAGTGAAAAAAGTGGTGACATTTGGCTCTGAGTGATCAAAATTACAGAAAAACAATAATAAAAAGCATCTGAGATTTGCTGCATAGCCCAAGAAAGTTTGTCCCTCAACTATTCCTGAAACAGACCACATTCCTAATAGGCTCCTTTGCAATTTCTGAAGGGGGAAATTAATTGTCTGGCTTGCATTTAACCAGTTCCCTCTCTCAAAGAGGTCTGGGTTCAATCCATCAACCCATCTATTCCTCATTTTATCTTGGAGCTGTAATATATATTGAGCAGGAGATAGGATCCATGGTCTTGTTCTCCAGCACCGTTTCCCTCACAAGAGACTGCATTAAACTTTCTAGACTAAAACACAGCAAACCTCACAGATTTCACAGAGATGGGTGAATATGACCCCTCAGAGTTCTCTTTCATTGAGCCTGATGATGAGACATCATTGTGACACTGGCACTGTAAACACCTAAATAGATGAGATCTCACATCAAAAATCACACCTCTTAGCTTCATTATTTAAATATTTCTATACCTGAAAATAATTAGGCTAGACAACTATCATGGAAACAACTTCTTAGTCAGGAGATAGTCAAATGGGCAGCAGTAAATCAGCGACCATGACTTCTTAGCTCCCAAGCCTAGTTAGTGAGGCTCCTGGCTGGTGGTTGCAGTACCTGTTCCCATCTCCAGGTGAGGCTGGTGTGGCTCATTTGTGCCTAATGATGCTTTTCCTGGGAATGCATCTCGTGGCTTAATGTAGACTGACCCACTGAGTGTGTTTAAGTGGGTCTCTCTTGGCTACAGCAAATATTGGACCCATTTCTTGCACTTTGTAATACCAAACATCCAGTTAAGACAGCAAAAGCAGGAAATTAATAAATATTATATTTCTGTGTTTTTCATCTATCAGTGCATTCAATTACTTCTTCCTAATAAACAAGATCCATTCAGGATCAACAGGTCTCAGGACTGATTTTATTTTATTATCAACAAGGAGAACTGGCTTTGCTGTTAACCTTTCCATTTATTTAAAATGCCCTGGATTTCATATTCAATTTTTATGCTCCCTGTTTATGATTGTTTCCTTGAAATGGGAAATTCAAGGACTTTGATAAATGGATTGAAAGGTTGCCTTATTTCTCTGTCACTTCTGCCTTTGCATCCTCTGCAAAATGCTGTTTTGCAAATCATAAAGATGGGTATAACAACAAATATTCATCAGAGTATGGCAGGGAGAGCTGTAGGGGCAGAACAGATTAGACTGTCCTAGTAAGAGGAAGAAGCAAGAAGCTGGTAGGAAACATTTTGGAGCTGAAATTAGAGCAAACTGGCATAGGCTGGCTGTCCCTCTAGTCTCTTTGATGGTGGTATCCATGGGCTGAAACAAGTTTTACATTGCCATGGTCTGTGGCAGTCTGGGAGCCATGGAAAAGAGCCTTCAGTGGGTTTGTGAAAATCTGTTGAAGAATTACATTTCTTATTTGGGACTAATTTACACTCTTTTTATAGTAACTCCAGTTGAAATAGTGCTGACACAGGTATGTGTCAGACTGTAAGAGAGACTGATAGTTCTCCATCACTGTACAAATTTTCACCTAAACTGCAAATGGCAACACTTGTCCCACCCACCTACCCACCCCACACCTCCTGAAACAGGGTCACAAGTCCTGGGGTATCCCATACCCCTTTGAATGAGGCACCACAAATAAGTGACTTCCTCAGAACAGTTTTTCTTGAATTGAGTCACAGATAATAAGCACCTAGTGCCAGAAGTTTCCTCATTCAAGGCATCAGCATACCCAAACTGCAGCCCCTCTAAGGAGTCAAACTCAGGCCTTAAGTAACTGCAGAATGAGAAACCCCACGCAATAAATAGGTTATTTCTCTCCTGCATGAGCTGAAATAGGATTTCTGTCCCTCCTGCATCATTGTAGTCATTGCACATGAGCTGATACCAGGAGCACCTGGAGACCTCTCCTAATAGCACCCAGAGTCACTTCACAGTGGAGTGGGTCAATAAAAAACATCCCTGTGCCACTGCACAAGGAGAGCTCCCTGCAGGGCAAACACCTGGGACTATTGGCTCTCCTACTCTTCCATTCCTGTGCTCAGCTCATGCCCCAGAGCCCCTCAGATGCCTTTCCAGCTTCTGAGCCCTCCAAGGCCCACTGCAAAGGGCATCCCATAGGGAATGGTGAGCCAAGAGGTGATTGAACCCCCAGTGGTTCACAAGGAGCTGCCTCCTCAGAGGGCTGTCACCACCCCTCAGCACCTGCGTGGGTGCAGTGGGGAAAGCGCCACAACCTCTCCAATGATTCAAATGTGTGATTGTCACACTCATCTCTTCACACACCTTCATCAGGGCAGCCAGGGCCCATGTTCCTTCTGGCTCTGCACTTTTCACTCCCTTTCTTTGTGTTACTATGGCAAGTGAGGAAAATGTTCAGCTCCTAGCTCTGAGTCATAGCCACCCTCCCAAAAAACAGTCATGTCCTGAACTGCTCTTTTCCAGGAGCTGCCAAGTACTCACCCTAGCTTCTTAGGCAGCTACAGACTACAACTTGTACAGGAACCATTAATACTATTAATAACCTCTTTTTAACATGAGATCTTTTAAAACTGCAGGGCCCAATACACTTGACACATTTCACTACTTATATGTGTTGCAAATCCTCACCCTCCAAAGAATTTCACAGCCATCACTGATGCAGGCTGAGCTCCTTGCACCTGCAGAGCAACATCACAGACAGACCTCAGGTTGCCCTGCCCAAATCTCATAAATTCGTCACCATAAAGAGGAACAAGGGGTCCTCTGCAGCATAACAGCTCCCCACTGTGCTTTGATGCACCACCAAACAGCTCCACTTCTGAGCATTCCTGTTCACCAGGGTGCCATGAGTGGTGTGCAAGCTTCCATCTTTCTGGATCATTTCTCTCAGCAGCAAAATACTGGAGCTGCTCAGCTCAGAGCAGCAGGTTGACTATACAGGCTAACATTGCATCCAAAGATTCAAGAAAGGTGGAGTGCAATCCCTTTAGAACATGAGTATTTTCTGGAGCAATGATCTCCCCTCTAGTCTGTTTGCTATAACATTCAACTGTCCATCCATCCATCCATCCTGATGGTCACCATTATTCTCACTACATTTGAGCACCTACATTTCCATGGAAAGGGCAATGCAGATTTTTTTCATCAATGGCCATCTTATCTCACTTTGATTTATTTAGAAGGAAGATCTTTTTTGCTTGCTTTCACTTTGGATGCCACAGCCATGACTGACTTACTTGAGTGTCTCTGATCTTTACTGCCTGTGACCATTTCCCACCAAATACATCCTCTGATAGGGTTTGATTTTAAAAAGAAACCATTTGTTGTAGGAACAGAGGCTTTCTTTGCCTTTGCAGTCCCACTTGTGTGCTGGGGAGAGGTAGTGTTGGGAGGAATGCTTTGCCATACCCCAAGGTTGAAGAGAAAGGTCTGGCCTGCATCAGAGTGAGACTGATTGTAAGGAAGGGAGGGAGGGAAAGGGGAGATAGAGACGCGAGAAACCACGTCACTTCCACAACTGCTACTGCTCAGGAGAAAGAAGCAAAAGAAATATATATCTGCTTGCCTATTAATTTAAATCTAGACACAGGAAGAAGTCAACGAACTGTAATTTATGAGCTGTCAAAGCCTGAAAAATTCCTTTTGACACTGTATTTTCAGTTATTACATGCTTTCCTGCAAGACGACAGTGTAATTCTGTAGGGAGTCTTCTAGTGAACAGCACAATGGCAGAGGGCAGTGGGGGCTTTCTTATTATCTTTTCTTCCCCCTTTCGTCTTGTCTCCCCACTCCTTTCAATCATTCCCCCTTTCCTACCTCGCTGCTTGCCCAAACAGCAGAGAGGAGGTAAATCAGCAGCAGTCCCCATCCTGCCAGCCCTTCAACAACTCCAAGGCAGTGCTCGGTGCTGGGCTGGATATGGCACCATGCAGAGATTTCTGAGGACTCACTGGGTGATGGGAATGGAGATTAGGCAGTGACCACAACTCTCACACAGTCTCTGGAATTTTAAACACTTCTGCTGGTTTGCCTCTGTCCATGCTAGCTAGGTACCCCCCACTCCTCCTGGCACACCTTTTGATTGGGTCCCTCTCACTTTATCAGCATTGATTGACAAGTGCCAGCTCCCTGAGATGCCCAGAAGCTGGCAGCACTGACTGCCTGGCTCCCTGCTTCCCCATAAAATGAGTCAGGACAGTGGAAATTCCTGCCAGAATCCTGGGTCAAGAGCAGTTTCTCCTCTTTTCCTATTCTTGAGGAAAAGGGCCCTCCTGAATGTTTGCTCCTTGGAAGAGTGTGTTAGGATGTTGGGATGGACACCCCTGGACTACACAAAAAACAGAGGGTGGGGTGGCATTTTGGTGGTGGTGTTTGCTGGAGGGGAAGGCATGAAAAGGCCACCTGCCCATGGGCATCTATCTACATCTCCATCAAGTTGTGGGGACACGCAAGTTTGGGAAGTGATGACAGTGGCACCTTTGCCCAATGTCTGTTGATGGAGGAACTCATGCTAAAATCAAATGAAGTATGACCTGAAAATGCTTCTTTCTTCTGAATCCAACCTGAGGTTCCCTTGGCATCCAGCCCATTTCCTTATCACTTGGGAACAGGAGTGGGGGAGGCTTTCATAAAAAATGTCATTTATCCCTGTATTTCCAAATCTTCCTTTTCCTTACACACACAAATGCTTTTTAATTTGAGTTGCCAGTGGTAGTGGTAAGGTTGTCTTTTTTGCTTTATTTTTTTCTTCCCAGCTTTGGTTTCTCACTTACAGCTCAGAAAACCCTTTTAAGGTCTATTCTCTGTGATAGGCATTTCGCCTCCTATTTAGAGAATCACTCCCACACACTGCACGCATCCATATGCAAACACGCAGACGTACGATTTTTCTGGGTGAACTGAACTACAAATCTTGTGCTTTAATATAATTTAGGCAGCCTATGCAAAGCTCTCTGATGTCAAGATTATGGACTAGTCTTCTGAAAAATGCTATAGAAATGTCCAGAGAAAAGGATCATGCTTTCTGCAGGGTTGTGCTGCAAGGCAAGTGCTCACAATTCCAGAGTCTATTCCAGGTTGTGTATCTCTTTAACTTCTGTGGGTCTCAATCACTCCAAGCCTGAATCAGGGCCAACATCACCACCTACTACTGCTTAGGCAGTGTTTGAATGATTATGTTAGACCTTCGTTAAGTCTGCTGTCAATGCTCTGGTAGCATGTTCTTTCAGAATCAAGTATCAAAACAACCAAGGCCAAAACTCCCCTGGATTGCAGGTGAAGAGATGAAAACTAATGAAAACAAAAAGGTTTGCCAAGAACTATTCTCACATCTAACAGCAATAGCAGGGAGATAAAAGGCTGTCTCTTGAATGTGAGGTGAGTCCTTAGGGAGCTGGGGACAAACTGTTGTATCTTACTCATGAGTGGGTTATTAATGGACAAACTTTCAGTGTTTTTGTTAAAATTCAGGAAAGCCTGCACCAAATCCTTCAAGATAACTGCTCTCTGGGTCCTAGCTTCCACTTAGATAAGGTGTGAGCTACTACATGAAAAAAAGACAGGACAAGTAGCTGTCTGTAAGACCAAGAACCACCAAACCACCCAGGGCTAGATATTCCTCGGTCTGGGACAATGTGGCTGGAACAGGTCAAAAAAAGAGACAGGGATAGCCAATAGTTAAAACACTGAAAGAGACAAAGCAGGGTTTAATGTATGTTCCCTGAACATCTTTTGGTTAACATAACATATGCTAAATAAATGTCATCCCAGCTGGGACCTGGGCTTTGTTTCCAGCTCAGAGAAGTGTTCAGAGAAGCTGAATGATAAGAGCCCTATTGCCTTTACATTGCTTCACTGTGCAGGGAAGTCTCTGAGTGCATACAATACAATAACTTTTGCTCCCAGGAAAAAAGATATTGAGGTGGGGAAAGGAAAAATCTGTCCTGTGTTTCTCATCACATGAAACACTCTTTGGAATTATGACTTTCCTTTCCTTTATTTGCTGGTCTCTCCAGCTCTCCCCATCTTGGTGGGAGTAACTTGTAAGCAGGTATTTAATCCCAGAGTCCTGCAGATGTAATAGTGGCAAGAATATAATAAAGAAGAACAGGTTCCTTCTTAGGATAGTTGAATCATTGTATTTGCAAAGATAACAGCTACACCCTCATAGCAAAGAAAAAACCTGCCAGTGAACCAACCATTAAAAATAAGCTGCAATAACCAAGAGCAAAGAACAGAAATAACTGAGGTCTATGCCCAACTTTTATAGCAATATCTGAAGAAAGGAAATACAGTATTCCTTAAATATTATTGTTAGGGGATGGTGCTGCAGCAGAGGTGAAGTCCTTCTGTTCAAGCTGGGAGAAGGAACAATGCCAGAGACAAGGGAAGGAAGGAGAGGGGCTATGTATCTTTGAGATCCTATCTTCCCTGTGGCAAAACTGACTGATTGAGTTTTCCTTATCAGTGTAAGTTATCTTAAGCTGCAAAGGTTCTCTAGAATTGGAACTTTCTTGTAGTTCTTGCTGAGCACAGTGTTCAAGAGGGTGGACATTAAATGGATTAAGAAGTGGGTAATGGACAAATCTCAAAATGCAGTTGTCAAAGAGAAACCATGATAGAGTGAGGGTATTTGCAGCAGGGCTCTACACGGATCAGTAGCCAGCTCTGACGCTAGTCAGTATTGTCATGAATGATGTGGAATTAAATATCCCAGCTGATAAAATCTGTGGATAACACAAAATGGAAAATTGTAAGGACAGAACTCTTATATAGAGTCATCTAAGTCACCTAGGTCACTCTGAACGAGCTTCAGCTGGCTAAGACATTATGTGTGCGTTTCTGCAGAACCAAATCTAAGTCGACTTAAGGAGGAATAGGGCTGCAAAACAGGCCTAAAAAATGAGGGGTTGTATTTCATAGGACAGCAACCTAGAAAAGTACCTAGGCAATGACCTAGAAAAGTGGTTTGCACGGCTGAGGAAGACAACATCATCTCACAGCGTGGTGGTGGGCAAAACCATCTAGTGGGCCTCTTGCTACATAAACAAAGAACCTGAAGGACAAAGATGATTTTTTAGTAGGTGACACTGGTGGAGAGAGTACTCCAGAAAACTGATCCAAGTCTGGCATTCATCTTTTAAAAACCGTAATAGTGTTTTAGAAAACCTGTATAAATGAAACACATGTCTCTAAGTGCCAAGTTTGAAAAGTTCTGCTCATCCTTGCCTACGAGAGTGACAAGAAACTTCAGTCTTTAAGTATCTTTTCTGGGAAAATAGCCTATATATGAAAGAGCACTTTAATCACCTGGAGAGAGACTGCACTTTTCTCTGAAACTTTGTAATTTGAACACGATGCCAAACACATTAAAGAGAGAAGTCAGAGACAGGCTCTTGTCATAAGAGGATGCACATCAAAGCAAGCTATGATGCTGTCAGTTGGTCTGTCCGTTGTCCTCGTAGTAAGAATTGGCCCCTCACCAGGACACACATTTTAGCCAAAACATAGCCTATGGGGATGGCTGCAGGGCAGCAGCAGGATGGCTTCAGAACAGTGGTTCAGCCCCCTGGGGCAGCTGTGTACGGAGGTGAAGAGACCAGACCCCTACAAATCCCTTTTGAACAATCAGGCGTGTGAGCCTCTGACTAGCCTGGGGTTAAGGGGGTTTAGGGACAAAGGAGGAGTTTGCCACTACTATATTTTTCCCTGTGTAATGCCCATCTTTGCTTCCTGACTGATGCTGCAGATCACTGAAGAGGGTCTTTAGTGCAGGGAGCGTGCCGAGCCCGGGCACTGGCTCTCTATGTCGGTGTTATCGCTCGCTGTCACATTTTGAAAGAGGAAGCAAGTCTATGCCACGCACACAGAGAACAAAGCCCTCGCCAAGCCGAGTGAGAGTTACAACTTGTCAGCATGTCTCTCAGCCTGCCAAGGGCCAAACATGAAACACAAAAAAGGCCTGAAATAAGGGAAAAAGGGAAAATAATAGCACAGTGAGCTCTCAAGCTCAAAAAAGACTTGCTATAAAACAGCACCTTCGCTCTCTGCCTCTCTCTGTTTCTCTGAGTCCTGGCTACTGATGAAGGGAAGAGATGATTCCCCTTAGCACAGTTATGGTACTGTTGCAGTAATAGGGACCAGAGCCAGGTTCAGATCTGGCTTGCACAGCCCTGCTTTCTCCGCACACCCCGAAAAGCATTGTTAGCCAAAAAGCGTTATTAATAATGATGAAATCAGAGGTGGAAAGAGCCTGGAGAGGGTAATTTTTTACTAGATGGACAGTAAAGCTCTAGAGGTCAGAAACACCTTTCTGAAACTTGGACTTTACCCTGAATTAGTCAATTAATTTCTCCCATTACTAACATTGAGTAGGAATGGGATAACCGTTTTTTATATTTGCTGATCTTGCTTTAGCTGTGTTGGCGGGATAAATAATTCTATCATTGCATGGTGTATGTCTGTAATGTTGTTTATACCTAGTAAGATCTTGTTTCAGGAAGCTTTCTAGATTTATGCTTAATAATCATTTGGTCCAGGTATATAATTTTCTGTTTCAAACACTTTCAACTTGGATAATATGCCATGGCAAGAGAAAGACAGCCATGTATGGGCAGCACTGTGCAGGCTGAGATGAAAGACCAGCTTCTGTGAAAGAGCACTTCTGTGAAAAAACAGAAATGCATCTATACTAACTCACTGAAAACAGGTGACAAACTTCATATGGACTCCATCCTATACTGCCAGTTGTTGTTGTTACAATTGATAGTGTATGCATCCTTCAGGGTCTCTGGTCTAATTAAAATTATATGAAGCAGAGCACTGTCAGTAGAAAACTGCTTGACAAATATTTGTCTTGCTCCCATCATGGCATTGTGCTGCATCTCCTTCTGATGCCCATACTGGTAAGGGATTGAGTTCCCTCCTATTAAGACTCACCTGCTGTTAAGAAAAACATCATTCAGTTCAACATCCTTGCCACCCTTGCCTCTTCTGCCAGACAAGGTTGTTCAAAGCCCAATCCAGCCTGGCCTAAACACATGAGTCTTCTGACTACACAAAGAGATGCCCCTTCTCTTGCAGGTGTATAGAAGTCTTTTGTCCCCTGCTCTTCCCTTTTGCTCTCCTCCATGAGTTCTATAGCACAGGGTCTCAGGTATGAGCTCAAGAGTAGCACATGCAAGATCGAGGTGTGGTTTAAAGCCAGGATTTTATCTAACTTTTGATGAGTAAGACAACAAATTCATTAATCCTGAAGGAAAACATAACGACAATAATGGTCCTTCAAATAGTTCAAGACCACCCAGCTATGCTACTTTTACAGAAGCAGAACCCTCACTGAGTCAGTAAGAGTTACTAGGTAGTGTTGGGTAGTGTAGGTAGTGTTGGGCTGAGCTGAGAAGGATTTAAAAAGACTGATGGAAAAGAGAAACTCAGCAAGGAGACAGACAAGGCAGGATTTGGCCCTCAGCACTCCCATCTTCCTGCATCCAAGAGAAGATGATGGAGAAAAGATTTGCAGGTGCAAGCCACTAATATGTCATAGGCATTCACTACAACCAACACCTGTTTACCGTGATTTCAGACCACAGCAGCCAAGATCAGAATTGTGGGACTGTCCCCGCAGGCTTGCCAGGGAAGGGCTGACTAAACTGTGTGAATGGGCAGGTGCCAAGCCTTTTCCTGACCAAGCTCATCCCTGAGACCCACCTATCCACAGCACTGCCAGCAGCACCAGTGGCTGCGTTAAACTGCCTCTGCAGCAGGAGGCTGTTTATGAACTAATTCTTTACTGCTGGCATAGCACCCGGCTCGTTTTCACCTTTCTTAAAGGTTAACCTCATTTCCTTCTATTAGTTGGTTTTAGCAAATGCCATTCGCCACGGCAGTTAAAGAGCTCTGTCAGCGGAGGGAAATGACACTGGCATTTAAAGTCAGTCGGAGATGAGAGCTGGGGGGGTGGGAAGGTGGGTGGAAGAAATAATCTTCAATAAAATGTTTATAGGGAGATGCTAAGTGAAATCAAAGAAAGCAGCCTTGCTTTCCCCAAGAGGAGAAATCTTTGGCTCAATGTGCTCAGTGGGATGGATCTCCCCTGAGTTTGAAACCAGCCCAAATGCAGGCGAAAAACGTGACTAGAGGACTCCAGAAAGGACTCTGGACATCCCACCTCTATGGATAACTTCTTTTTGGGTCCAACTGGCCTTCCTCAGTGAGAAGTGTGTGCTGAATATTACTGTCACTGAAGGAAAGTTCCTCTGAGTGTGTTGATTATAAATTCTATTGCAAGTCCTGCCTGGCATTTCAGGCCGTCCTGTCTGATCCCAATTTTACTGCATTCGTTCAGTGCTCTGCAGTGCTGTTTTAAAACCTGGGGTGAGACCTGCAGGAAAGTCTTCTACTCAGAGGAAGGATGGGTTTTGCCTATGCAGGAGACTTCACAGGGGGTTTGTTTTCTTTTCCTTACTGCAACAGAATGGTGAAAGGAGTGTAAGGAAGCAGGCTGAAGCAGGGAAACACATGCGGACTACCAAACCTTGGCACAGAAAAGGTGTGACGGGCACCATCCAGGCTCTTGCTGTCTTTCTGCTCTGTCCTCACCAGATCTCTCCTGGCATGGGTGTAAGACATCGTTCTGCATCAGGGAGAATCTGCAGTACCCAGCAGTGGCAGGGACATCTGAGTAGTGTTTCAGCAAATTGAGAGTCTGATCCAAAGCCTGCAAGGCTCCGTGGCACTCTTTTTCATTAACTTCAATAAGCTTCAGCTCTAACCCTGAATCCCCGATGTTTATTTCAAGCACTGGTGTAACATCACTGGAATATAATGTTCCTCCTCAGACACACCTTAAGGTAATAGTCTAAATGAATATGTGGATAAGTCAAGCCAGATCCTGATGGGTGGCATCCTGAAGCAGACCCACTCATTTCCTGGGTCATTTGTCGAGCTGGCCAAACTATTTCAAACAAACAGGTGTCTAGCTCAACATATAGTTTTGTAACAGGCAAAGATTTCCCCTGGAACAGATTCATTTCAATGAGGTTTTTGCCAGGGGACATCT
>VXBB01007899.1:174929-194677 GCA_013399915.1 Illadopsis cleaveri
TTAATTAATGCATTGAATTCTCTTTTCAGGAGGTAAAAATCTATCATTTTAACGGGATCTTTTTTGATTTAATTTTGTTTCAAGTGTGCATTGTATTAAACCACTAGCTTCCATTCTGAGTTAGACCAAAGGTTTGTCTAGTCCAGCATCCTCTGTTCCAACAGTGCCGATTAGAAACAGTAGGAACAAGGCTTTTATGAAGAGTGATCCTCCCCCTAATACCCTGTGGCTTTCAGCAGACAGAGGTTTAGTGACTAAGACAGATTTTGCATCTGGATATTCATGTTTTATAGCACTGAGTGGACATAACCACCACTAATCTGTCTCATTCGCCTTAGAGCTAATTTATGACTTTTGCGTTCAGCAACATCCCTTGACAGAAATGTCTTTTATTCATTCATGTAGTGTGTGAAAATATACTTTCTTTTGTCTGGCTGAAAACCATAGCCATTCTGCTTTATATATTTCATGCTTTGAGGTTATTAAGACAAAGGTTTTTTATTCCTCTGAGACAATACCCTGTAACATTTCACAACTGAAGAATTTCCGTTTCACAAGAACTTTGGCCTCTCCAATTCAAAGTGGAAGTACATTTTTTGAGACATCAGTATTTCTTATAGAAAGAAATCCCATTTTTCATCCAGTTTCAGTCATTTAATTATATCAGTGTAACTGAGGGTGACAGCAACAAAAATCATAATAGCAAAAAAAAAACAAAACCAAAAACCAACCAAACAAAAAACTACCAACAATAGCAAAAAAACCTACTTAGGCACCCTGGGAAGAACTGGCAAGAATGAATTAAAGTTTCATAATAACAGCTTCTTCCTGCCAGCTGGGCTAGGAGAGTCACAAGGACAGGTTGGGAGGGTCAGACACCCCAGCCTAATCACACTGGCACCACGTCATGTGCCCCCACCTTATTGTTCAGCTGCCCATATGCAGGTGTGTTCTATATAGAAGGAGAGTCCAATCCTCACCTTCATTTTTATCAATAAAATCTTCCAAATGGGACTTCCACCTAGATAGAGTGGAACTGGTTTAACAAAAGTTATGCTGTCTTTTTAGGTGACCTGCCTTGTGGGGAAAAAGAATCACTGTTAGCGTGTCCTAGCTGTCAGTGGGATGTCAGAAGGATTAACTGGGTGGATCCCATTGGGGTTCAGATCTTGTACTATTCACCTGCAACTGGCCACATGCACTGCATGTCCAGCTCCACTGCTCACATCCATAAGCAAATCCTTACAGGATTTCAGCTCTTGCTCCTTAAAGCAGGGTGAAATTATTTTTTTCCACCAATCTTCTTATTTTTCTGCTTACAGTTACAGGCAAGAGTATCTCTTTACAAGCTCATAAACATAGCCTGGCAAACTCCACTTTTGATTTTAACTAAGGATTCCAGGTACAACATCAAACAAATAATGCACAAAACTTCTGTGTGAAATACAGCTTCATAACTGAAGTAAACATTAGGCTAAGAGTTGCATGAAGTAGGAAAGGTGTTATTGAGACCTCTGAGATATGCTGCTTAGAAGCCTTTATTATTATTGTTTTCTTTTGCCTTTTCTTCATTTTCTTTGTTTGTAGATGAGGGGATGAAGAGGGGAAAAAAGCCAGCAAGTTTATAAAAGCAATAGAGAAGGGAATTGAGGCATTTTGTGGAGATCTTTAATGACATTCTGTATAATTTGAAAGTGGGGAGAAAAGGGGGGAGAGAAAAAGGGAATTAGCAAAAAAACTGGCAAAAGAAAAGTGCAATGTGGAGAGAAGTGTGTGGATGAATTTTAATGCAATCAGAAAGCTGTAATAATGGTAATAAAGGAATATATTCAGACGTCAAGAGAGGGAGAAGGGAACAGGACCCGCGACACCAGAATTTAAATTAGATATAGGCGTATAATTCTCTTTTCTTCCCCCCTCCTTTCTTCAAATGAAGAAAATGGAATTTTTAAGCACAGCAAAGGAGGGATTAACAATTGGCAGGTTTTCAGCCCTTTGTCTTTTGGCGAATCCCATTTAATCACTGTCTTTAATATTAAGAAGGCTGTGGCCGTGCGGGGCTGTCTCAGACTTGGGGGAAAAGGGATGATATACAGAGGAAAAGAGAGATAACACTTAGGTTCAGGCAATCGTGAGAAAGTGTTTCAATTACCTCCACTGAAGTCTTTAAAAACTGAAGTTTAATTTGATCTGAAATGTCGTCCCAGCTCCTGCAAGAGAAAATATGTCCTTCCCACCCCCCTTCCTGCCCATGCCTATGCTGTTTCATAGTCCTCGGTGCTCAAGGCTTGAGTGCTACCACAGATTAATGTCTTGGCCTTCTAGGCTTCTGGAAAAGGTTTCAAATCTTCGACAGGTCACCAGTGAGATGAGTTTAGGAACTGAAACTTATTTTCCTGACATACTAGTCTTGACACCACTGACCCTGCAGAGTTTGTCAAGAAGCTTCTAAGCTTTGCTCTGAATGAGTGTGAAAACCAAATGGCCCTTCGGGCTCAGTCTCAGCCTTGTGTGGCCACAGAATGAAAAGGGGATGTTACACATAGGAATTAAGATCTGTTAAATTCCCCAGAACCCAAGGCAGTAGAAGTTGTATTCAAATCTGAGCTGCCTCTGAAAGTTGAGTGCAAAAGCATAAGTCAGTGTTCATTTGAGGTGTCATTTGATAGTACAAGACAGTATTCTCCTTCATCTCCTTCTTCTTCTGGAAATCCATCAAACTGGGCTGAGATAATATTTGTGGATTCACAGGAGGAAGGAGCCTAAACAGTCATGCAAATTCCTGTGAAGTTTAGTCATAGCACAGCTGAACACATCCACTCTTCCATGCTGGGTCTTCTTAGGTACGTTCTCCCGAGAACAATTCCAGGGTTGTTTCCAGGAAATGAGAACTGTAAGACCAGGCTGTTAATACCTAGGGGAAGAGGTCTAATTTTTACCTTTTTTCCATTATTGAAAGGTTGATTTGGATTCAGATATTCTTTCTGTTGTGGCAAGGTTGTGAAAAGAAAGTATGTGTTTAGGCTATAGGTTGAGTTTAGAAAGACCAGATTTTGACTCCCAAGTTTTTTCCTAAAAAGCACTGCCTCAGGAACAATTCTCAAAAATATTCCAGATGTGTGTTTCAGATAATGACTAAGAAGAATTATGAGCTTTGAGGCACAGTTCAGAGGCAGAGGCTTTATGCTTTGCCTGGCATGGGATTTTAAACTTTTCTCACCAACAGCTTTCCTAAGCAAGGGCTACAAATAAAATGGATCTTTTCTGTCACTGCTAGGGACACAAAAAAACCACACACTCACCGTCAGGCTGAAGTGAGAAAAGAAGAGCAGTTTATTATGATTTGGGGTTTAAATAGGATTTGGAATTTGGTCAAGGCTTGGTAGATGAGAGGAACAACTCTCTGACCCCAGTGGTCAATTCAGAAGTCCATCACAGAGAGGTATGCGAAAACAATCTACTTGTTTATGTTACATGTGTGAGAAACTCCAGTACAAGAATGTAAACAATCAGAAGGCTAAAGAATCAGGGCAACACTTTTCTAGTTGTTTTCCCAGCTCAATATCAAACACCATAAAACCTGTCATTTAGGATCTGCACAGGGAATAGCATCGCTTGGCAATGGACAGTTGTGACGGTGCTGTTCAGCAAGTCAGAACTACAGATATTTGTCTTGGGGTTATAATAGTCGCAGCTGTACAAGAAGAATCTGCTGTTAGAAACATTTAGGCTATGTCTTCATGGCAAGGTTTGCTTAGCCCATGGCCAAAGTTTTGCCCATATCCTGTGTGCACAGAGAAAGCCTGTGTGTTTTCATCTGCACTGCCCAGATGAGGCTCGCAGTTTGTGGTTGGATTTCACTTCAGTGCTGGCGCACAGTGGGTGTTGCTACAGCAGCACAGACCACCCAAACCCAAACCACATCCACCCTCCTGCTCCAAACAGTCTTCTCCATCTCATTCCATTTTTCATCATGGCTCTGCACTTTTTCCATCCTGCTCATATGCTTGCTCTCCCAGACAATACCTGAATGTTGTTTACAGCTGCTGCACATCAAGGACCTCTTCCAGTTCCCTGTATAGCAGGTCTTTTCTCAGGAAGGTAGAACTGTAATATAGACTAGGACACTGAAAGAAGAGAATAGGCCCAGTCATGTTTAAAAAAACATACTCTTAGACATTGGGTTCAACATCTGCCAACAAGGTAATTTTCTTTCCAGTTTCTCACAGGGCCAACAGCATCCAACCTCTGTGTTCTCTTGAACAGAAGCACCTTGATCACTGTGTCTTTAGGAGTTACACTATTGCAGGACATGAAAATCTCTCCCTGTAAGATAACTCCAAGATTACAAAAGTAGGCTTTTATTGAGGAGTAAAACTGCCTTGACTTACCCCCACACTCTTGTATGAAAAGGAGTTGAGAAAGCTCAAGCCACTTAAGTCTGATAGAAACCATTGTAGGGTTCAGACACACATCTGACATCCGGCCTGCCAGGCACATTTCATTATTTCTGCTAGAGCTACCTGTGCTCCTGAAGTATGGCAAACCTCACCAATTCCCAGTTTGTGCTTTTGCAGGTGGGGAAAATGAGGCTGCCTTTTTCACTGGGTAATTTATGCAGCCCATATTTCCACTGAGACTGCTGTCCTTTAGCAGAGATATAAGTATTTAATAACAGTAACTGCACAGTCATCTATCTCTTTGGTATCAGGCATAACAAATCACTCTAAGAGAAATGTGGTTTTGCTTTCCATAGTTTCCAAAGCACAGCTTAAGATGGGACTCAGGAGCCCCAAAAACCAGTCTGAAATGTACAGACAAGAGCTCCAGCCAAGCTCTTGAATATCCTCATGGGTCCACTCTTCGGTAACTAGGTCAGGAATGATTTCCACTCTTTCCCAAAGCAAGATCTAGGTTCTATCTATCGAAAATAGTTTGTGACATGGTCAAAATAAGCAGAAGGAAGAAGTTCCTAACTCAGTGCATGATTAAGCTGCAGAATGTCTCGCTGCAGGATGTGCTGGATGCTCACAAGCACACATGGGTTCAAAAGTCCACTGAACAATTATATCAAAGAAAGACACTCCAGAAACTACTATATACGAAAAAAAAAAAAAAAAGACAACATCAACACTGCAGACTCCAGAATTCCCTCAATTGCAGAGCACTGAATTCTAGGAGAATATTGGAGGAGAATCAACAAAATTCCCTGTTCTTTTACTCTTCCCTAGACATTCACAACTGGCTGTTGCCAGGAACAGCAAACAGACAGACTTTCCGTCTCTTGTTCAGCTGTTCTTTCACTCTGCTTACAGGATCCATGTCCAAGTCAAGGCTTAGAGTGCAGCCAAGCAATTAAGTAAGAGAAATCCTTCAAACTAAGTTTTTGTCATGCAACACTGGAGAGCAATGCACCTGTGGGATGAAGCTTCCTTCTTTGCATGGGAGAATTATGCTCCCACACCTGGGCTTATATTCATTTGCGCTTGTCCCCATCACACAGCTGTTCAGATTAGCTGTTACTCTCTCTAGCCTGGGTGTCTCAAAGCCTCTGTCTCCAGCAGTTGGAGACCAGCAGCTGTGCAATCATATTTGCTAATGTATGGGATATAAAGGATCTGTTAAGTAAAATCAAACCAGGGAAGGAGGAGCGGGAGAGATCAGTGCAAAGAAATCAGTCCTGCCAAGATGTGATCAGGGATGCCCCACAACACCTAACTGCAAGGAAGAGGTGAACTCAGCAAACATTTTAAAGCCTGTAGCACAATTAGCCCCTTGAGGGCCTTGTTTGATATGGGGAAGAGGAGGGAAAAGGGGCCAAATAGGAACTGCAGGTGGAAGGAGGGTTTGTTTGCTATTATTTAGAGTTAGGTAGCGCTATGTTTCTGTTATCTAGGCTTTTAAATCTTGTTGGATTTTTCCCCCATCCTAATTTTTGAAACACCAAAAACCTTTTCCAGCAAGGTACCACGGAGAAGATAATTAGCTAACTTACAATTAGCTACAACAGAATTCATAATCACTTCCCCTGTGGAAAGGGTGGTAATCATCATCACGTAGCTGTAGGACTGCTGTGAAAATGGCAATAGGAGTGTGAAACCAAGGCCCTGGGAAATGCCCTGCTTTTAGCCTATTGATCACCTGATTAGCACAGGTTAAGGGGAGTAGTAGGGTACTCGGGCTCAAGAGAATGACAGGTTTGAGCATGCAGATTTGAGTTCAGAGCTCAAACCAAACTTCCATAATGTTCAGGGCATCTGCAGCTCACCCTTCCTCTCTCAAGCTCCCTCTTTCTTCTTTGACCTGTGGAGGATTCCTTGGTCATGACTGTCTGGAAGAAACTCTGACTTTGGCATATGCCTGATCCCACTGTTTGGAGTTGGGAGCTCTGCTGGATGAAAGCCTGGGCATGAGTCAGCAATGGGCTCTTGTAGCCCAGAAACCAGCCCTGTCCTAGTCTGCATCAAAAGAAAGTTAAGGCAGGTCGTTCTGCTCCTCTGTTCTGTTTTTGTGAGGCTAGTTTTGTGTTTTTGACACTGCTACACCCAGCTCTGGGGCCCCTGCCATAAGAAGGGTGTGGAGCTGTTACAGAGTATCCAGAGGAGGCCACACAGATTATCCAGAGATAATCAGGGGGTGGAGCACCTCTGCTATGAAGACAGGGCTCTTAATACTTTAGGATGCTTATGAGAAGTGGGGACAGACTTCTGAATATAGCCAGTAGCAATAGGATAAGGGCTTCTGCTTTTCAAACAAAGAGAGCAGATTCACCCTAGATACAAGGAATACCTTTTTTACCAAGAAGTTAGTGAAACACTGGCACAGGCTGCCTAGAGGGGTTATAGGTTTTTCATTCCTGGAAACTTTCAAGATCCTGTTAGACAAGGCTCTGAGCAACCTGGTCTAGTTGAGGATGTCCCTGCTCACTTGGTCAGGGGCTTGGACCAAGTGACCTTTTTAGGTCTCTCCCAGCTGAAACCATTCTGATTCTGTGCATGTGGGGAACACCCTCAGTGCTATTCCCTCTTTCTTCTCTGCCAAGGATGAATCAGGAGAGTGGGCAAGGAAAATCAACTCTGCTTCTTTAATTCTCTCTGGTCAATGGGCCAGTGTACTTGATACTATGGACTGGCTTTTCTTCTTACCTATACCTGCATAGGAAACTTCTCCAGGCTGCTTTGTTGTAGCATGGTGCCATGGAGATAAGGTTAAAGGCCTTCCCAGTGCCAGGACCAAGGCACTGCAGCTGCTCCCCCTCTGTGTGTGCAAGCACATTTGGGAAGGAGTGGAATAGCAGCAGGGACAAATAATTATTAGCTATATAAATTAGCTTGGGACACAGAGATGGTAAATCTGTCCCTCTTTATTTCTAAGGCCTTGGACACCACGTTCTAGATGGTGAAGCTGGTTTGCGCTTTCCTGATACAAGGATTCAACCTCTTTGTTTTGCTTGAGGAATACGAGAACACAAGTGTATTTATATACTCTTATCTAAATGTACCCCCCCACACACACATACATTAGTGAGAGCTATCTGGATAAACACAATCCTGTGTCATGTCTCCCTGCGAGTGACCCTAATTTTCTTCCAGTCCCTCCACAATTGCTGTGATTCTTGTTCTTGTCCTCTTGCTCCGCAGAGGGTGAAACATCCTGCATCTCATTGTCCCTTCTGTCTCTTTAATTAGTGCCCGTCCCCCCCCTTCTCCCCCTCGCTCCAGTGTTCCCCCTTCCCATCTCCTCTCAGCACTTGGTTTGCAGCACTGTATTATTTCACCTTTCACGTGTGCCGCCTCCTTCGCCTGGGCCCATCTGACACCTCTGCCTTACACTCATCATGGAAACATAACATTTAAATACAAATAGAACAGAGAATAATTTAACCCCTATTTGCACGGGGGAAGGTGCCAAGGCTGCATATAAACACTGCAGGGATGTCTGTAGATGCTGTATATTTATCTGACAAGTTGTGTTTCTTCACCACGGTGCCTTGCAGCTAGCTTTTTCTGACAGGCACAAGCCTCCATTCCTGGAAGAGCAGTCAAGAGGAAGGAAGCCTTGTGATTTGTTTATGGCAAAATGGAGCAGAGCTGAGATGAACTTAATTTTCAGTATTATCAGAATTCACCAGCAAAAACCTCTTTGGCTCTCCTGGGTGCCACCACACACAAAAATATCCACCCATGGTTGGATATTTCCATGGCAAAGTGGGCATGATGGACTCAGCTCATAGAGAAAAGACTGATAATGGGGTGTACAATAATGAAGGAAGACAAAAACATGAGGAGAAGAGGCTCACATGGATACCATATTCGGTTGCAATGTTGTGGGACAGTGTCACTGCTCATAGTGGTGCTAGTTTTAGGTCTGTCACTGCAGCAAGGTTAATGGGGAGTCCTCAGATGAGATAGAAACTGAAATTGTGACTTGGGAGAATGTAATGACAGAAATTTGGACAGGCTTTTCCTCACAAAAGCAAAGGGAAGACGCTCAGATATGAATCAATACTTGATGCACAGCCACGTGTGGCCTTGAGGAGGCTCCATGGAATTGGCTTCTTTCATCACACCTGTTCTTAGACACACTGAGTAAGGTCACTGTTTTTTCATTCCCCTCATAGAGAGGAGATGGAGGATGCTCCTCTTGGGTGCCCATCTCTGTTGAGCAAGATTGTGTGGTACTGCAAGGTACAACCACCTCTCCATGGCCAGTTTAGGTTGGAGCACAAGGTCATGTCCACAGCTTATCCTGGGGACATCCCAGATCATGGGCTCATGCCTGGCCTCTTTTCGTCCTTCTCTTCTGCCGTGGACAGTGATATTTCTGTTCTCCTTGTCTGAAACTCAGATCTTAGGAACCCTGGTGTGAAGGGGTTTTGCCCCACAGTCCCACAGTGTGAAATGGAATTGAGCGTTGAGCTTGGCAATGGAAGAGATAGGGGACAGAGTCTGCCCAGTGCTCTGAAATTCAGGTGTGGATCCTAAGATACATGTAGTTGGAACAATGTCTCATTGAAAAAGAAGGAAGCATGGGACTCAAGATAGTGATATGGGCGGACCATTGTTGGTAGAGATGGACCCTACAGGCAGGCAGAGCTTAGGGACAGCATCATCTAGGACTGCTCCAGGTTTGTGTGCAGCCTAAAACTCAGATCTTTGTAGGATGTAGTGCTCTCAATCTTACTAGAGGACTCTGGAAACATCTGGTGAGGAGCACCAGGGGTGTGCACATGTGCTCAAGACACACCTTGATGACATCAGCACATCCCATCTTCATTTTATTCTTGCAAACTCATGGCGTTTTTTAGACATATTTACAAATCAGAAGTAGTTGTATTGGTGCATTGCATACCAGTTTTTTGTCTGGGATGGGGAAGAGTAGTGTACGATGATGCCCTGGGTGCAAGAGGCTCATAAAGAAATATTAAAGGACAAACTCATTAGCCAAGACCTGGAACACACTGAATGATCCCTTCTGCTGGACTCTTCCCTCTCTTTTCATACTCAAGATACGTGAGAAGTGTTCTTAAAACAAAGTTTTGAGTTCCCTGAAAGAGCTGGGATATGAGAGGCAAATGCAGCACTTTGTTACAGAAACTACTGAAAGTAAAAAAACTTGTTAAATCGACTCATTTTTTCTCAGTCTACTGTGTGATTCTGGAGAGTTCTGAGATGGCAGATATAACAAATTATTCCCCTGACTACACAGGGTGCAGTTTTCCAGGAAGGAGACAGGATGCTGATTTGGAGATGGGGTTGGAGATGATGTCCAAGCAGTGGCTCTCCATGGGAATCCCCTTCATGCCATCTCCCCTGGACCAGCAGTTCCTGGTGAAGGTGATCCTCCCCTTTGACAGAGCCTGCTCCTGCTGGTCTGATGACCATGATATGGGCAGCTCACCAAAGCACCACATCATCTGACAGCCAGTTCAGTCCCAGTGTACTGCAAAGATGCAGGGTGGGGGGATGTAAAAATCATAATTTGATCAGTTCCTAAAACACCTGGTTTTAGCTTTGCATAAACTAGACCAGACACGGCAGCTTCAGTCCAGTTCCATGTTAGACAGTATTGCTGACAGAGGAAGGATGTGATATTTTTTTTTTAAATGATACATTTATATTAGCAAAAAGTCTGGTGAAAACAGTTACATAGCCATAGGAATGCTTTTGCTGATGCAGCTTATTTGAAACATGGGAAGCTGTATAAAGTACAATACAACACTCTTCTGTTGTGCTGGAAGTATTTAACAGACACAAAGTTCTAGGCAAAACCTTTTGCCAATCATGTTAGTAGCTCTTTACAGCTGATCTGCCCCCTTCCTATAATATCTTGCAGGAAGCTGGTCCCATTTGCTAGTGGGTTTCCTTCCAGTGTCTGGGAAACCTTGGGACTGGACTTGTTTCCTAAGGCTCTGTCATACCCTAGACTGAAAAGATACCCCCGAGAGCACATAGTGGACTTCAGCAGCTGCTTCTCTAAGGCTTGTAGCTCACATGTTGAAGTGGCTTTTGCAGGACACCTTGGCCATTGGGAAAACAAGCCTTCCATGTGTCCAAATCACCTACTTGTGAAGTGGGGACAACCTACAAGCTGCATGGTGTTAGGTGGGGCTTTGTGCACCATTACAATCTGAACTTTTTGTTGCCATCAAAGACCTCAAAATACCTCTCTGCATAATCAATTCCAACATAAAGTAGGAATATTTCATGCTTTAACAGGTCTGTCAGATGCTATTTCTGTTTTTCTCACCTATCAGAAGTGTACTTGTATCTCCCTAAACCTATTTTTCCTACCAGTTCAGCAGCCTAGCTGAAGACAACAAAAGTCCTGCTTTTCTGTGGGCAGTACACTTTTCGTGGTCGTGGATAACTCAACTGCTGTGTTGAAAGTTCCTAAAATCCTCATTCAATAGACACTGCATGAAAAATTATTCACATCCAAGGCTGTAAAGTAATTTGCCAATGTGCAGGTGCATCTTGGAGAGGGGAATTTTGATCAAACACTGGTTGAAGCAGAACAGATTGCCTACACCAGTGATTTCTCAGTGAACAAAAGTGACATGAATTGCCCAATTAGTCAGCCAGGAAAGTGTTATTGCAAGCCAGTGTTTTGTTCAGCTTTAGGTTAACCTGTACACTAAAAAATATATGTAAATTTTCTTTTTTTTGGGGGTGTAATGGCAGTAGTCTTTGAACAGAAACCTGATCGAGAGGCATCACTCAGCCCCCTCTGAGATCCTTCTGACAATCATTTGTTTTCACCAATATTTTCTGGAAGTGTCTCATGAAGATCCCCAAACTTGGTTTAAGTCCAAGTATAAATCATAGAATTGCTTGGGTTGGAAGGGACCCTGAAGATCATCTAGTTCCAATTCCTGCTCTGGGCTCGCTCCAGCAGGTCCCTGTCCTTCCCATGCTAGGACCCCAGAGCTGGATGCAGAGCTCCAGGTGAGTCTCACCAGAGCAGAGCAGAGGGGCAGAATCCCCTCCCTCCCCTGCTGCCCACGGGGCTCTGGATGCAGCCCAGGACACGTTTGGCTCTCCGGGCTGCAAGTGCACAGTGCTGGGTCACATTGAGCATCCTTGTACAATTCTCCACTAGCAGAAAATGCCCTGCTTTGGCATGAAATACCACCTGCCTGAGCTATCTCAGATATTAGCAATCATGTAAGTTAACTTTATGTTTCAAAAAACAATTTAAGTTTCAAAAACCTTGGGCTTATTTCAAATGAACTTTATAAATATATTAAAAATCTCATCCAAACTTGTAGATACATGTCTCTGAGTGGGCATGAATGACAAATCTCCAGTTAAGAGGCAGTGACTTCTCTTATATCCTGATTTTAAAAAGCTTATGTTAAACATTTTTCTCCTGCAACTTATTTAGTATCGCTAGGGCTACTAACTTATGTTATTTTCATTTGGACTTGGTTTCAATATACTATATTTATCACATTCTTCTTGGATTGCAGTCTGAGCAGTGTTGTCATTTCAGTTACTGCAAACTGATGGCAAAAACTGATCAGAGAAGCTGATTTGGAAGACTTTGGTGCCTAGATTTTAAGAGGCAGATAAAGATTTGATATATAACCAAACCACTTTTGTTTGTTGTTTGGTTTTTCCAAAATTTGCTTGATTGTTTTCAAGCAGTCATGTGAAGTCAGAGGCTGTTAAGGTTTTTAGGGCCAGCCACCTGAAAATACTAGCAGCTTCTGAGATGTGTAATCTCGGTGAAGTCACCGTTTGTGTTGCATGTGATACTGAGCTGTCTTGGCTTTCACATCCTTCCTGAAATATGGTAAGCATCTCTTTATTTTGTTCCAGAAGACAGAAAACTCTTTGTCGGCATGCTCAATAAGCAGCAGTCGGAAGATGATGTGCGCAGGCTATTCGAGGCGTTTGGCAACATTGAGGAGTGCACAATCCTTCGGGGACCCGATGGCAACAGCAAAGGTAAGGGATGGCTTGTGTTGACCTAGATCCTGGTCTTCGTCTATATATCATTTTCTGGTGTAACAAAAGCATCATACAATCCCCAGAACTGCACCTCTTACTTTAGGAGGGGTCACAATTTTACTCTGCTGGTAACTCTATGTATGAGATGAAAAAGCTGATCATGCTGTAAAACACGTTTCCAACAGGCTGTGTGTCACTATAGCAAGCTGATGAACAGGGCCTTTACATTCACTCAAGATGTGCTCTCCCCACTCCATTGAATAGGACGACTCTTTCTTTAAAAAAAGCCAGTATTGGTACTTTACATCTTGACTCACCAGCTTCATCATCACCTCTGTTTATCTCTCATCCACCAGCCCCAGGTCTTTCCCTTCTTCACCTGGTCTTTGCATGGACTCATACCAGCCAGTGATTGCAGCTGCAAAGGTGCCAGTTTAAGTATTACACTCATTACACATTTACTGTCTGAAACACGCAAATACTTCATTGCAAAACTAGGTGCCTTTCCTCCTTCTGCCACTCTTTTCTACCTGGATAGCACAAAAGACTTCTACTACAGCCCAGGCGTGAGAATGAGGCTTCTCTCTTGTGAAGAAAGGTCATATTTTTCCCCCATAAGTCTCTAGACAAAGTAACTTCAATCTGACTAGGAAACCCTCTCCTCCTGGCAATATAATGTGTCCATTAAATATTGATCTGCCTATAATATAGCATAAACTGTGTTGGCATGTGCAACACCAAAGAGGCCAGTCCTGCCGACACAGTTCTTATCTCACTGGATATTTTGACAAGTGACAACATCAATCAGCACATTTTTGCAAAAGGGAGGCAAAAACATCCAAATCACAGTGATGCACTGGAGAAAGATACTGTTATTCCATAAAATCACTAGTGAACAAAAAAAGTACTATTACACCAGCCTCATAGCTGTTCAATACACATCACCACAGCTCAACCTTCCTGATATAAATGGCTGAAAATAAGCCGTGGGCACCTTTTTTACAGTTTTGTGGTTATTTTATTTCCACAACACCCAAAGACAGGGGCTGGCCCATGGGAAAGTAGTAGGATAGGGTGTTCTAGAGAAGCTCCAGCCATCATAACAGCAGACTTTTAAGCACATCATTCACTGAACAAGTCAGAAAATCGGGGAAAAGCAAAAAAAACCACGTCTGTCTGCTTCCACCTGGAATGAAATCTAATGACAAAAGAGTTAAACAGAGTAATAATAAAGACAATAAAGTCTGAGTTCTGTAAGAAACAAATTCCAGAGGAGATCCAACCCACAGGCTTGTCTTCATACTTGCTCTATCTTTTTTTTTTCCTTCTAAAACAATTTCATTATAAGACAGAATCTGAGTGGCAGCTCCATATTGCTAACCAGTTTAATTATTAGTGCTAGCAGGCTGCAGTCTCAGGCTGACGTTTCACTGAGCTGTTCAGGATCAATACTGAGCCTTGACAGAGTTAATATTACCAGCTTCCATTTGCTGGTGCTATTTACTGAGAATGTGAAGCTCCTAATTTACACACACATGGTTTCGTGCATGCACACATGCACACAGAGCAGTCAATCCAATGGAAAGCTTAAGGCTAGGGCCCTTATCTTAGGAGACAGTCAGGCGAGCCACAACTCCCACAAAGTTATTCCCAGTCTGTAATGTTTTCCATCTGCTAGAAACCAATATGTGACACACATTACTTGTGAGCTACTTATTTTGGGTAAAACTCATAAGGCTTAAATTCTACATAAGTTGAGATTTAAGCAGATTGCCTAAATTCCAGATAGCAGTCAGATCCCATGCACTTAAATCCTACCCAACCCACCAGGTATCCCTGTGGTGAGCTTCTACACCCTTCAGGTAGCTCAGTGCAAGCACTGCTCTCAGAAGCTGGGTTACAGCACCCTAGTTTAATCCCATCACAGTCCAGACATAGCCAAAAAGCTGCCTAAGTCTTTCCTGAAGTCGTGGGTGCTCTCCTGAGCCTTGGGGCATGGCCTTCAGGGTCTGCAGAAATACCTCCTGCATGAGTCATAGTGCTTGGAACAGTGGCTGGAGTAGGGAACCAAGTGACAGAAGAGCTGAGACTGAGGAATTTCTCACCCTAAAGGTGAATGCAGCACCTATGTTTCCTGGGAGAGGATGGAGTGATCCTGCACCACTCCAGGTAAAGCTCACCAGGGTTCAGGCAGGAGTGCAGGAGGGACCTGAAGTGGATCCAGAAGGACACACAGAGTCTTCATTGCTGTTACTCTCTGTGCAGCTATTCTCTTTCCCTTTCTAATTTTTTTCCATTGAGAAGTCTGCCACAATAACTCAGAAAGTAAAAATTTCCAACAGTACCCTTTAAAAGAAGAGCCTTACCACCCTCTGCAATTGCAGTCCTGGGGCCTGATTCTGCAGTCTCCTCCAAGCTGACAAAACAGTCAGGGCAGCCCTTCCAGCTCTAGTCTGAAGCAAAGGAATAAGAAAAACTTAAGCACATGCATCTCTGTGTATGTCAAAATTCTTCACACTCCAGAGTTGCTCCTGTAAAAAAGGACACCATTGTTCTGAGAAGAGTGACATGACTCACATCCTCAGCTAACCAGCTCCTAGAGGCAGTTCTGGTGACAACAGGAAGGAAGATTATGTGCATTTTTGGTGTTGTGTACAGAAGCCATCCAATTGAATGCACAAACAAAAAGGACAAAATGTTGGGATCTCTGCTATTGCCTTGTCATTTACACCAGTAAAAACTGAGTTTTCACTCATCCTGCTACCTCAAAACCTATTGGAAGCAGTTAATAGAAAGCAATAGGAGGGATCCCATTAGCATCCTGGGCATTAAACAAGATAAATACCTGCTACTCCCTTTATTCCCACCTTTATCAAGCTCCACTGATCCATCAGGACCCTCAGCACAGGGGTGAATTTCACCCGACAAAAGTGAAGCCTTTGACATGATAGCAGCACCACAGCCAAAAATCCTGCTCTAAATGAAATTGGTGACTGGAACTGGAAAGCTTTTGTATATTTGCTAATCAGCATCTTCTTTTTAGAGGCAGAAAGTACAAAAGAATCTCTGCAAATAATTAAACACCCTAATTCAGGATTATCGCTGATTAATGAAGAGGAAGACGCAGTATCTCAGGAGCCTGGGAATGCTGGGCTGGGATTATGTCATAATTGATCCCTATTATTTCCAGCTGAAGTTTATCTATCTCATTTTCTTATGATTGTCTCCTCTCAGCTCCTTATAAATTAGATCCTAAGAACTATTAGCAATAATCATTGGGCCTTTCCTGAAATACAGCCTGAGCACAGTGCTAAGAGGATGATGCAAAGTGAACAGCTCTCAAAGTGAACTGTAAGATATTTTATATATGTATATTATTTTTAGAAGGGACTATCACTACTTTCTTCAATCTCATTTCTATCATCCTGCAGTGATGATTTTAGGGAACTTTGGGGTTCATTCTTTTACTTTGCAAGTTGTATTGCTTCATTTTTCACCCTGCACTGGAGGGATCCAAAAGGGTGTGAAGACCTTCTAAAGATGCTGCAAAGGGGCTGAAGGAGATCATCCCACTGTCAGGACTGGCATTCCATGCCCTGCAAGCTGCACCCCTTCAGGGAAACCGAGAGGACTTTGCAAATTGATTAAAAGCTCAAAAGTCATTGGTAGTAATAGAAGGGGATGGAAGCCAAAACTTCTCAGATCTCTCCCAATCTGTTTCAAAAACTGCCTTAGCATATGGAAATTACCCTTCCTGTCTCTGAGTCACTTTGCTTGTAGCTGGGAGTGTTGGCAATACTTTCCCCCACCCCAGAAGTGCATGTAACCCTTTGAAGTGTTGATCATTTGTGAACTCCAGCATATATCCATAAATGCACCTCTCTGCCCTAAAACGTTATGTAAGGGTTCAGTGTGAGATTCCCCACACAGCAACACAGGCCAGAGAAACACTGCCCACATTTCTGTAATGTCCGGAAGAGAACACCTACACAGGCACTGACTTTGCAGCTATGAAAAACTAAGATTCAAGTTTTAGAGGTGACAGGATGGTAATCAACACATGGGTACCCCTCCTACCCCTGCTACTTCACCAGAAGGTGTCTCATGCTTTGCCAGACCTAGGTGGCTTAGAGCCAAGACAAGTTCTGGGCAGTCTGTCACAGAGGTCTACCAAGCAGTGATATGATAAGGTACCTTGTGGGTTTGGAGTAACTTGAATGCCTTCTGTACATTTGTCCTGTGGTTGCTTGTATCAAGTATGTGCAGCTAACTTGCACCTGCTTCCATATTGTATCTCACAACCACAGAGGGAGCAAGACTCAGCATTAAGTCTAGTAAAAATAAAAGAAACAGCTTTTTCACCCAATAAATTGTAAAACTGTGCAAGATTCTGCCATGGAAAGTTATGGAGGTCAAAACATTCAAGATGTACTTGCTAAGTTTGTGTCTGTCAGTACTTATTACGAATAATGTGGGAATTCTGGAAGAAGCTTAGCCTTAAGAGGTCCTCATGCTGCTGATGTCCGGACTCTGGAAAAGGACGAGGGAACATTTCTTTGTTACACTTCCTTCACAACCATATTATTGGCCAGTTCTGATGACAGGATACTTAGCTAGAGGGAATGTCATGGTATCCATGCAACTTTTCTTACACTCTACTTTTTCTTCTTCCAGGGTGTGCATTTGTGAAATACTCTTCACATGCAGAGGCCCAAGCTGCCATCAATGCCTTGCATGGTAGCCAGACAATGCCGGTGAGTAGCTCTGTAACATGGGCAAGTGAGAATTGGGCCAGCCCTGGCTGCCCTGTGGCCTGATTGAGGAACAGAAATTATCTGTGCTCTGAAACTCACCATCCAGGAAGACCCAAGGTCTTGGGTGTGCTTAACTAATCAGAGGAAAGGCTGAGATGGCACTGTCATTCCTCACAGGCACAGAACCCCAATGGGTCCTGTGTTCTATCACCAACAGTTTTCATGACCTGAAAAAAAGACATATGGTTCACACATGCCAAAAACTTTGGGTCACACATGCTATGAGCACAACATTTCAAGTTTCAGAGGGATGAATCAAATAGAAACTGGTGTCTAAGGGTTTCTTCATTTTCCCTCTTCAGAGAGTCCCTGTCTCTAGGCAAAGGATAAAGAACTTTTTGCCAGCACTCAGCAGAGAGAAGCATGTTCACATCATGGTAGTAGGAGCTAGAGACAAATCGCAACAGTGATGGGTGCCTTCCACTGTTACCACAAAGGTACCAACCTAGACATATGTCTGCTCCCCTACATCTGCCCTTTGAAAGTGTGTCATACTAATTGCTGGATCTTCCTGGAAAAATCTGAGGCATCTTTCCACTTGCACAAATTTCTAGTAATATGGGGTTTCAAGACTGATTGTTAAGAAAATAGAAATGGGGTTGTATTTTCTATGCAAATAGATATTTGTACACCATCATGAGACAGACAAGAATGTAAGGCATTCCACCGTCAGAAGGAGAAGAAAATCTGGTACAACTTGTTTTGGTTTATTATAATAGTGTATTATTTTTATTACTAATTATTCACAGTGTAAATCGTGGAAGGCTAAGAAGCATGCTGACAACTTGGAAAGGATACAAGAAAGCTCAATTAAAAATATTTGCGAGTGTACAATCTCCCTTTCAATAAGAGACTCTAATGTAAATTCATGAATTTATCCAAATAAGTTTAAAGTGGGCCCAACAGATTTTCTCTAGATCTTTTCAGGGATGAAAATGGAAAATTCTTTACAAGCAAGAAAGTTTCTAAAACTAGCAAACCATCAAGATCTCATTTTTTGGACCCCCATCTTAGGCAAATCAGTTTAAAAATGGTACATGTTTACCGGTGATGGTACCAAAAAGTCTCCTCAAAGATGGGGTCTCCATTTTCTGAAGTATTAAGAGTCTCTTCCTAAAAGGGTCCTTCTAACAAAACTACATGGTGGGCTTGCTGCTGATATCCCATACTGATATATTATAAACACCTTTCCTGAGACAGGTTAAAGAGGTTCTTTTAGTGACTTCCTTTCAATCTTTGACCCAAAGTAATAGTATCTATAAGCTAACATCAGGAATTTCAATTCAGTAGGGTGTAGTACCACAAAAAAAGTTTGGTAAAAAGTCAGTCCCAATTCCAAAACCCCTGCAAATTTCTGTGACAAAGGTGAGAGGAAGACATGAGAAAACAAACAAAACCCAAGGAGAGTTAAAGATTTTATCTAGATCTAGTATACCCAAAATATCATTATTCCTCAGCCCTTTCCTTCTTTCAGAACACTTTGGATTATGAAAACATCATCTCACAATCACCTGGAAACAAATTATGACTCCATCCTGGTGGTATCACCTGCACTTAGGATATACAAAACACTTGAGAATTTGGCCACTTCATGGGTCAATTTTGTGGGACAATTTGTCCTCTTGACTTATCTGACTCAAACACCTGCTACAGAAATATAACCAGACCAGGGCATCTGAAAAAGCACCACAGTTTGACCTTTGCTAGATGTCCATCCCAGATTCAGAATCAAGTTTCCATGGTTTCACAAGTTTCCATGGATTGGCTGAACCTCACAGTATATACTCTTAGTTCACAGGAAAAGAAAGGGGGAAATTAATTTCCTCCTCTTCATTATAAGCTGTTACATGGCATTTCCTTGTGTCTCCCATGAGCTACAAGCAGGCACAACACTGCTACTACATCTTTGCAGACCCTTGAGGACCTGCAGAGTGACCAACACTCAATGAAGACGTGGAGCATAATAGGTTTTTCCCACAGTGGCTCAAAATTTCTAAGGCTCCTCGAATGAGATGGGCCAAATCCTGCCAGGATCTCTGCGCCCATTCTTGTTTTCATGGTCCTTCAGGGTGTACAGCGTTGTTCAGGACTTACTTGGACGTTCACAGGGAAATGCAGCCACCTCGTGGTGAGATGCCGACGCAGCCCTTCGTGCTTGGCAAGGAGGGGGGCATTTCTGCCATCTTCCTTCAACCTCCTTCTATTCCTCTCACCACTAGGACTGGCCTTGTTTGTCCGGTTGCGATGCCAACTCAACGCTGTTCCTGTGGTTCAGCCAATTTCAGCATCTCTTGGTTTGTCCTCGTGTACCACCAGCAGGACATCCATCATCATTCTTGTCAGGTCTCGAGCCATTCATTCCTGCAGCAAGCTCCTGTTTCTCCACAGCTGTCAGCATTATTGCTCTACTGTGACTTCCTGTTCACACAACATATGTTGCCTAATAGTTTCAAAAGGCAACTTTCTTTTATGAAAGTTC
>VXBB01007899.1:228892-248024 GCA_013399915.1 Illadopsis cleaveri
TTTTTTGGGTTTTTTTTTGGTTTTTTTTGGTTTTTTTTTTTTTTTTTTTTTTTTTTTTTTTTTGAGGCTACTCAAATCTGAACATACTAAAACACCTCATGCACCCGTAGTGGCGTTCTTAAAGCACCAACACGGATTTAAGCAGTTGTTGAAGTGTGTTATTGGACTAACCCATCATGGAATGCTGCAATGGTGAAGAAAATATCTGCAATTGGTTTAAAAGAGAGGTTACTGCCAAAATGGTGCTTTCAGTCAGTAGTATACCCTGACACAGAAAGATATTGTTGAAGATAAGATAGTTTACCTTCCCACACACACCTAGCAAGAGAAAAATATGATTTGAGGCTCATTGAAAACACATTTTTGATCCCTGAAATCATCCTGAACATGTTGCAAGAAAAACAGACTGTTCAGTCATTTTACACATACATAGGAGGAAGACAGTGAGGTAGCAGACAGATTTAATTCTCTCCCCAGAAATTTAAGTATTCTCTACTAGTGGGTGACAAGTCCCCACTCAGAACATAAAGACAAATTTGTTCTTCTGAAATAGCAGCATTACAGTCCCCCACAGGATGCGTCTGGGAAAAAGGAAAGAATAAGGTTCCATGAAAGGAACAAATTTAGTCCAAATTTTGCCCCCGTTCACTGGGAGATATCTGTCAAAACAGTATGAAGTCAAGTTTGGGCCAAACAGTGACATTAAAAAAATGTATCACTGGCTACCTTTAGGCTACAAATAAACTTGACAAGTCTTTTAAGGATCCCTAGTGCTGAGAAAGTTCAGAATGAGTTTGCACATGAAAGGTGTATTCATGAGAGAGTGCAGACAGAGCAGTCCTGGAAATCAGTACACCCACTGAGATCCGAAGGGAATCTGATAGGAACTGCTGTAGAAACCTGGGACTGAGAGTTTTTGGAGGTTTTTCAAGCTTTTCTTGAGTGCTTTCTGAACAGGGGGGCAATTACAAGCAGTTAGTTTATTTGCTCAACAGCTTGGGAGTTTTTTCATTTCTCGGTTTTTGCCTTTGCTGGTGGTGGTCACAGCTGTTGTGTCAGCAGTTTTCTCCACAAAACTGTTGTTTCTGCTACTCACCAGCCCTACCCTTGTGTCCTCCCCATTTGCAGGTGGAAGCACGCCTCCTGGCATAACTGCACCAGCTGTGCCTAGCATCCCATCTCCAATTGGGGTGAATGGTTTCACCGGCCTCCCGCCACAGGCTAACGGACAGCCAGCCGCTGAAGCCGTGTTTGCTAATGGCATTCACCCTTATCCAGGTAAGCCAGACCAACCCTGTGCCCCCAGCCTGTTGTCTCAGTCCTAGGGATACTGTCCACACCCACAGGCTTTGCCCAACAAAAGCCTGTGGCATAGGCTCAGAAGGGTTATACCCCACACCACCAGGGCTCATTACAGCATTGGTGTGTTGTGTCTTATGCAGCTACAGTGTTAAACGGTTCAATCTGGATGATAAACATCAAGGGCATGTTGGAGGTGGAAAAACTGTGTGCTGAATACTTGAGTGCTCATCTGCTGGATAGCATGTCTGTTGAATACAGTCAGGACAACCAGCATGTTTTGCTTCAGCTGAAAATTGACCTGACTCCTGAGCAGTTCATGCTGGTAGATCCCCTCGCAGTACTGCCAAGGGTCTTGCTTCTGGTTAGCGTTGAAGGAGCTGTGCTAAGCCTGTTTGCACCCAGCACTGGTATCTCCTGCTGGAACTCCCCGGCAGCCAAAGGGCTCTGGGAGATGATCCAAACAGTCCATATGTCCGCTGACCCAAGGGGCTTCCTGTGTGCAGGGAGCAGGTGTTGATCCCCAAAATGGTCACTGCACACAAATCCTGCTGCCTTACCAGGCCTAGTGAGTGAATCTGCATTAATATAGCCTCTGAATGGGCTCAGGGTCACCCTTTGGTGGCACACTGCAGGAGAACTGCTGCTGAGATTCACACTGTGCCTAGCTTGAAGATGCCAGCACTAAAGAAGTGATTTTGCAAGCACTAGCATTCAGAGATGAATGAGGGAGGTTAAGGGATACCTACCTGCCCCTATACCTGTATTTACAAATATACATACAGTTTAAATCTGTAATTAACAAGAACTCAGGAGTTTACCATTTCTTAATGTGCACCTACATTTTTTTCAGATCCTTGAGATTTGAGATAACTCTCTCCTCCAACACACTTCCTCTAGGAAGACATTTTTATTTTACCATTCCTGTACACATACTAATGGTAACAATCATAGCAATAAAAATCTAAGTAAATGTTACTAAATGATCCTCATCACCAGCTGGCAAAGGAGTATTTTACCCTGGGGAACTGATAGATTGATCTAGTCTGTTAGGAAATCAAATACTGAGTTCAATGTTCCAGCCAAAAAGCCCCAAAAAACTCTAAGAAAAAAATAATTCTTACAATCTGAGCCAGTCCTGAAAACAGAAGATTCATCGTCATAGGGGACTTTATGAGCTACAAAGAAAAACACAATATAACATAGAAATACCAAAATCTTACCTAGGTATTGACAAATAATTATCTTCCTCCCAACAAACACTTTGCAAAAATGGAGTTTGAGTTCAGTTCTAAGCAGAATTAAAATCAAGGGACTTACTGCACTCAAAATTAGGCATGTATATATGTGTTGTAGCAGCTTAAGGACTGGGGAGATTTTGGAGTCATCAGAAGACTGCAGAGAGCTCTTAGTATGCTCAGTGAGTTCAGCCACAACACTGAGAAAGCATTGTGTCTTTAAGGTTATATAAACATGGCCATCTGTTCTTCTGTCCATGTATTTCAGTTTGCCTGTTTGCCAGTCAATCATTTATCTGTTTATTCATCCATTTCTATGTATGTCTGTCCTTTTTTTCTGGTTTATTTAGATCCTTTTAGCCAATTTCAATGATCCATTACTGTGGGTATCAGAGAAAAGATGTTCTTTCTAGGTGAATCTTAATGGCTTGAGCTTTTGTTACTATCCCCATAATTAGAGAATACCTCAGTTAGGTGTTTATATAGATGTTTATATAAAAAGGAATGGTCTTAATCTGATTCTTAATCTCTCTGAATTTCGGAGAGAGTTGCTCTCATTATTGCAGATATACCTTGAATGAGTAGCTTCCTTCATGAAAAACCTCTGTGGTGTCTTGTGGAAATGTCCATTGACAATTATTCTTTAGGAATTTGCAGTAAGCCCCTGCACAAACACCGACAAGCTGACACACTGAAAGGTGACAGCCATCCTGCCCCTCCTCGCTGCAGGCAGAGAGACACCCTTCTGCCAGTAAAGCTGACATCCAAACAGTCTGAGTTGTGTAAAGTTTGGATTTATCTCAGGGTAACTTCATCAATATTTTTGTCTTTCTCATTGCTCAGCTTCCCCATAATGTGGTGACACCTTAAGTTATACCAGAGGTGTAAAGGGAGCAGTGGCAGGTCAAACACCCGCCTCTCATTATGCTTTTGTCTGTCCCTGAAATGCTGAAAGCAAGTCCATATAGCTTACCTCATGCATTTGCTCTATCTAATTGTGTTCCTTCTCATGAGCATTTATGCACTTTCCAAACCTCTCCTCCTTGCCACAGGCTTTACTCAGTCCTGGAGCTTAGCAGCATAAAAAATAAAAGGATTAGACATTTATATGGGTAATGAGAACATCCGCAACCATATTAGACTGGATAAAAATGTAGATAAGACACAAAACTTCATGTTTTATGATATAAGCCAGCCACTAATTGCTTGGGGTTAGAAAGAAATTTTCATCACTGGGCAGCTTGTTTCATTATTATGGGATTTTTCAAACTCTCCTCTATTGCATCTCTTACTGCCCTGTGGTTCTGGATGTCTCTGTCTCTAAATGCAAGGGTGGAAATAAAATATAACAGCTGAGCAGGCAATTGCACTAACACTATAGAGAAGGCAAGATCATGACAGTCCCCATCCAAATTCAGCATCTTCCAAACAACTTTCTTTTATGGTGTATCTCTCATTCTGAAAGTGGCTAAGACTGCTGCTGTATTATGTACATAATCATACTCTTGCTATGATTATGACTTGCCATATATTGTTTAAATCCTGAATATTGCTTTCAGATACTCTTTCATACTCCACAAAAAAACCCTCAAATTTGGGTTCACACCATTACAGCCTGTAGCAGAATGTTCTTTATTCCTGAAAATAGCAAAACAGGACAATGAACATCTCTAGAGGCATGACATCTATATCATTCAGACCCTAATAAATTCCTTTAATTGTGCAGTTTGTCTACATGTTCACCTTTCTGACCAGCCATATTATTTTTGATGCTGCATAAAAAGGACTCCAGAATACCACAGTCTTTATAAAAATAAGTCCATATTACATAATTGTGTTTAGTTTGTGGTTTCACTCTTTTTTCTTCTGTCCTTGCCTGTCCTCTTTTTTCAAGATTCTCTTTGACTGGAGAAGGAATATAAATGGTATCATTTCAGTCCAATTACCAAACTATCCATGGCTTTGTGGCAAAGACCAGAATAATCTGAACATTCCTACTTCCTAAGGCTTTGATCACAGCACCTATCCCTGCAGGAATTAGCTTTCTCTGTTAATCTGGTCAGGCTATGGATCCATGCAGTGGCATTAGAAAACCATTCCTTGCAGTCATAACCTTTCCAAGCCAGCGTCTCACCTTCTCCAAGATCAGACAGTACATAATGCCTCAGTGCACTTTTTGCCACAGAGTGAATAATAAGGCAATAAGTATTTCCCCTTCCACTAGTCTGAGCCCCTTTGGAGATTTGACCTTTTTGTGTATTAATTCCTGCCCTTTAATCTTTCAGTTTGCAGAGCTATTGAACGTGGCAATATGTCACAACATATAGTGGGGACAAAGTGCATAATCTGTTGTGCCATGATCTTGCGAGACACTTTGCAGCAGCACAAGAGCATTTGCCATTTCCACATTAGTCAGAGTCACAGGGATTGCAGTCTTCTGCCAAAGCTTCTTAGCCACCCAGAGCCCAGAGCCTCTCTTGTAACCATATGTGATGTACAGTAACAGTAGACATCATCTGCACTGGCTTCTGCTCTATCTCACATCATCAGAATTCTACTCTCTGGTAACAGGTCCTGCCCTGCTGAAATGCATTGCGAGGGCCTAGACAAAATTCTCATTCCAAAGATAAAGCCTTTTTGGTATGAGAATGGGAGGGAGAGATGAGAAAATCGTGAGACCGAAGGGTAGCAAACAACCGAGAAGGGATTGGCTGTCAAAGAATCGGTGAAATGAGAGAACTGAAAGCAGAGCTCCTAGAAAAGTGAGGACTGCTCAGTAATCTTCTGTCCAGTGCCCAAAAAGAAGTGGAAACATACCACATAGCACCTTACCTCCCCCTCTCTCCTCCTGGGCCAAAGGATTCCCAGCTTGACCAGAGCCAGGGATGGCCCAGCAGTTTGGCAGCTTTGTGGAGCCTTAGATGGGGAAATGCTTTCATGGGTGCTGAGTTCTTCAATAACTTCCTCACAAGGGGAAGCAGAGGGGCAGGCATTGGTCTCTTCTCTCATGACCAGTAACAGAACCTGAAGGAATGGCCTGAAGTTGTGTCAGAGGAGATTTAATTTGGATATCAGCAAAAGGTTCTTCACCCAGAGGGAGGCTGGGCACTAGAACAGACTGCCTAGGAAAATAGTCATAGCACCAAGCCTGACAGGGCCAAGAAGCATTTGGAAAACCCTCTCAGACACACGGTGTGACTCTTGAGATTCCCCTGTGCAGGATTTTGATGATCCTTATGGATCCCTTCCTAATCAGGGTATTCTATGATTCTGATTAAGTGCATTTGGTCTGGATTTAGGTTGCTGAGGAAAAAAAAGCTAAGTGCCCTCAGTTCCTTGTAATCCATTAAAAGTGTGTCTCCTCATTTACTATTTTCAGGCACACAGTGGTTCTGTTTCTGACTGGTCACCACTTGCAGGGCTGGGTCTATCGTTCCTCTCTGCAGACCCAGCACTAGTTTCTCCACCACTACTCCCCTTTGGCACACAGTGGGTACGTCTGGGCTAGCAAGACAGCAGTCTCCACTTCATACTCTGTTCAAGGTCTAGCCCTCTCTCGTGAGGACTAGCTGTCAATACAAATGGGCAGCCAAGATTTTATGCCCGTATTTTTCCAAGTCACCACTGGGACAGGCAGTAAAGGTGTGCTTCACGGGGGAATTCCTGTTCTGTAGCAACTCATGTCTTAGTAACTGAACCAAGATCATAAATTCATTTCCCTTGGCCCAACAAACAGGTATCAGGCAGTCACTAATTTCACCCACTGCCAGCAGAGACAGCACTCAGACTCCATCTGTAATTATTACCATTACCTGAGTTAATTTTGCAGGGGAGGAGTTGCTAGCATGCTGCTATGACTGCCTTATCCATCAGTTTGCCAACTAGCAATGCTGCTGATGGATAGGCTCCTGCTCCAGACCAGTGAGTCCAGCGCCAGTCCTGACCACGGCAGGCACCATCCAGTGGCACTGGTGCAGGGAGAGGAGAGGACTGGCTTCCTACACCCCAATGTCTACCCTGATATTTCAGGCCTGAAAGGTGTTAGACAAGAAGTGTTTATAGAGAGGAGGTGAATCGGGAGAACAGAAAAAGAGTGACCTGCCTACACCTGTAGAAGGTCCAGGATGAAAATCAAATCCCACACCATTTGGTCCATACACTATGGCCTAGAAACATGCCTGGCTCAGCTACCCTGAGGCTAAGTTCCTCACTACAGGAAATCTCCAGCTCTCTATTGTTTGTCCACCCTAAATCTCCAGGTGAGAGCTTTCCTATTCATAGTTTTTACCAGCAGTTCCAGAACTGCAACAGTGAGCACCTGAGACATCATTATGATTAGGAAGCATTTATTTGACCCATTTGTAACAATCTGCCATGCGCCATAAACCACGCTTTACGGGTAAAATAAACAAGTGAAGGAATGCACTCATTGAAAATATAAAAACAAGTTGCCATCTTCAATTGTAGTCTAGCCACTTTAATGATGCTATGTACTTCCAGTGACCATGCTGCAACCGTAATGAATGAGGTGGTTTAAGGCAGTTGTGTGAGCCTTTCCAGAGTAAAAGTGTTTTCTCCTCTGATCTGGAAGAAGGTGTAAACACAAATCAGACTCTGTGCTGATGTCTTCAGTAGCATCTATGTGAGCTAAGACCCTGAGCTTTATTTTTAAAGATGACTTAAATTAAGCTCCCCCAAAATATGGACTTAGAGTGCCTTAAGAGCTTTTAAAACCTGACCTTGACTTATGTGACTTGGGGCCTTCGGCAAAGAGAGGGAAGTCTGGTCCCGACTTTGCTGTTGAATGTTTGTCACCTTGACCAGCCATGTCCACCTGTCTTTCTGAGTCATCTGTGTCTTTCTTGCTTTGTTACCTGGAAGTTCTTCATTGCCAGACATGTCTCCTATCATGTTTTCACTCAGCATCCATCTCAGAAGGAACCTGATAAGGGATGGGGCTTGGAAGTGGGACTATTAAGAAAATAATAAAGATAATCCTGGTTTCCATGACTCAACTGTATGAATTTTAAAGTAGGCCCATATGTTGTCCCAAACAAGCACATACAATAGCTGGGGATGGTACCAAAAGGGCTATTTCCTACTAACAGGATGAAGCAGAGGGTACAAAACCCCTGGATTTCTTTGCTCTTTTGATGTGTAGGGGAAGAGACACAGGGACAGCATGTCTTTAGCTGAGTGGTGTCCACCCCTAAATGGCAAAACGAGACTATAAAACACAGGATCAGCCTCTGTTTTCTGCCAGATCAGCACATTCTTTCTGTTATTGCAGTTATTGTTGTGTCTGAATACCTAATTAATTACAACAGTAAGTGGTGGCTTCTTTAATCACAGCATCAGCTGTCCTAATCAATCTTAATAATATGGAATCTGTACTATGGCACCCATGAATTTTAATCTACATAAATTTCTTAAGACCTCTCGCAAGCTTGTTGTACGAAATGATATAATTATGGATATAGATTAGGGCTGTAGAGAGTGATTTAAATTGGATTTAAGGAGAAGGTGAATAGAGCCCTCCCACTCAGTTATTTATTTATTTTAATCCTGGCCTTCACATAGATTTTTTTTTCCTCTCGTTATGTTACTACCCCCCAGCACAGTCTTGCTTTGATTGCCCTCCTCCCCCATCCACCTTCCCAAAGGGGATAGTAGCCAAGCTGCAGCTCCTAGGTGAGGTGTAGAATACCTCCAAGACTGTAAGAGGAATGAATAGGTGAGGCAGAGCACAAAGCTGAGGATCCAGCTCATAACATGCTGTTGCAGACCTATATAGGAAGCATCTGTGCAAAATAGAGTGAAATAGATGGAATTGAGCATGTCAGTCACAAAATGCACAGACAGTCAGAAGCAATGAGTGGAGAGAATATCACACAGGAGTAAGATCACTCATTCCACCAAACTGAAATCACAAGCCATCTTAGGGGCTGAAAGCGTGTCAGGCTCTGCTTTTGTCTTTCCGAAGCACTGGACTCCTCTGGTTTCAGAGAGCAGACCACATTGGCTTTCTCTTACCTGAGCTGGGACAAGGAGGCTGTCCCATAGTCCAGAGGACATTTGAAGGCCTCTTTTGCTGGCTCAGGCTGTAACTGTCATCCTTTTTACTCATCAGCCGACTCACTTCTATGCAGATCTTCCTGATTTACACCCCTGAATACCACAACACACTGCAGCCTTCTGTCCCCTACAACCATTTTCACTTGGGGCACCCATATAACAGCTTATCTTGGACAGACACTGGAGTCAGGCTACTCACACCTCAGAAAGGATTCTTTATAGAATATCATTTAAACCAATTTTATTTATTTTTAACAACGTGCTTCATTCTGCCACTTCCATCCATTCATTCTCTGACAAAAGCTAAATGTCAGGCCCAACACTAACTGAAAGCCCCTTTAAAAAGCTGGATTTCAATCTAGAGATATATCAGGAGTAAGAAAGTTTCCTGGTGTTAATTTTAAGGCACTAGTGTTTCATGCTGACTTGGGAAATCATCCTCAGTTTTTGGCATTAGGCAGACGATTTGGAAAGTGACATTAACGGATCTACTTTCTTTGAAGGACTTGGGAGTTATTTCTTGACTTCTGCCTAATGAATAAGTGCTGCCTTCATTAAATTTATATTTATGGCCATATAGTAGGTCATTGGCTTGTTTTATGTCTCCAGGTTTATGGAAGGTTATCTGCCATGGTCACCTTGTGGCATCTTGGCCAGGACTGTCTTGCAAAGAGACAATTGTATCTGAGCAGGATTTTTCCCGTGGAGATATGGAAATGATCAAATTAATATAGAGGAGATGTCCAGGGATAAGGCTCTTGCCCTGAGCTGCCAAATGAAGTTACTATTAGCATCTGTTTTCACAGTACACCTTTAGTTTGCCCTGGCAAGGCCAGATCCTCAGCTCCTGGAAAGCAGCAAGGCCACAGGGACTTCAGTGGGGCTAATGTGATTGATAGTTATCCTCTGGCCTCTCAGGAGCCTCTCTGCTTTTTTTTCCCTTCACCAGCTGATCCTCAGCATTTTCATTACAACACCTTTAATCTGGGAAATGTCTGTATGTTGGACATGAGACCTCCATGGGTCTGGCCACAAGGAAATCTGTTTCAGATGTTCTAACTAGGCACATTTGCACAGAGTCAACACATCCAAGGTCTTTGGATGATGATACAACTTAGATACATACTGGTGCTGGTCCAAAAGCTGCTGTGAGGTGCGCTATGATATCCATGTCTCTCATCTATAGCCCTTACCAGCCCTTATACACTGACTTACCTTGTGCGCCACTGTGGGCTTGCACCCTGTCACAGACAGCACACAGAGGAGGTGAGGTGTTTTCCCAGCCCTGTACATTTGTGTTCCACTAATACATTCAGTATCAAAGAAGACTGGTAAGCTGGATGGGGAGAAAGAGTGACTGAGGAAGGTTAACACTCCCACTAATGATCTATGTGAAGGCCACTCTGTGAAGTTATGTGTATCCACTTTCGGAGGAATAAAGCAACCCTACCTGATGGTCTCCTTGTGCTGAGATACAGAAAATACTCATAACTCTAAATCACTTTGAATTTTAGCAAGTGGTGGGCTACAGCCACACCTAACCCCTGTAGTAGGTTCACCCTGAATTGTGAGCTCATCATATATCTGTGCCCTTGATGAACCCCTCATAGGTCATTAGTATGTAAGAGAACAGAACACAGCATGGCCACAACTTCCTTAAATGTCTAATTCGTGTCTTGAGATTTCTGGTCAATAAGAGCTGTTGGTTTCACCCATGCCACATTTGAGAGCACAGGCAGTTATGCCCTTCTCTAAGTCTGATTCATCTGGCAGTGGGGGGAGCAGCAGCATGAAGATGTGCTCATGGCTGCCCAAGACGCCTTGGCTTCCTGCCAGGTGTCCAGCCAGCCCTGAATCTGTGTCCCTGCATCTTCATAGAGTGTGTTGGCCAGCACGGACACGTCCACTGTGCTGAAGTCACATCTTCATTTGCTGAGTAAACACAGTCTTCAAGCTAAGGAAGGCAAGTTCTTCAGTGAGCAGAGGTCATCACTTTTAAGACGTGCCAAGTTAAATTCCTGATGGTTCTGACTTAGCACAACTTTGGCTGTTCCCAAATGACCAAGGCAGGGTATGAGACTACAAGTAAAACAGAGCCCCAAGCCAGGAGTTGCTGCCTCCCCAGGGGTGTTTTCAACTCTCCTTTCACGAGCATTCAGGGATGTTCAGGTCAGTTAGGGCCCTGTATGTCAAAACAGATACTTAGCATATTCTTTTCCCATGAGGAAGTGATTTCCAGGTTGGAACAAAGCTAACTGAAACCAAGGCAGAGCTTTCCCACTGGCTTGCATGTGCTGTGAGCCAAGAGGAAACCCCATGCATGACCTGGGTTACAAGGCAGCTTCATGAGAAACACTCACAAAGATATTACCCTTGGTGGCAAGTCATTAATACTTAGGAAAAAAATGAACTCTCAAAGCTTTAGTGTGAAAGGCAGAAAGGCTGCATTTCATGGCCTGTTATCACAAACACTTTAAATTAAGTATTTACCCAGGTCTAATATTTAATCTTAAAGGTGGGGGATTCTCAGCATAAATTTCCTAAGCAGAATATCTTAGTTCTGATGGTCAAAGTATGGTTCCAAAGGCAAGTGAGATATCCAAAGGTGGGATAAGCAGAGCAGCTCTGCAGTGAGCCAGACAGTCCTGTCCAGGAGATGGACTCAGCTATAGCTGGGAGGCTGGGCAGTTCCCATATGTGCTCAGATAAGGCAAGGAATTAAGGAAAGGTCCACAGTCAAACAGGTCCTGCTTAGTGGGTTCTCCTGTGTCCATGAAGTGCTAGCCATTGCTAATCATCAGCAAGTCGGGGGAGAACAATCACGTCCAAATCAGCTTCATGTGGGGAGGAATGAAATACTATAACTGCATTTCCTGAGCATCAGAGACAATTTCTTCTTCTGTGCAATGAAAGAAGGACAGTTGCCTTTGGGGCAGAGATGGCAGATCCTTTCCTTCACTGCACTCTGCAAAACCATAGTTAAAAAGATTTGCTTCTCTTACCAAAGGTTCCCTCACCTTTCTCAGGAGGTATCTTCTACATAACAGGACTTGAAGAGTCTAAGTCATTATGATCCATTCTCCTAAAGGGGTAAGGGAACTGATGTATTACTCAACTTTTCATAGCTATTCAGTTTTCTTGTGGAGCAATTTGATCAATATTCTATTTTTTGAGGAAAACAGTTTTAAGCAGAGATTAAAAAGAATAGACTTTAGTTGGTTTCTTCTTCAAGAAGAAAGTAGAAAGGAAAAAAAACGATTGTGTTTTCCAAACATTACCTCCATTATTTTCCTGGAACAACTACTCTTCAAAAATGTAGCGTAGAATCTCTAATCTGCCTTCCACTGACCTCCCATTGGTTTTAATATATTGTCCTTCACTGTTCTGTAAGAAATGAAAATCCTTACAGTTAGATAGTGCTTTCTCATTTCACATACACACATATAGAGGCATGTGCCAAAAGTCAGTTAAGAAACCATTCCAAACTAAGACTGAAATCCCACTTATTACTTCCCATGACTACCCCAACCTCAAAGTCCACATGATCCAGTAATATCCACAATGAACAGGAGCTTCCAAGCCTTAGCCAGCTAATTGAGTTTGCCACTTCAAATTTGGTCATTTCACCATTCCTCCTTGTATTTTGGGAGAAAAGTGCAAGACCTTGCAAGTTTCCATCATGACCAATGGTGATCTTTAAAGTAAAGTTTCAAGCTGGTATTTCTATTTGTAAGAAAACACTTTATCCATGTTCCTTGGGTATGTAATACTCACGTATGACAACCTCCCCCACACTTTGCCATACAGTCAGTGTCTTTCCTTGGATAGGTGTATGGCACCAGATTTCCTTCCAAGAGGCCCCCACCTTTGCATCCTCCAAGCCTTGCCTCCAGCCACACCTCTGTGCGGGTAAGAAGGAAAAAAGGTGGGATGGATGTGGGAAAGTGGCAGTTCCCTAAGGGATCATCCTACGAGGAATAGGTTGAAGGGACTGCATAAACGTAGAACTGTGCAGTCCCAATAAATACAAATTAAACTCATAACAAGATGTGAAATATTAGGGCCAAGGTGACATTTGGACTGGAGGTTTAGCCAAGCTTTGCTTTAAATTTTTTATTGATGCAGATATAGAAAGAGCTTATCCAACATGTTTCTCTCTCTTTTTCCTCCCTATCAACCAAAGGAGAAAAAGAAAAAAAATATTCTTAACTAGCTTTGGTTGTATTTGAGCAAGACTTCAAAGTTTCACAAAAATAAACAGTTTTAGTGGGGAGGAATGCACACTTGTAAAGAGAGAAAATACACTTTGAAGCCAGCAAGAGACTGCATGCCTTATGCAGAGATTCACAGCATCCTCCCAGGAGCAGACAAGTGGTGTCCCCCTCCCCCCCATGCAGCTTCTTCTCTCTCACTGGGGGCTGCCTGGCAGCAACACAGTCCTTCGAAGGGATGTGGGGATGACAGGAGCCATTGCTTTGTTCTCTTCTCCTTCCTCCTGCTATGCCCCTGTTGTTTTCTGCTCTGATTGAAAGTTTCCTGTGACTGTAGCTGTCACTGAGATCTGAGTTTGCACAGCACCTAGCAGAGTGTTAGTCCTGGCTTAAGATGAGGGTCCTTTGGGGTTGATTAGTGCCAAAAATCTGCATGATCAGTGCAGATCCATAATTTAAGCTTGGGAAATGAGGAGGGAAGTTTATTTGTCCTCTGCTCCAAGGTCTCACAGGGTGATGGCTGGGGGACAGAATCTTCTTAGCTATCCTGGGGGGTTCTCTGTATTCCTGTCCGTAGGGCAAGTGAGCTCCTCCTCTTCAACCCTCAGCCCCTGGGTCTGTCTGCTTCATAACACATATTGATGATAAAAGATAAGGGGAGAGTGCCTATCATGTTTTAACCCCTTAATTCCTTGTCTCTCTTGTGTCTCCACAGCACAGAGCCCCACTGCAGCAGACCCCTTGCAGCAAGCCTACGCTGGAGTGCAGCAGTACGCAGGTCGTTAGTATTAACACTTTCTCCCAATAAACCTTTCTCTTCTCTAAAACCATTACCCTCTGAACACACCTCAGGGGGCTGAGGGAAGGGAGGTTTTTACTGATACAGGGAAAAGCTGGGAGCCACAGACTCCTTGATTCAATTTGCACAAACATCAAGACATGCAGGGTCTTCTCTCACAAAAGAGGCAACCTCATCTCTTTCCCATGGAAAGGCTCCCACTGACCTGCACTTCAGTGAAGCTTCATCAACAGAACTGTGTCTGGTCTGCCTTAGCACAGTGCACAAGTGCAAAATCAGGCCACTGCTTTGGAGGCCACTTTCTAAAACAAGTCCCCTGAGTGCTGCAGCAAAGAGGGAAGATGGGCAGCCAGAACCTGTAGAGCCGCTGCTGCTGGTGCCTGGCAGGATATGGAATGCCTGCACACAGTCATTTTTTTAGGGTGTGTCTACTGGCCGTGCCTCACTTAGTCTGAGCCTTGCTCAAGAGCTACTCAGACATCCCCCTGCTCCACAGCAGATTTCACCACAGCTCTCTGTGGGTCAGCCTCCACTTGTGCTGCCCTATGTGCAGAGCAGCTCCTTTGCAGTTGATGGACTGACACCAGCCAAAGTGACCTGGTGAAGACCACGACCCTGCCGTGTTCAGCCTCCCCTCACGAGGTGTCCATGGCCAACGTTGCGAGGAAGCTGCCACCCCAAAGTCATTATTTCCTGTGGTAACTGGAGCAATCATAGGTTCCCGCTGAGGAATAGCTATTATCTCATGTCAGCGCTGTATCTGGAAACTTAATTTAATTCTCCATGTAGGGCTTCATTTGCCGGTGTTTTAGTTATTGTCATTTATTGCTTGTGAGGTTTGATAGATGGGAAGCAACTCAACCCTTTGAGCTGTTAATTAACCCCTCTGCACACACATGGCCTCTATCCTCTTCTCGCTGGTCTTGCAGGCGACCCATACTCTTTATTTTTAGCAGCAAGGCACATCATCTACCATCTGTGATAGTGAGTGGCTCCCTTTGTTTGCTTGGTGGGGGAGCTTAGATGGGGAAAATTGTTTAATTGCTGCTCACTGTTTCCACTGTGTTTGTGTGTGAGTGAGGAAGTCTCTACAGGCATGAAAGAAAATGTATATCTGAGAGTGTACGTGCAACTGTGTCTATACAGCCTGTTGGAACATGAAGGGGGAAACACACGTGTGAACTGTTTTTATGAACATGGGAGTTAATCAGGGTGCCAGAAATGAGGTGGGGGAAAGGAGTGCACATGCTCTGCACGCGGCTGTCAGCGTGGGCATCTCTGCGCTGAGCTCATCCGTGAATGTGTTTCTGCCACCACTTGGAATGGTTACACATCTCTGTCGGGAGTGGTTTCAGCAGAGTCCCCCTTTTACACTGCATGGCTGCCCTGGGTGTTGCTGCTGATAAGGCTGGAGGGAGGGAGGATGCTTCAGGCCCTGTGGCACCTCCTGGTGCATGACCATGGCTCTGATGCCACACCTCAGGCTGCACAAAGTAGCCCTTCACAGAGCCAAAATGCAGAGGCAAAACCCACATATAGCTTGGTGTGGTGGTTTGGAATGAAAGCTCCTTGCTTCCCAGCACTGAAATCTGTCCTTCTTTCTTTTTTCCCTTTCTCTCCCCTTTAGCTGCTTATCCTGCTGCTTATGGCCAGATTAGCCAAGCGTTCCCACAGCCACCTCCCATGATCCCACAGCAACAGAGAGAAGGTGAGTGAAAGTGATGTCCTCCTTTGTGACCCCAGCAAGCCATCCCCATCTCATTGATTCCCCTTCTCATGCACCTAGAGCCTCCATTAAACATCCAATAGCTTTGAATGCCTGGTCCACTGAGTTTTTCTCCATTTCCATATGTGGCATGGTGTCACTGTCACCAGCAGTACTGTGATGGACCATCCATGTGGGGAACGGCTGATGAGATCTCTTCAGTCCCCAGGGATGAAAGCATGCTGGTGTGTATGGGAGATGGAAAGACCAGCTACCAACACAGCCATTAACATCCAATGGGGTCCTCTATTCAAGACAAACAACAAGAATGCAGACAAAAATGCAATTGTATTGGAATAAAGAGCTTAACGGGAAACAAAGCACTAGTGGCCCTTCATTAAAAGCCAGTAACATCATTTCAGACACCTGCTGTTTGGAGAACAAGGCCTTGCAATTTAGAGTAGCTAATCTAGTCCATTCAGCCTTTCAGTCTCCACTGATAATCAGGGAACTTCAATCAGACCTTGTAGAGCACAATCCCTATAACAGGATGAGAAAAAATATGTAGTACAAGTTCCTATTTCTTTGCAATGACTATGAGAGTTCCCTGGGTAATCTACTTCACAGGACTGGATGGCTTCACAGAAGACATGAAGAGTAAGGAGAGGTGAATTTACCATTTTTGCATGTAAATGCCTTGGGAGAAAACTGTGCCATGTAATATTTCCTGTAGAGTCAGTGGGGAGCAGTGAAATCCTCAGAGGCAACCCACTTGGGTGGATCCATTCCAGTTGTCCTCCAAGGAGTCCACTGCTCCCTTGTGACAAGAAGGACGAGACTGCTTGCCTGTGAGACATTAAAGTCAGGTGCTCCAGCTTAGCAACTCTCATTTTAAATAGTTACATTCTAAATTTTATCCTCTATTAGATCACTAATTCAGACATATTCTCTATTATATGTGTTATTATATGTATGTAATTACATTTAATCTTTTAATACAGTGTAAGAGTCAGAATGAAATTAATCTAGATTACACCATCAAACTAAAACATTCTGATGATCTAAAACTACTTTGGGGGAGAAATCTCATTTTGTAAGAAAATTAGAAATGTCATCATTTCCATCTAATTTGGAATTAATTTTTTCCTATGTCAGAATTTCCTGGGGAACACAACTTCCAGCTCCTGATTAGCTCTAGTACATGTCCCTGCTGTGAGAACAGATGCACAGACCTATCATATCATTACAGAGATGTTTCCCCCATGCTGAAGGACTTTGCTTTTTATTACTTACTGGGGCTAGATTAAGCACAGGACAAAATGGCAAGCAGATCATTGCTCAGCAAAGCACTGTGCTACGAGCCACCAGAAGCAGGGGGAAGCTGTGGTGCACACTTTGAAGACCCTCTGCCTGTAGACCCCTGTGTTCAAAAGGCATGGTGTGTCTCTGTGGGTTAAGAGTGAGTGTCACCCAGTGGACAAGTTATCTCATAACTCTACTCCTTCCTATAAGCAGCTGGCATTGAGAATGAGGATGGTTGGGGGACAGCAATATGAGATGAATCATCACTCCAATGCAGGTTGCCATTCCCAGTCTTCCTCATTTTCCTGCAGTGATGAGAGGCTGTGTCTTTCTCTGCTTCTTGCTAGAGGAATATTCTCTAAAGCACAATGCTCCCCTTTAGCAGAGGGTCACGACCTTTAAGCATCTCTAACCTTTAACAGGAAAACACAGCAAGAGGGAACTCAACAATAATGCTCAGCGCTGAGAAGAGTATTTTAGGTTTGGAAGGATGTGCACAAACATTGATTTGTGAGTGAACTCGCCCTACCACCACAATAACACCAGTGATCACATTGTTAATGACAATCTTAGCTCTCCACTCCTGGATCCCAGTTGGATAACAAGCCTGGGGACATTTTGCTGCTGCAACATTCCTGTAGAGATGAGTCATTACTTCCACATGAGCACTGAGGCTGCCAGCAGTTGATAGGGTGCAGAGGGTGGAACTGATCCAAAACTATCAAAGCTTAAGATAAAATCTTGATTCAGGCCATGTCAACCACACAAAACTTGGAGATAATTTTTAGTTTGTATGGTATTACTTATATTGATGTAGTTTCTGAAACTAGGAAGTAGAACTTCTTGGTACAAGTTGGCGACTCTTATCCGTGTTGTGCTCAAACTTTCTGGGCAAGCAGAAGAGACAATGAAATTCCATCCTGTGAGTGCTTGCTGTAGAAGTGAGGTGTGCAGCTAACCAAAGTGCTGCAGCCTGACTTCATACAACCTCATCGGTTAGCCCAGTTTTAATTACTGTTGGAAAACAAGCCTCATCATAGCCTTTCCTCATGACATTGCCTCCCAGTGCTGGGATGCAATGATGGATAGCTGATGTCAGAACAGGTATATGGAGTTCACTTATGTTGAAAAGGGGGCACACAGGGAGAGGCTGGGTCTGCAGCTGTCCCTGTGCTAAGAAACTGACAATGAGCTCATGTGAGGAGCATGGGCAGAGCAATGGCTTATCAATGGCTCTGCTCAGATCCAGCCAAGCCGAACCAACCATGTGGTTCTGTGCCCTCAGTCACTGGTTTCTCCATTATCCAGCATAGTTTGGCTGTAATCTACAGAACAACTTTGCAGTCCTTAAAACTTTTCTTACTTTTTTGTCCAAATCAAGGCTAACTGTTATTCTTGTGTATAAATGAAGAGAAATGTATATATGCCATAAAATGTACACGTCATAAAACCAAGAGCCATGGCAGACATCAGTGTTAAAATGAAATTTCATTTTTTCTCATGATGGGGCTAGATTTCAAGCTACACTACAACACTTTTGAAAACAAAATAAAGCCTGTAGTAAATAATTTTGTTATTGTATTCAGCCCTGAATTGCCAAGTATAGTGATCTCCAATAATCCATTAACTCTGTGCAAAACAAGAACTTTTTCTCCAAAAAGAGAGCTGGGCTCTTCGTTAAGGTTTTTCCATATCAGCTGTGGTTTTTCTATTGTTTCAGTATCCTGGGCAAGCCCCTTAGAACTCATTGTGTTTGTGCTCTGAGAACGAAGATCTTTAAAGCATTCTGAGATGAACAACAAGTGGGATCATAAAATTGTTTGGGTTGGAANAGCATTGGAAGTTAGGGAAAACCCCTCTGTAGCTGGAAACAAAGTGAGTTTGGCCCTGAATGTCTGGGTCAGTAGGGGAAGCAACAGCACAGGTTTCCCAGGCCCTTTTTAGAGCTAAGCTAGTCTTTGAGAATAGTCCCTGCTTTTTCACACCGTCCCTGGTCTCTTCCTCTTGGTCTCTGAGCCATGTGAGGAAAAACTGATTTCAAGGTGAACTAGGGCTGTTGTCTCCTTGAGCCCAGGCTAAAGGTGGTATAGTTAAAGTTGTGTGCCTCCTGGTCTGCCTTATGCCTCGGTAGGTGTTTCTCAGCACACACAAGCAGAATCCCTACTCATGCACAACACATCCAAGACCGCAGGAAATGCAGCTGGTATTTTTGAAAGAATTGGCCAGTTATACAGTGCAAACTGCTGGCTCTGGTGATGTCAGTGGGAATTTTGCCACCAACTGCAGCAAAGCCAAAATTTTACCCATTTTATTATAATGTGGATCTCAAATCCCACAGCAGAAGTGCTCTGGGGCACATTCAGATGAAGGAATGAATTTTTTCCCTGTTATTCTGGACCATGGTCTGCTCCTGGGCAGAATTTTCTCAATTTTAACAGACACCTAAGGGGGTTAGTGTTTGTTTAACACTTTCAGACTGTTTCATATCTAGCTTATTATGCCA
>VXBB01007899.1:252508-272615 GCA_013399915.1 Illadopsis cleaveri
TATGATTTCTCTCAATTTACTCCTGTCAATACTTTCCCCCTTCCTTCTTTCTCTCCTGATTGTCTCATGCTCAAAGTTGTGTGTGCTGTTTAGAGGTCAAGGTTTGGCATCTCACCAGCTGCAAGACATTGCAGACACTGGTGGGGTCAAAAAATATTCCCCTTGTAAAAGGAGGTGGGGAGGGTACAGAAAAGACTAAAGCACCTGAAGCAAAATGGAGAGGCCTGGGCATAGGTGAAATTGTGAAATCTGCAGAGGGATCATGTTGCAGAAGGAGGGTTTCTGTACCTGAGGAAAAGGAGAAACAGGTTGAAGGGAACACAGAGCTGTGGGGGCAGCTTTCCTGCAGCTGTGATGCATTAGACTGCAAGTGGGTAAAGGCTGAGCATCTGCTGAGAGCCTGGTCTTCTAGGGGGTGACGGCTGCTTGGTAGATCACATTCAGACATGTTCTGACCTACTGGACCTGAGGGAGCACCCCAGCAGATACAGATGGGCCAAGGTAAGCCTGTGCCTCAGCTGACAGGCTGTGCTAAGAGACCGGGTTTGAAAGCTGCACTTGGCTCACACAGCTCCGACCTCACTGCTGGCTCCTCCCCACCAGCTGGACCCGAGAAAGAGCCCCAGACAGGGACACCCTGAGCCACACCCACAATGGGAGGGCTCAGCCAGCCAACAGCCATGGAGTGGTGCATGTATGGGCTCTCGCTGGGATACCACCTTTAGCAAAGTTGGGGCTGTTAAGGGTCCTCTTTGGCAGTCTGGGGACCCTGCCACATTTGATCCCGTCACACCTGGTGGACAGAGAATCTCCCACAGCCATGTGCTCCGCACTAGGATCTGTAATTTTTGATTCTCTGCCATCCTGCACCTCTTGCAGTCCCTCCCTGGGAAGTGCAACGGAACAAACTCTTGCTTTTCTTTTCCTGTTATTTGCAGCTAATCTGGATTCTGTCTCTCAGGCAAACTTCCAGAGTTAAGACTCACTGGAGTTTTCATTTGATTTTAAAACCATTCTCAATCTCCACACTATGCCTTCTTTCCATATTGCCTTCCCCTTTCCCCTCCCAAACACTCCTTCCAAATCTCCTACCTCATCCCTTGCTACCCATGGTGCATGTCAGAGAGTAGTTCAAGACTTTAGTGCCCTTTCCCTATGCAAAGTTTCTCTTGCCAATCCACAGAGGGTCTGAACAGGCTATTTTCCCTTTTGTATGAAGGAACCCTGACTCCTGATGAGAGGGACACAGCCTTCCCAGTCACCAGGAGTCACTGGGTTGCTGTACTCTCCAGCACCAGAGGAATGAAGGACAAAGAGTTTGGTGTGCAGAGGCAATTGGCAAATTCAAATTAGAACTCAAAACTATGAATTAGCCCCAATGAATCCAGAGCCCACCTGCTTTTTATATACAAATTACTTACATATATACATACATACATACNAAGGCTCATGGTTACAAAGCCCATGAAGACATAACACACACCCCATTTGTGGTCAGGGATTTGGGGCTTCTTCCAAAGTACTGTGAGATCAAGGCTGAGAGTTAAGAAGGAACTGAACAGTCTTAGCAGAATTTTTTCTTGAGTTTTATTGGGAGAAACTAAGCATCAGCTTGTTGGATGAAGTGAACTGCAAAGCTAACTGTGGGATATTGAAGGCTGAAATAGGGAGGCATCCTTTGGAAGTGTTGACTCACGCACACGTTCAAGCAAAAGATTGAATTAGAGATTGCTGTTGGATTTTAGTCACTTTATAACAGCTTCTGAGACAAAAATACCCAGGTCCAGTCAGTTTGGACTGCCAGGTGTCAAGTCTCAGTTGTATCTGGATTTCACTTAGTTTTCCATAGAGCTGAGTGCATGCTGTGACTGCTGGTCTCAAGCATATGTTGACTATGCTTCAGAAGGATTGAAATAACAGAAGAACAGGTAGCTAACTATCACAGGTAGGTTACATTGCTTTTCAAAACCTCCAACCCTCCTGACCTTCAGATTTAAAGCAATGTAAAAATGTAAAAGGTGTTAGAGGAAATCAAGCCTTTCATTTGTTTTGCTAAGTCTACTGAAGCTGGCATTTTTGTTGAGGAAATAAATTTAAATTAAAAAATAAATTATTTTTCCTAAAGGAAAAGAAGGGATTTTATTAACTTTGAAAGTAAGAAAATTCCTTCTTTGCTGCTTAAACATTTCCCAAAACTCAACATGTAAGAACACAGCATTTGCATTCTGTTTCACCTTTTTTTAGTACAGCTAGAGCTCTCCAACTGCTAGCCTGGAGGGACAATTCTGTCTGGCCCCAGAAAGATATTCCACTATTATATGACCTTTTAAAATATATCTGCTAAGCAGATCCCAAATAAATTGCTGTAACAGAGTTTAGCCCCAGGTTGTCGAGAAATTGTCAAGAAGTCCTGCTTTAGACAAACTTTAAAAATTCTGTGGAGAAAAATGTCACCATGTTTTTTTCCACGGGAACAGAAAAAACTTTGTTTGACACCTTTGTCTCGCTATTGAACAATCTGTAAACAGCTGGCACAAACTGAGCAAGTCAGTAGCGCAGCATGTCAAAATAGAATTGTAGAGGCCCACGAGGATGATCAGGGGGCTGGGTCACCATTCCTATGAAAATGAGCTAAGAGAATTGGGGTTGTTCAGCCTGGAGAAGGCACCAGGGAAACCTGATAGCACCATCCAGTATTTAAAGTCTGCAAGAGAGCTGAGATGGACTTTTTTACAAAAACGTGTATGGATAGGAGAAGGGGGAATGGCTTTAAAGAGAAAGAGGGGAGATATAGCTTACTATTAAGAACAAATTCTTGACTGTGAGGGTGGTGAGGTCCTGGGACAGGCTGGCCAGAGAAGCTATGGATATCCCAGCCCGGAAGTGTCCAAGGCCAGGTTGGATGAAGCTGGGAGCAACCTGGCCTAGTGGAAGGTGTCTGCACAGGCAAGGGTGGTTGGAATTAATGAGCTCAAAGGTGCCTTCCAACCCAAACAATTCTATGATTTTTTTCCTTACTATTTGGCTCCGAGTTCTTGCCTGTATTTTGAACACAAATTTATCTCTTTTTGCCATTACTGGCACGATAGTGTTGGGGCAGTTACAGGAGTGTTAGGAAGAAAATGAGATCAGAAAGAAACCTTTCTCCTGGTTTCTGGAGTCCATGACCCTGCAGAGTACCACTGGCACATGCACATGCTAAAGAAACCATAGCGTGGTCAGCAAGCCTTTGACGTTCCCAATTTAGAGGCCACTGCCTCCTGGCTGACAAGGAGCAGCGAGGAATGCCAGCTACAGTAAACAGCAGTACCAGATATAAAATGTGAAAATGTTCAGAGTATGTCTGTTGTTTTCCCTAGCGGGACTGCCTGCTCTACCATGTAAGACTGCATAAGAAACAACCCTGACTTCTCACTGAAAAAAGTAATTTAGTCTGGGAGGCTTTTTTGCCTATGATTTTCTTCTGCTGCACACATCCAGGCTAGACCCAAATCCTTTATTTTCTCTTGCAATTTTTCAAATCTCTGACTTTTTTTTCTTCCTTCCCAGTCCTGAACCAGCTGTAACATGGCCATCCTTGGCCTTGGCCATCCAAAATGCAGACCATCCTTGTCCTTCCCATTCACCAACACCCTGTGTATCCCCATGACCTGACCCTCCATCACCAACCATATCTGCATCCCCTTGGGTTTCTCTTCAGGCACTGTTCTGTTCCCATTCTTGTACTCAGACTTAGTGGTTTAACCTTCACAGCTCTTCACCGTTCTGCCCTTCTCTCTGCTCTCTCTCTCTCTGGTCCTTCTCTCAATGCCCAGCTGACCCCTGTAGCCTCTGCCCACACACTCCTTTTGAAGCCAGCATGTTTCTCCACCTGGGCCATGCTGCCAATTCCCAGTGAAATGGCATGGCCACAGCAGGACTCATCTCACTCAGAGAAAAATCACTCTTACTTGGACACTCCTTGAAGACGGTGACTCCCATTCTCAGAGTGGGCTGGTCTAGGAAGACTTGCATGGAGGTAAAATGTGCTGTAGCCTGAATGTCAACATCTGCAGGAACCCAGAGTTTGTGTCTGCACCAGGCGGAATTTGCACTGGGTCTCTCACATTCCCACTACATGTGTGCGAGTTATTCTGTGTGTAGGCGTGCTAAGAGGATGTGGATTACATCTTTGTGCTGGTCTCAATGGTTCTGGTGATAATTCCCCTCTCAGTTATATAGACAGTTTAAATATGAACAGTTTGTGTACAAGGCTAAAAGAGAAGTCCAGTAAAAAAATGCTATCAAGACTGCTAAGGCAAGTAGGCAATGTGAGAAGGGCAACTTTTCACCCTGCCCACACATGGCTAACTCTACCTCTGTCAGAGGGTGACACTGCAACACTCACTGTTGTCTCATAAGACACATTTAAAGAAAGCACTTGAAGACATTATATTAGCGAAATACAGAGACAGACATATTCTAGAAAAATGTTTTAACAGAGAGGAGAGCAGGCAAGACAGGTTTGGGCAGTATTAATTAGGAAGACATGTCAGAAATTAGAAAAATGAGAACATGGATGGAGAAGCAGGAGTCAAATGATTATCCCAAAGTGTCAAATAAGATGTAGATAAATTAAAGCTAGAGGAATTGCTTTACTGGAACACTTAGTTTGCTCCAGTCACCTTTTTCTGAGAGCAATAAGCACCTGGATCTGCCAACTTTTTGCACACCATTGAGCAGCAGACACTGTCAGGCCAGTTCTGCTCCATGTCCCTGCTTTGTCCCCTACATGTCTCTTTGGCATGCGCTTGTTCTTCAAACCCATTGGTGTAGCAGCTTCAGTTTCTCCCCATGGGACAGTGACTCCAGAAGACTGTGAACAACCTGTCTTATTCCCAGAGAGACGCTGTGGTTTCCCTCCACTCAGCTTGACATGCTCTGGCACCCCAGGTGTAAACAACCACAAGTGCCATATGCTTTTCTCCTTTTCTGCACATTTCAGATGCACTTTTACATCAGCAAAATGTCCCAACCCCTTTTTGAAATGTCCCACATTTAAAAAAAAACCAAGGAACATTCTAGCTTGCAAACTGCAAGGACTTCTTAGGACCATAGGTTTATATGTCCTAAAGGAAATATCTTGCTTGACTCCTAATACAACATGAACATTGAGTTTCATTCCAGATTCCTGCAGGGAGTGCATTTGAAAGTTGATAATGGGCCACCTCATTTGGAAAAAACATCCAGTCTTCTCTGAAGATGCCAAAATAGAGAAAATAACATCACTTGATGAGGATCATAATAGTTAATTAAGTTTGCTGTTAAATAATTCTATTCCCTACTAAACTCCTCCTAGCTTATGAAATAAACTGGGGAGACGAAGGAGAGAGATTAAAAGTGAGAAAAGCAGTGAGAAATGAGAACGGAACACAGGAGAGGGTGAAGCTTGGGAGAAGGGCTGAGGGATGGGTAGAGCTTGTATCCTGTTATTAAAAACATGCTGTGGCAGTTAAATGCTGCAGTGTGGTGGCAAAAGGTGGAGTGGGAGATGCAAGGCAGCAGGCAGGTCATGATGATCTACAGAGTTTCAATCTGGAAGCTGAAGTAGAATGAAGAAAGATATGTCAAGAGAATAGGACACTGGCAAAGCTATACAGGTCCCTGGGACAAGGGGCATTGCATATTTGGTCTAAAGTGCATTGGCAGCACTCCACAAGACATAGGAGTGGAACAAGGGACCCTGAGGCACATTAGAAAAATATTGTTCAGCACCTGGTGACAATGTGCCTCCAATATACCCTGCCAAATATGGCAGTTTCTCATTTAATTAAAAAAAAATTTAAAAAGGCAACAACTCTCCTTGGGTTCATCCAGGGAAATGAGCAGGTGCAGAAGTAAGGTGTTGTAAAGGAAAGAAATTCTAGTTGCATGTTCATTGCCTGTTTGGGTGATCACAGGTCAACCTAGCTGTTAGGCTTGGGTTCCCCTTCTTGGAGCAGTACACTGACTCCTTTGCAGAGGTCTTTAGGATTCATGGATAAGGAGAGTTATTTATCAGATCAAAGGTTTTGGGGGGTTCTTTTCTGATTATTCTTTTGGTAAACAGGAAATTCTCACCAAATAAATGCATTATTAGAAAGGACTTGAGGCATTTACCTCTGTTTGTTTCTGTTATCAGTACTGTGATTAGGTCTGATTTTTTTTTCTTTTTACTATTAACCTGCTTTCAAATTCCTAAGGAAAGTGTCTACCTGATCCTTTCTCCCTGTAGCCCTTAGAATTGTGCTCTGTCCTTTATTGTACATGATCTAGTGACGATACGTTTTATTTCAGGGCCCTGGAAAATCTGTCGTTCCCTTTTGGCTACAGCCTGTACATCAAAACTCAAAGAGCAGTGGAAGAAGCCACTTGTTTGAGTGCCAGAGTTGAGAGAAAACAGAACCGATTTTCCAGGCACATTAAGCATGTCTGACCCCTGGTGTGTTTCAGTTCAGATCAGCACTGGTTTGTTGTGGTCCTCTCCACTCTGAAGGACCTGACACAGCCAGAGAGCCAAGGAGGGATTCATAAAATGTGTCCAGCCCAGCTGGAAACTAATCCAAGGGGCGGAGGACACCCCCAGAGGGATGCTTTGAGCTCTCAGAGAGAAGGGGAAGGATACATAGAGGTTTAATATTTGCTACCATATTCCAAAGCAGCCAGGCTCTGAGATGTCAGGTCTGCAGAGTAAGGATAGAACTCTTCCAGCTGACAAGGAAGGAGTTGTGTAAGAAAGAGAAGGAGCTGTTCATCAAACTCACTGCACAGCACCTCCAGCCATTGCAGTTGGTTGGGGGAGGCTTTAGGGGGAGGAGGAGGAGCGGGAGAAGTATTAGGGCTGTGAGCCACTATTCATTTACAAACTATAATTAATTTGATGTTTAGATTAATTTCTGATGCACTCTCAAAGGTGCACTGAAAGCATTTTTCCTTTATTATAATGTTGATTGCTTATTGGGGAGATAAATCTAACTGTCAGTTATGCACTGACTTACCAAAACTTTCAGACCAAGCAAGCATGTATGCATAAGGAACAGCTGTTTGCAGCTCTCCAGTTAAAGGGACAGCTCTGTCTTTTCCCAATAACTCACTTTAAAGAAAATCTATACATTGTACACAGGGACTTCTGCTTTCTTTTGTAGCTCAACAATTTATTAGACCATAATATGTTAGCAGAATCTATCTTCTATTTATCTGGGTGTCCATGTGTCTATCACTGTTCTACCCATCTCTCCCCACACGCAATAAAGTCTACCCAGAATTTTTTTTTAAGTTATAGGTATGTGTGTACATACCTACTCACATGCACACTTACACCATCATTTTAAATGTTCCTTCTCCTGGGGTAATTAGATGGAGGAACTCATTACTGCAGGGTCATTGTGGCTACTCCTTTAGTGACATTTAAAAGGGAAATGGTCACTATCTGACTAATAGGAATAACCAGAGTTATGAGTTAACACCAGAGGAGGAGTTTTCGTGCTACTTTTATTCCAGTCAGAAGTTTCTGTTCAGAAGTCAGAATAATGACCCCTCCAAAGGGCAAGCCCATTTCTGAACTCAAAGTGATGGATTTGCAGGGTGCAGAGTTAACACATCCTACTCTTGTGAGACTGCAGACTCACCAGAGCATTTTGTCTACCCATGGCATCTGGGTTTAATTTTTGTTCTCCCATGATCTCTGATGCAAAGAAAATTCAAGCTGTAGAATGGATGAGTCTCTATCAGTCCATGCAACCATCCATCCCCACACACACCTATCCTCAGCTTCTTTTTATCTGCCCGTTCTGTCTCATCTGTGCACAGGTCTGCTCTTCACCATCTTGAAGTCTGTTGCCTAGTTAGTTACTGAGCAGCTGTTCAATAGATTCTCACATCTTCATGCTTGGCCCCAAGCCTTCCTTTTACATGATATTCAAATTCTGTCATGAATATGAATTTATTTGTATTTCCTCATCTGTTTTTCTAAGTCCCTTCCCAGCAGAGCATTTGAGAGGTTCATAGAGCTAAGTAACAGCATTTTGCTGGTGCTCATGATGTCCTCATTTCACCGAGGGGATGATGAGGCAGAGAAATGTCCAAAACAATTTATTGATCTTGGATTCCTAATCTGAGTTGTCACAAGCTTGGTCAGTCTGTTTACCTGCTTTGTCGAAGAATTTAGTGTAATGCAGAACGTGCTATGTTTTTGTCTGCTTCAGATGGAGGTATAGGCAGCAGCCTTCCTACCAGTGAAATCTCAGGTCATTAACCAAGAGAAGAGGAAAACCCAGTTCTAAAAGCTAAAGAGGCTTCACACATGTGCAGAAAACACTCTGCCACAATTTCACATATATATATTTTTAACATTTATGTGCTGTCATCTCAATTTGGGCAGGCCATGGCAAGCCACAGCTGGAACTTGCGTGGGCATGACTCAGCAATGACAAAGGACAGAAACACCCACTTTTGAGAGATAAGAGAGTTTAATGACATAGATTCAAGCCATGGTGTACCACTGGCACTCAGCACCTGCTCTATTGTATTTAATAGTTAAAAAACAGCCTAAAGGTCTTACTAAAGGAGTTCTGTGGTATATGGTATACTTAGCATAACTGGGATGTCATGGCAGAAATAGGGACAAATTCCAGTTTTCCAAGGCAACATCTGGTTGTACAACTACAAAACCATCCTTTCTCTGCCTTATTTACTATCTAAATTCCAACACTTACAATAACAAGTCTGATACATTGCCATTTTCCTTGCCCTGCTATGTTACTCATTCCCGACAGTAATTAAAACAAGGATGCCATGAAAGAGAAAAACACAGAAATGTGTGGTTAGAAGCAATGCCTTTATGCATATACAAAGCAACACAGAATTAAAATTTTATAGGTAACATAATTTCTTGCATTTCTAAAGTGAGTACTTCATTTTGCAACCTTATCATTGTTTCAATTTATGGTTGCTTGTGATGTCTTCCATTTTCAACTAAGTAAACCTAAATCAAAAAATCCCCAGATAAGATTAGCATCTTCAAATAATATATATCAACATAGTCAAAAGCTGTCATCAGCTGTCATTTTAACCCATGAAAATAGGTGTATCATTCTTAACCATTTCTGGTTTCATCTATATCAAATCCCCAAAAACAATTCAGCATCAGCTCTGCTCTCTCCAGTGTTTATCTGTCGTATCACACATATATAAATATTTACATTTTATATATATATAATGTAAGATATGCATAGGTATTTATATTATGCATGTACGACACATACATTTATTCAATAACAAGTATAAAAACTTGCAGACACAAGTTATTGAAAACAATGAAAATTACTGAACAATTGTTTGAATTTTAGCAACCTGCTCGAATGCTTGCTGGCCTTCAAAGTGAAGAGCTTTTTCTTGTATTCAGTCTCAACCTCTAATGTTTCAATTTATGTCCCCTGTCTCTCCCACCGTGCATCTCTGTGAATCATATCTCAAACTGGAAGGGACCCATAAAGATTACAGAGTCCAACCCCCTGCTCCTCCCAGAACTACCAAAAACCATTTCATATGGTTAAGAGCATCATCCAGACGCTCCATGAACTCTGCCAGGAAACAGATTTTCTTCCGTTTAGATAACAGGACCTAAAAATCTGATTGTGTTCTGACCATTTAAAGGTGAAATTAAATGATTCTTCTAAAGATAGGTCTCTATAGACCCTTTAAATCCTTCTCTAGAAGAGTCTTCAGAAATTGTAAAGAAATTGTACCCAGGTCTTTGTGCATCTTGTGACATGGCTGAACAGGTTTCAGAAGGATTATTGTTTTGCTAGGGTTTTTGTTTTTTTTTTCAATTCTAATGAGAGAATTTTTGCTACTGGGCTTTTGAATTTGATGCAAAGGACTTTTTTTTTAGGGGTGGCTCATGTTTTTACCCCATCCTTTCAAACAAAGATCCCTTTATAAACTGTCAATACACATCATGCCTTTTTCAGGTCTTTAGCTTTCCTGTTCAAAGGCATTTTCAAAACCGTATTTTCAAGATATAATTCTGCTCTTCTTATTTCAGTAATAAAAACACAATCTTCTTTTCCAGTCTTCTACCCAAGGGTGGATCAAGAGCTCAGATGTGTCATAGGGCAGAGGCCCCAGAGCAAGTACTAGATCAGGATTTAGTAAATCTCTGTTATGATTCAAGTCCCACAGACTGAATGTAACTCTTCTGAGGAACTGCAGACTGTTCTTCACTGAGATCTCCAAGACTTAAGCCTTTGAAGGCTACTAATGGTGAACATTCTGCTGGCAGATCCACAGGAATCTATCAGCATCTCTACTATAATATGATGGGGTTTGTTTCCTATTGCTATTTTTGAAAAAAGAAGCCAGACAATCATTTTCTTGTCCTTTGGGGGTGGTTAAAAACATAGAGGTCTTACAATGACAGTGAAAGTACCACAAATGTTATAATAACATTTATTAAATACTGATGTAATAATGGTATAATGTAGAAATGTTATCTTCCAATTAAATCGTGTACAACTCTTTACTTCCTCCTCTTGCTACCCAGCCTAGGTCAGTGCCAGTTCACAATCTCCTGGTCTAGATATTGAGAGTCTTCTCTTTTCCTTTCCTTTCCCAATGACTCACTGCATATGAGGAGGTGTGTTTTCCTGTTGAGTTCACTTTTAGTTTGGTTAGCTGTTTTTCACACAGTCGCCTCCATAAAAAGTAAAATATTCCTTCGAAAATCATGGTCAAAAACTGTTCAACACCACTTCTGGCTTCTGAACAGAAACTTCCAGACTGCCACACAGGAGAATCTTCAGGCCTTTCTGACTCTGTTGGGTTGTCCCAAACTACCCATAAAGAGGTATCAGGTGTTCATCAACCAGCAGGGAAGGGGTGGGTAGTTGTCCATCTAAGTGATGGTCAGCCAAGAGCAAGATGGGAAGGTTCTGTGCATTGCTGCACCAAAAACTGATGTACTGCTCCCTGGGACATGAGAGAACTGCTAAAAAATAGTGACTAGTACAGTTCACAGTGCACTTTCCTGACAGGATTTCCTGGTTTGTTTGGGTGTTTTGGTTTTTGGTTTTTGGATTTTTTTTCCTGATTAGTCCAGGAAGGAATTTCCTTACCTTACTTACTACAAAAGATTTTCAAGAAGAAGGTCACTTTCTATAATGCTTGTCTCTTATAGACCAAGAGGAATGACTGGTGATTTCAGCAGTTGCCTTGTTCATACATGGCTTCTTTATCAAAAAGTCACAAGTGAAATAGGATCCAAGAGAGAATCAAGGAGCAAAGAAATGAGATTTAGATAAATGGATTGTGACATGGCTGGTGGGAGCTTCAATAATTATTTTCATCTGGTTTATATTGGAAGCTTCAACAAAACAAATGTAAAAATAGCCTTCTTTTTGATTCAGTAACTATCTCAGCACATCCTTAACTGAGCATCACCATCTGCTCAGAACTTTTCTAAAACCTGCATTATACTCATCCTTTATTTCGTTTCACACTGGAGAAGAACATGTATCCTCAAAATTTCACCTGCTTTTTTCAACCATGTGCTTTCCTCCATAAACTTTATACTGACACATGATGACATCAGATGTTTTCAAGGAAGGTTCAGAATACAAGTCAAGAAGAATTCCATCCATTTCTGAGAGCTTTTAGGGAATAGCTTCAGTGATACTCATCATTCAAAAAGAAGACAAATACTATTTATCTCATCTCTGGGTGATTCATCATTGGCTGTTTGTTCCTTGTAGGGAAGATCATCATAATCACCTGGGCTGGAACATTATGTTTGTTATAGAAGAACCACAGTGCTTTTTGTCCACAGAGACATGTATGGTATACATGTATACTGACACAGATACTGGTCCAGTATCTGATTCATGGGGTCTCCAAAAAATTGCTGAAGCCTTAATTCTTCACTTCTTCCATCAATTCATTGGATGGCTTCAACTCCTACCTATAAGAATGGGTAGAACCACAGTCCCTAGCACCAGACAAGCAATTGCTCATCCTAGAAAACCTCTGTTTACAGGAAAAGGAAAAGTTTTAATCTTTACTCCATTCTTATGATGAAAGATCTGTTGTGCTTCTCTATATGAAATTTTTACTCTCTTTTATCTTTTTAGAAAAATTTTTTCCTGATAATGTGCCCAGATGTATATATGAGCCAAAACCTTGGATCACAGAATCATAGAATCGTTTGGGTTGGAAGGGACTTTAAAGATCATTTCCTCCCAGTCCCCTGCCATGGATAGTGGACACCTTCCACTAGACCAGGTTGCTCCCAGCCCCATCCAACCTGAACTTGAACACTTCCAGGGATGTGGCATCCACAAGTTCTCTGGGCAACATGTGCCAGAGTCTCATCCCTCTCACAGTAAAGAATTTCTTTCATATATATAATCTAATTTTTCCCTCTTTGAGTTTGAACACTTAGATCAGATCTGACCATGAAGCAGTTTAAACTGTCAAAATTCTAGTCTATTCTAGAGTCTTACCTTTGTGCTTTCAACATGAGTAGTGACAACAGTTTTCCTATGAAAAACAATGAAACACCATACAGATTATGAAAGAGAAAGCTCTTAGGTGGAGTAGTCCTTCTTGGTCTTAATGACCATATTCAGGGTCAGCATCTAAAGCCCTCTGCTTTCAGATAAGACACTGTTTCTTCTACCTGGATATTTCTCCATCTGGAGATCATCCAACAGGAAATGCACAAAAACAAGGACCAACTTCTCTGCACACTACAGCTCACACTGTTGCATTGTGGAGATGTAGTTTTGTGCACAGGAAGACGGGAAGGTGACATAAGGAAGATACTTGTGTATTTCAAGCTACCTTATGCACTGGGTGTTCTGACCTTTAGAGAAAGTTAATCATGCCATCTACTTTCACTCTTCATTTAATCTCCCCGTCCCATCTGTTCAGTTTCTCTCAGCTGGAAGCAAGATGAAGAACGAGTACCAGTCAGCCCTCTCAGTGGTCTGCAGCCCACACTTTGGGGCCATTTATTATAAAGCATTAACATCAATTGTCACCTGTATCATGACTGTTACATCAATCCATCCCAGATTAGTAGGCAAGAACTGACTCTCTAAATATCTGAAATGCAAATGAACAAGAGGCAGACAGATCTGCAGTATCAAAAAAGACTGTTCTGATCCTTTGGACTGAAGTCTGAAATTACATATGCCAGGTGCCTCAGCTCGCATGACAGGTTAAAACCTTCTGCTTGAGTCATAGCATGCCTTTTAGAAAATCTCTTAATCAAGGTTTCATGTGATAGGTGCTCCACCCCTATTGCTAAACAAGATGTTTTCCAAAATAGTTAATTACCTTCACCATTTAAAATATGCAGACTTAGTGTCTTATTTCCATTTTAAACTTGACAAATGCCTGCTTCCAGCTAGAAGAAATCAGCAAGCTCTTCTTTTTCCCCCTATTCTAAAAGAACCCCATGTTTTAGTCGATATTGTTTATAGGCTATGGCCAGAAGTAAGTTTAACCTTCTCTTCAAGAAACTGTGGCCACTCTCATTACTCTTTCAGACCTAGAACTACTCCTCTACTTCTGAATAAGTATTAAATTTTATTTGTTTTGTAGAGCAATCACTAGAACTACATGCAGAATTCCAGTAAGGATCTTTCCTGACCCATACTCAGAGGTAACACTACCTTGCTATTTCTAGAGGATATTCAACAGATGTTAACTTTATCCCAAAACTGTACTAAGTCCTGGGACTTTGACAATTTCAACACAGTCCTGAGAGCTCATATATTTGGCTGTTACTATGACACCCATCTTCTTCTCAAGAAGCACTGTTTTCTAATGAGGATTTCCTCTTTTTATGAGTGACCCACTTGCTTTTTCCTGCAGATACTTAATTTTGCATTTGATTGGATTAAAATGAAACCCTTTAACTGCATCCAGCCTACATGGTGACCCAGGTCATTTACTTCTGTCATTATTTCACCATTTTTGTATGATTGGCCAATTTTACCAGTAATTACTCCAAATGTCTTCTTAGTAATGCTAGAGAAATTGAATAGCACAGAGATTTCAGCACACCACTGAAGGAGCCTACTAGAATCTCTGCAATTTTGTTTGTCACAACTGGCAGATTTTTTGGTGGTCTCATTTCTGGGCTGATTTCATTTTCTGTAAAGAAGTGCTGTCTGAAATACTCCAGCAAAGTTTAAATACACTTTATGATAACTTACTTTATTCACTGAACTTGCAATTTTGTGCAATCAGTTTCATTTGATAGATGCTATGTTCCATAAAACCATGATGATTGGTACTAATTGTGTATCTTTAAATTCTTTGCCATATTATCTCATATAAAAATTTTCATTATTTTTCTGACACTTATGAAAGTTTAACTAAGTTTATCAGGTCACCTAGTTTACAGCCTTAAAATTTAATATTAGATTTTTTTTCTTTTCCTGGAACATTTTGAAGGTTTTCTAATATTCCATAAATTTCTATAATGAACATTAATGGTTCAGCAGATTTCTGAGCCAATTCTTTGAATATTCTGAGTTTCCAATTATCTCATCCCGCAGATGGGATATATTTAATACTAGTTGTTTAGCACAGTCGTCAGTTACTGACTGTTCATACATTAAAAAAATACATGGATGGATGGATGGGATGGATAGATGGGTAGACAGATCTCTCTTGGACATGATTAAACAGCAGTGGAAGGTTAAATAATCCAAAAAGTTATCCAACCCTGTTAGACACTGGAAAACAGCTGAAGTGCTGTGCCCTTGCTCTGCAGATGCACTCCTTTATTGAGTATTCTAGTACCCATAAATCACCTTACAATACAATACCTTCCAATGCACACATATATTATAGACCTACTTACATACAGATTGTATCCTGAAATTCTTTACAGCAGTAAAAAATTGCGAGGCAGCAGCTAGTACATTGTGTAAAGAACACAGCAAGGTAAAAACCTTGCAAAGCAATTAAAGGAAAACCTCCATTCTCTGATAAGACTAATAAACACAGAGAAAAAGAAACTGAGCAGTCATAGGAATTAAATAGATTGAAGTAGCAGGGAAGGTCTGAGGAGTAAGTGGGCAGGTCCTGATGGGGGGAAAAGGACAGGAGCTACTGAACACCACCTTTCCCACAGGAAGACTGCTTTGATGTGAACACCTTATTGCTGCCTTCACGGCAAAAATGCTTCCCTAGATCTCACCTTTCACTGATCAGTAACAAAAGCAAGGAACTCGTGAGCTGAGCGGACAGTTATATTAAAAACCAATTGTATCAATAACTAAATCCTTAATTACTAACTCAGATTCCTGGAGGAAGAACAGGAGAGCAAGGTCTCCAGTCTAACCAATTACCAGCACTTTCTGCAGGCCCCTCCATTTTAGTATTCTCAGACACGTGGTGTGACTCTTGGGGCTGTCCTGTGTAGGGCCAGGAGCTGGACTCAATGATCCCTGTGGGTCCCTTCCAGCTCAGATATTCTCGGATTCTGTGGTTATAGTCTGATCAAGCTCCCTTTTACAGCCTGGGTGGAAGCACTTCAGACACAAGGAAAACAAGAGGCATGAACTTCTCCTTTGCCAGTGCCTAGGCCATGTGCATGGCTTTTCTTCTCTTTCTCTCCCAGGGGCTGAACAACAGATCCTTCCTCTTCTGTTACTCTCATTTCCCTGTTGTAAAATGAATATGGGTTAAATGTCAAAAGGGAGAAGTTCAGAGAGGCTCTCCTTAGCTAGTGACTTTCATTACTGAAGGAACAAATACCAGCAAAGATCCTTCATGGCAGTCAGACAAATATTCTGATGGCCGGAACTAATAAAAAGAAAGTCTGGCTTAAAAAGAACTAATTAGCAGCAATTTCTACGTGCTTCTGTTGCAATCTCTTGCAGTGTATATGTCTGAGATGGCAGTGAGTATCTGGAACATAGATAAAAATATTCTTCTTAGTTTTAAGACAAGTTTAATATTCATTTCTCTGAGGTCCCTCTTTTCCTTTCCATTACCTAAAGGCAACCTAGTTACATGAGTGGACCTGTTATAGGATCATCTGTCCCCAGTTCAAGAGTCTGGATGAAAAGCTTGCATCTGGACCTCATCCATGGTCTTGATCCCTGATTTAAGGGAAGTTCAGCATAGTTACCATGCATTGGGCTCCATTCAGAGGAAAGCTTCTGCCCAAGAGGGACAACATGTTATTCAAACCTAGTAGCAGATCATCAAGAGGTTGTTTTGTACATTAATCACTAGTTCTCCTTGCTGGATGCAAAGCAAAACAGAAAACTCAGAAGGACCAATTAATGATCCATGGAAACATAACCATGTGCTCATTCAGGACTGCTCTTAGTGCAAAAACTAATTCATGGACATGCAGAGAAAACACAGACCATAAACAAAAAGTTTACAGGTACAAAAGAGCTTTCAGATGTAGTCTGACATGGATTGTGAATTCCCTTCTTTATTATCCTGACTGATTAAAACAGAAAAACAGCCCTTAGGTAATATCTGTTACATAAAGACATTGGTGATCATGTAATGAAAAAGGCACAAAGCTCCCTCCCTACGTCACACCACGAGGACTTTCTCTGGAAGAAAGGGGGAGAAAATAAAGCAAATCCAAAATTTTATCCCAGTTTCTGCCTGCTAATAGTTAATGCAGTCCTGTAGGAGAAGAGCAGGCCAGAAGAAGTAGTGGGCTCCAACAACAGTATCTTTCCTGGAAGATGCTGTGCAGAATCAGAAAGATGAGATGCCCTCTGTTGCTGTCCTAGCAGCTTTCACCATTCTCTGCCGCTTTTGATAGATCATTTATTAGAATAGCGTTTTTACATAATCCCTGGGGGGGAAAAAAAAGGAAAAAAGAAAAAAAACCACCAATATCCCCCCGATATAGTAGATTTATCACAAAATGCTGTCCTCCTACCAACTGTCTTCAGACCAGAACATATATTTCTCTGATTATTAATTAACTGATGCACAGAAAGAACTTCAAGCTTTTTAACCTCTCCTTTTCTCTTTTGTCCTTCAAGCATGTAGATGACAATGCAGGGATGGTGTTCAAAACACAGGTAGCAACTGCAATACTGCCATCATATTTTGAGCCCATGGGCTCAAATACTAAAGCCATTTAGGAACCGAGTATTTAAGTTATTTTCCCAGTGCATACATTCTGTTCTAAGTCATACATGTTAAAATCTGTCATAGTACCATGAATCCTGCTGACTCAAATGAGGAGAAACAAAGATGGTTAACTGCCAACACTGCATGCAACAACAACAAAAAAAGTCAAATCTGCCAGTAGGTATTTGACCTGGGAAGAGAGATCAACATGCTGTTGTTAGCCCAACATGCCTGTCTATCTGCCTATCCCGTATTCACTGTAGAGTCTCAAATCTCAGAATAAGCCATAGCTTTTCTTCTCTTTGGAGTTCATCCAAATACCTTCAACAATATGAAACACAAGCTACACATAAATAACAGGAAAGTGGGAGACTTTAATGCATCAGAAACTTCTGAGCATAGCAAGGCCCTTGAAAACTAAAACAGTGAAATGAAGCTAGAGTAATTAACTGCTCTGTCCCTAGAATATGATCACAAAGAAAATACAGAATTATTGGCATTTGCCTGTGTCTTTCCCCAAGTTTCAAATCCCAGTTCCTCTACCCTCAGCATCCAGACTGAGGAGATTTTTATATTGCTTCAGTGAATACCAGAACAACTAAGGAGAAAAAAATCTGGTCCAAGTCTGTAGGCAACTAATACCAGAATCAGAGTACAACTCCCCGCTTCATTATCTGGTCTAAATGAAATATAGTGAACAAATGCACTTCTGATCTCTCTTATTAGTCCCATTTGTTAAAATGTTGTATTATTTACAGCTTTGCACAGAATGAGGAAATGGGCTTAGAATTCCATCTCAAAAGTAAAGTGATGATAAAAACTGGTATAGCTTTGTGAGCTTATCTCACAGCAAGGTTCCTACAGAGGTACAGCTATATTAGCACCCCAGCACAAGGGCTTATCATCCCTCTAAGATCTAGTCTCAGCAAAGGGAGAGAAATAATAATCTTCTGTCATAGTAGGCAGCATTTCTGGAGGGGTTTGATTCAGCAATTAACATCACTTTGGAGAGTGACCCACCCAGGCACTGGACAGTTAATATTTTACCTTGAGATGTCACTCCTAACTATGGAACCAGGTAGATCCCACAATGAAGGTACCTTGATTTAAGCTGGGTGCCTGCCTTCACTGCAGCCAGCACTGCTCCCTGACCAGTGGTTCATTTGAGCACAGCTAAGGGTGTCCTGATAAAAGAGAGAAACCCTGCCCTACGCTCCACTGACTGCATTGGCTAGACCTGCACTGATTACTGTAGAGTCCTAAGGTGACTTGTTCACAAATGGATGAACGTGCAGGCACAATCTAGATGTGCACATGTAGTCAGTAGGAGGGACATCCCAGAAGGACCTGCAAGAGTAGGAATCAAAGTTCCCAGGCAAGGTATGTTCCCTAAAGACATGAGCTAAGCAACCATGCACCTGCAGCCAACTCAGCTTTGATACTGGATTGCTATGTGTATATCAGTAAAGTAAACATACCTGGCACTTCTCCCTAGGACTGGGGACAGCTGGTAGAAAATGGCCTACACCCAAATTATTAAATTCTCTCACTTTCCAAAATATCGTAGACACATCCAAGTTAACCACTGAACACAGCCTGTCTTCTGTGCTAAAACCCAGACTTTGTTCAGGAATTGTTTGATGTTAAACACAAGTCAAAAAAAAAACCCAAAACTCAGCACTACAGATTATTAGGTTCCAGTTGCGCTGAACTTCTCTGGAACATCCACTGTTTTAGATGTAACTGATGTGTGTTGCCCAGAAATATCAGCGAACCAGATGTGATTTCAAAAAAGAAATGGGTTTCACTACATCCTATATTCAAGGATATGAGCTATATAGACAAGGTATTTAAAGCTGAAGCTCAAGTAAGGCATCCCCAAGGGAGTTTCCAGAAGGCTTTTAAGTCTGGATGTACTTGGGTGAAACCAGGAAGTGTTTAGTTTATTCCTTCACTGAGAGTGAATCAGGACTTTATTGATAGATTATTCAAGTAGTCAAATGTAAACTAGTAATATCACCAGGCACTTACTACCTAAGAAGTGATGGCAAGAGCAGATCCATTGCTATTGAATAAAACCACAGCTCATTACTTACTATAGCTCTCCAGTTTTCTCCCTAGAAACTGATGATTGCGGTGGGGCTTGAGAGTACTTTTTATCTGTTCATCTTCAGAGCTGCTTGGTACGTCCTCATCCAGGGGGTTGGCAGGCAAGCTGCGTTGACAGCCAGTTTACTTGGAGCCTTGGCTTCAAGAGGGGAGGACAAAGAAGGTACCCTGTTTATTGCATGGGCCTCCCTTTTAAAACTCTGTGTGCCATATTCAGTAAACCTGTTGTCTCACTTTAAGATACTAAGACCATAGGTTTCATGACCTGTCATGAAGTTACATTACTAGCCAAGGTCAGAGAGCACTGTTTAATGCAGGAGTGAGAAGGTGCCTTTGCAAGCACAGCTCGGTGTCTTTTTCAGATGCAAGACACCGTATGTCACCTGTGTGACTCTCTTCCGAGGAGGAACTAGACCAGGGAGGAGGACTGCTGAATGAATCCACAGCACAGCCCAAGGCTGTAAGCCAGGCCTGGTGCTGCTGTCAGGAGCAGGTGTATACCTGGCAGCAAATGCTCAGCTTTAGCTTTTTGAGGGGCCTGCAAAAACCCGTCTCTTCATTTCAGCGTGTCTGCTGAGCAACACCAGGCTCCTAGGATTGATCTGTGCTGCCAGAGCCTTGTAGGGGTAGGTAAACAGATGGCTTTGTCTGGAGAGCAGGCTGGTCCAGGATAGTCTCACCCAAGATTTGTGCTCAGAAATGTTGTTGGCACGCAGGGACATTTCTGGGAAAAGTAGCAGAGGCAATGCTTGTACAATGTGATGGCCCCCTGCATCACTAATATCTTAGACCCATGGTCGCTCCAGATACAGCCATATGCAGTCTGGGAAAATGAGGCCTCTTTTTGGACAAGAAA
>VXBB01007903.1:0-11405 GCA_013399915.1 Illadopsis cleaveri
CTAAACTGGGAGCCCTTTCAAACGCACATTGAAAATTCATCTCCTTGTCTACCTGGGTAATTAAAATATTTATTTTCACTAATAATAACTTTCTTTTAATGGAAAATGAAACAACAGATCTTAAAACCTTGCTTTTGTACAAATGGAGAGATAAACATATTAAAAAACGAACATAATTCATTTTCTGGATTTTTGTTGCCCAGGCCATCAAAATATTACCTGATCTTCACGGGATACTCCTTTCTTTGGCTGTTGCTTTCGCTTGTCTTCATATTTTCTCTTCTCCTGAAGGTATTCTTCAACAACACTGTTTGGAGCAGGGTCCTCCTCTGAATAAGGAAACGTATTTGGTTAAACAAATTTAATTTGGTTTCATGATTTAGTGTGTTTTTGGAGATAAAATACCAAGCAAAACACTCCCATAAAACATTTTAGTTGTACTGCTTTCTCAGCAGTAGAATGATCTGCTACTTGCTGAAATGAAAAACACAACACTGTACTGGGCAGAGAATGAGTCAAAAGATTTTTGTTTCAATTATATTTTACTATGGAGCCAGGGAAAGCAGGATAACAGAAATAAAACCTCTGATGAAAACTGTTGAAATTCCTTTAACCAGATGACCTTCATTTCTGAAGATCTTTCTTGTACCAGTTGAAATGTTATGTGTATTTATATTCTGTGAGTATTTGTTCAAAAGTAGCCAAATACAATTTATAGAAAAACTCAGTTTTCTTCTTTTATAGGCTGAAGTAGCCACAAACCAAGTCCTTGATTTTGCAATAGGGAAAAAACCCAGTAACATCCAAATTTTAAACAGAGTCCATCTTGTCAATCAGGAAAAAACCTCTTTTTTATATAACAAAGTGATATATGGATGAGTCAAAAGCTACTCTTTTTAACAGTGTCTTCACTGCATTCACTGTCCTATTAAAATCTTAATGAATTAATTATTAATAATTTAATGGGTCAAAAACTGAACTGGAAGACTGATCAACACCATACTTTCACATTATTTTCTTCTTGAATACTATTAAGACATTATACATATTGATTTAGTATAGTTAAAATTTATGTACATGTATTTACACAATTGTTATTTCTGGTAACAAACAGAAGAATAAACCCTCTGGATGCCCATTACAAATGATGAACAGAAAACATTTTTGGAGAAAACTGTTCCAAGAAATTTCAGAATATATTGCCTGGTAAAGTGTAAATCTAAATGAACTTGTTGTTACCAGGTTTTTTAGATGACTACTGACAGCTATACAGAAAAAGTTTCTGATTCCAAACTAAATTTCTCTCACAACTCAAGTCTTCTATGAAGTTTATAAACACAGGACTTTGTAATAAAAGGAAATAAACTTGTAATGATATATCTACATATAAAATATTTGTTTACATATTTCTACAAATAAAATATCTTATTTTCTTTTTATCTGAATTTCTACATTGCATTTGAATAACATTTAAACCCTTTCTATATTGTATTTAAAGGGTACCAGGGAAAATAATCAAATATACTTAATACCATTCAGAGCTGGGGTTTTTTTCTGTTTTCCAGGTGATATGTTGGATATAATCATGAACAGAGTATGACAGGTACTAGCAAGATAAAGAAAGAAAAATCCATTTTCCAGAATGATCAAAATAGATAAATGCATAAACACACACATTTAGGGATGAATAAACAGCTGCATGAATGAAATAAAATCTGCCATAAAATCTCAAGCAGCATAATATCAGATGAACTGAGGAGAATAGAAGTTCATGAAAAAACTGCCACACATAATGACAAAGCTCAGTATTTCCTCCTATTATGTCAATCTCTTCTACGTATTAAAAATCCCATTCTTAGTTCAAGACCAAGTCCTTGCCAAAATAATGCATTAGTTTTTGCATAAATGCATGTATCCAAAGTGTTGATTACCTGGAAACAACATAATGTCTTCTTTTACTAACATTTAGCCACTAGATAAATAATTTGAAGTACAAAACCATCTGTTTCCTTATAAAAAACAGGTGACATTTACCTAAAGGAGTGCTTTGAAGGGAATCACATTTACCCCAAGATCAATATAACTGCCCATGTATGACAAGCAAAAGAATTGAGAAAAGTGTTCTTGAACATGTATGAAAATGCCAGTCACAAACTGGCCATGAACATTTAAACCTGGAATCCACCTTTGATAAACATATGCTGAATTTAAAGATGTGATCCTTAGTCATATAGGTCTTTTGACTAAAATTTAGTCTAATGAAGTGCAGCTCAAATACAATTCTCATACAAAAAGAGTAAAATTCTCCTGAAGCTGTGTGTATTTTTATCACACTCCTATGTGTGCAACTTACTGTTAATACAAATAATTTAGATTTCAGTTAAAGCCTTCTTTTGAGATTATTGTTTTTTGAGTCCTTGCCTGTCAGAGGTATTCTAATCCTCAACTTCATGCTCTCTGCCTCCTAGGAAAACCTTTCATAACTCAGACAAAAGATAATCAGATCCCCTTGAACTAACTTCAGAGTGAACAACCAAAAGAGCTGTGCCCTTGTATGCATCGTATTTTTACATCTTTCATTAAAATGACTTAGAACACACTTGTATTTCTTCATGAACTCTTACAACCTATCACACAACATTTAAAGCAAGCAACAAAACAGGATGGATTTTCAAGAGCCCCTAAGTCAACAGGTTATTAAGACTTTAAAACTTGAAAACACCAATGATTACAAAACCACAGATTACTTTTTAATAGAAATTATATATTAAATTTTTGATAAGCAGGAATATTTGATAAAGTTACTTTGTGTCCGACTGGTAATTAGCAAGCAAGGAAAAAACTCCAGAAGAGAGAGACTTGGTGGGAAGAAACCTTTTAAAAGGTAAAAGTAGATTGCTGCCTACTAGTTCATATCTCCCAGCTCCAACTCAGATTCCTTGCAAGTCTTTTGCAGCTGAATTGAAAATAAGAGGAACAACAGCACTGTATGATGGACTTGACCTTCATATCAAGGTTGACAAATTTAGGTCCAGCTTGCTGGCTCAGCAAAGTACAAGGATTGTGACTTTGGCATTAATCTCCTTAATCTAAGGGGATTTATTCAGACAAAAATTAATGAAAAATGACATGGATACACAGAAGTGAAATAACAAATTCAATTTAGGCATCACAAGATGCAGAAGATAATTTAAGTTAAAGGAATTTTGCAAACTTGATCCCTAGGAGGATCTAACCACAAAGCGTATAAATAACATGAAACAAAGAATTTCTTCTTTAGTTTGAACAAGCTGTTGTGTGTATTCTGTCAGCAAGGAAGGTTAAGGGGAAAAAAACCCCAACAAACCCAACCCAACTTCCTTATTGAAAATACATTTCATCTTACTTTCAAAAGAATTTATAAGTACATTGGCATTTGTGTAAGCTAGCTTGAGTTACTACCAAGAAAGTCTTCGTCTTACTGTGGCAAAATCATTTAAGTAATTTATTTTTTTTCAGACAGATTCTTCTATCCTGAAATTATGGCAAATACATGCCAACATGATGGTGTAATCTAACTGAAAACTTTGGGTTTGGGACAATGATAGTCTGAAGCTAAGGAGGAAATTCTGAAATCTTTAAACAAGAAATGAAGAGATTGATTTAAAAAAAAATATGGAAGACCTTCTTTTGCTCACACTTAAGTAAGGAACAGTTCAAATGATGTCAGTTTTTAAGTACAAAACAGAGGAAGTATAACAAAGGCAAAATTTGATCCAAGGGCATTGAACTGAAATGAGTGGATGATTTAGGGATGGATCAATTCCTAATAAGAAGTGAAGCAGAAAAGAAAGCTTGGCAATTTTAAGCTTAATTTCTAAAGCATCTGGTACATTTAACAACATAACAAACACTCAACAACAACAACAAAAAAAGTATCACAAGTGCTCTGGTTTCAAAACTGCAATTTTATCTTCCACTTAATGAAACCAAGAAATATGAATTCTAATTCAGCTGCCTGTGCTAGATCAGAACAGCATGATCACTGCTCAGGCTCACATTGTTATTGCTCTTAAAGACTGGGCCCCATTTCTAGCATTGCAGGTAGGGTAACTTAGACATAACAAGACCACCAATTGTGGCACAGATAAGGTACAATTTCACACAAATGCAGGTCTGTGAGTATGTATACAATCTTCCACAGTACAAACTTTTCTCAACAAACTTTGTAGTAATTACTGTTCTTGTAATTAGAATCTGTATAAAAGTCTATAGATTTCATTTCCTTTTTAAGAAAGAGATAATGAAGCTGTGCATAGAACACTTCCTGGAAAAAGAAGGTAATTTGATTTGGCAAAAGTATTGCCAGAAACACAAAGGAAGGTTAGAAATAATATATTTTGTGACAGAGAAAAACACAAGCTGATTCTGAAGATTTAATGTCACCACACAAAAGCAAGAGCCTATAGCATTGAAAAGGATTGATGAAAGACTTATTTTTCTTTGATGAGATACAGCTAGCATGAAGATTTTTATACACACGTAAGTATCTTACATTACAAAACATTCTTGATATGCTAAAGTAATCCCATTAACTACTGTAATGCAATTTCCATATGTAATCATGAGTTTATGCAGAACTGAGGTAAGATAACAAGAAGAACGTACAAAGATGCATATATAAAAAGGCATCCCAGTTTATTTAGCAGGGTTCTTGTTTGTTTGAAATGTAGTGGGCCCCTGAATTTTATTCAGTATCCAAAATGTATTCTCAGACGACACATTTCATATGATAAAAGACCTAGTGGACAGAAATTCCAAGAAATGAATGGCATAGCTAGACTAAATACCAAAGAGGAAAAAAACCTCAAAAACTTCTTGTTTGAAGACAAAGAAATTATGATTGAATGTTTTGGTGAATTAAAATAAGGGGCCTAAAACACATTTTTGTATTAGTTCAGTATATTCCACTTCCAGCTCATCAATATTCAGTTTATATTGCATTCTTTTGCAATTGTAAAGGTATGCAGTATTCATTTTAAAAATCTTACTGAGACTGAAAAAAGAGAAGTTGTTTTTGCTCCAAACAAAATAAAATCCTCACAAATTATAGAAGAAATTCTAATATGATGCAATATTTCAGGAATTATAATAGAATTCCTATCAGAAGTCATAAATACAGGACTTAGAGACACTTTGGATAATTAATAACCAAGACAAATAACTCACTTCTTCCAGAATTTGGAAAAAAAAAATACAGCTTTAAATATTACGTATCTGAAACTTAAAATACAGTTTAGTGTAAAGTAGCGTAAAAAATACACCAGAAAAACATTATGAAATAATTTGATGCTTGAGAGAATTAGTAACATTCTCTCGTGTATATTTTTGCTTAGGACTAGTTCTACTTATCTTTGCACCTTCAAGAACTGTTCAGTTAATGTTGCCATAGCTCTGGTCTGCCTAAGATCCTAAAGAGTCACTGTTTGCCAAGAAGTTAGGTAAGAGTCAGGAAATATTTAGCAACTGTGAACAATTCAATATATTTGCTTACAGAACGAGCTTCCAGGGTTGGACTGATTACTATATTTTCAGTTTGCTACAGCAAAAAAAGCAGTAGTTCTAGAACAAACTTACTAGTTCATTTAGCCAACTCAAATAATAAAATCTTACAAGTAATTCCTAGAGCTTCAAAACACTTATTTGAAAGACCAGAGCAGATTTGCAAAACAGTGTGAACTGCAAGTTTCTAGTAAATGCTTTCTGAACTATGGTAGCTTTTAGGCACACGGTCCTAGTCCAAAACATGGTTAATTTTCAAATGTTGGTGGATTTTGAGTACATGCTTAAGATTACTGCTAAAAATCAAAGCTGGTTTATAGTGAGGTTTTGTCCTCTTTTCTTCTGCAGATGGAGAGACAACAGGAAAGAAGTATTCACTTTAGCAGGAAGGGGACTGCATAGGGATGCTGAGTATTAGGAGATTAAATGTTTAAAAAATGTAAACACTGGGAGAAAACAAAGTTTTGCAAAGATGACACATTCCAGGTGGATACTTTAATACAATGCAGCACTACTGTATGTACTGAAAAAATCTTCATGCTTAATGCATTTATGCTGCAAAGTTCCCAAACCATCAAAATTAGGATTTTGTTATTTTCAGAGTGTTCTGAAGGGTGCAAAAGCCTATTAAAGTTGCAGACTTCAAGAAAGCATCTTTACATGTAAGACAGGGCTTAATTCTTTGAGTGCACCTGACACTACCCAAACTTTATAATAAAACAGAAGTAAAACATAATGTTACACTGGAATCCTCACTTGATTATGAGAATTTTCTAAACAATTCAATCATTTGATTATCATATCACAAAAATAAAGCAGAAAATGCCTCAATACTACATGCCTTGGTAGATTCTTACCCTTGAATGTTGTTTTTTACATTAGTTGTTAGTTTCCCGGCTCACACAGTATTTTACAGCTTTTCTGTTTTCTCACATATGACAATTAAATTCATCGTCCACAGATTATTTGTCAGTTTACAAAAATGTTCTAACAAGAAAAACAAAAATACTACTAAATACTACTACTATTTAAAACCAACATATAATTAACTGGGCAGATGCTATATGTCTGAAGCAGATTTCACTGAAGTACATTCCCACGTTTACTCTACAGAACTTTGAAAACTGTAACTTTTTTGAATATTTGACCAAGTACTTCAAAATGCCGAACTAATTCAGCACTCAAATGATAGTGTTTGATGTAATTTCTGGCATCACTACAACAAATGTCACATAAAAGAAAAATGTCTTACTCAAAGTAAGGTCTTGACAGCAGTCTGGCATAGTCAACAATACTATTCAAATTGGAAGACTGGTTATAATCAAACATGTACAGAGGGAATTATTTTTTTTTCTCTGACCTCTTGAAACAATGTAAACACTTAAAATTTTCACTCTCCAGTCTTTCTTAAATAATCTAATCTCCAAATACAGAAAAATATTAGGTAAACATAATATGAACAATTTGAAGAAGTGATACTAAATGTGACGCCAATACTAATAAAGATCTGTGCAGTAGACTTAAAGTAGATGTATCCTTAGCATCCCCTCAGAATAAGGCCCAATCCCATTCAGTATGACTTAAGCCTTGTTCTCACTGCTCTGTGATCTTCAGTGAATTTCTCCCACTATGGCTGCAAGTTTTGGCTGAGATGTAGTGTTTATTAATCAGGCACAGAATCACATGAATGTGGTCACATAGCCTGTGAACTAACATTTTTTCCTAATGCAGCCAGCTCAAAGGACAGGCAGACACAATGCAAGTGTCTGCACCATCCGCAAAGGCATACCTGACACAGAATGACACAACTCACTCCCCATCCCACACTCCCCAAGAGAATAGCCAGAGAACAATGGAAAAATCTACTGCTACTTACACATCAACTTCCTGATAGAAGCATTTTTTAAATATGTACAATTCCTTATACGTAAACTAATGTGGTATAGGTAAACTATTATCATTTAGCAGACTGTCTTCCATGTTGATAGCTCTATTACACTGATGAAAATTCAGGCCAATAAATATAAAATGACTAAGTGCTTTTAACTTTGGGGCAAAATTACTTATTTGGTACAACACTTCTACTTATGTTAGAGTTCATTATATTCAAGACAAAGTCTTTCTAAAGTCTATTCTATTATTCCTCAGTAGCAAATTCTGTTTCACAATAAAGGTATGCTTCATTCCTTTGACTTGAGATTTCACTCTTCCATCCCCGTCCCTCCATAAATTACACATATCTTCAAGTATCCCCTAATAAACTTATCCAAATAGTGTTCTGCTAGTGTTGAATAGTTTTGTCCATTTTTATCAAATTGTTCATTATTCTTTTTGGTGGCACAATACTTGGAACTGAGTACAATAATACAACCACACTTTTACAGGTACTGCATTTGTAGCAACACCACACAACGGACAGCCACATCAAAGTGTAAATTCATGTTCAGTTCATTTTCTAGTACAAACCTGAAATCTTTCGCTACATTTTCATTAATAATTTTATCCTTCATTACTTGCATCTCACTTACATTCTTTTAATTTTGCATTAAATTTTAGAATGTTTATTTTAAAGATTTTTAGTTAGGTACTCCACTGACTAGTTCAATAGGTTCTTTTCCCATCCATCTTTCTCAATAGGTTCTGGAACAGATCCCCCCTTTCACAAAAAGTAAAGCAAAGATTATTCAAGATTATTTTTAATATTAGCTGTAACTTGCAGATTTTCAGCTGATTTATAGCCGGCCTGCTATTTATTTCAAAAAAAAATACAAGTCCCCCACCAACCCTGGTGTATATCCTTTTGCTTGAATAAAAGGTATCCTTCCAAACTGTACCATAGCAGTAATTATTGCCTAAGTATTACTTTAGTCTGTCTGTAAAAGTGAATTTCCTTGAATTATTAAGTTCACCGACAGGCACCAGAGCAGGGATAAGTTTAAGCAATAGTGTAAGAACTGCCATACATGGCACTATTCAAGATAATTGATCATATTTGTACATAAGGATTACACTCTACCTTTGCTATACCTCTACTCACAGGTCTTTTTTTACATGGCTAATGACAGTATTCATTATTTTGCCAGTGAGAACTTATATTCATTCAGTACTTATTAGAACATTTTCAGAGTCAGCGATTTTTAACATTTGGTGCCAGATTTCATATACAAATTCATGATACTGTATTTTTTATACTGTCAAAATGCTGCTGATCAAGCTCACCTGTTATTCAAGAGAGTCCAAGAATTTTTCCAAAAAATATGTTACACTTTCTACTCTTTTGTAAATTGTGTGTTATCTGAATTTTTAAAAATATACTTTTATATTTCCTTTCATATTTCTATTGAGAACTGAACTAAGAATCCATTCTAAAAGTGTGTCTCGCAACCCCAGAGTGTTTAAAGGCACTTTTTTGTTTCTTCAGTTTGGCTAGTAAAGGGTGTTTCATCCTTCTGGACTAAAATGTGCACCTTACATGCTATTATAAACTTAGCAATTTATACACATTTAAAAAGTAACAGAATATAAAAAACTGTCTACAAAGAAGTGGCAGTTGAAGATCCCATTTTGTTAAGGTTTAAGGAAAATAAACATGGTAGAGACTTTCTGAAACTGAGTTCCATTGGTGTCTTACGATACGTAGAAGTTTGAAGTCAGTAGCTTTGAGTTCGAAGTTAACCCTCAGCATTAAAGAACTTTCCAAGTCAGAAAGTCAAAAAGACCTTGCAAGTCAAGAGGTCACAGCATGGATGTAACTAAAGAACACTTAGAAGGAGAAATACTACCTGATTTGAGAACAAATGCTACCTATACAATTCCCTTACATACTGGCATCATTACATTACTACCATCCCTAGGGAAAGAAAAAAACAAAATCTACATTTCAACAATAGTCCACATTTACGTACATAAAACACAAAACCAAAAAAACCTTTAAAACAATAATTGTTAACTGGAGATCTACACAAAACCTCTTACCTTCTTTCTCTTTGGGTTTTAAAGCTCTTTCTTCTTTTTTGTGCTTTGCTTCCAGCAGTTCTCGTTTCAGCTGTCGGGCTTCCTTCCGTAGCTCCTCACTGCAAAGAGAAATATTTACAAGAATATAATCTGAGATGTACAACCACTCAGAAGAAACAGAATGAAAGTTAATGGGCAGTAGATGTTTGATACAAACAAAGGGAAGGTACAGACTCACTGATGCTAAGAACATGGTTTAAATCACTTAGGACCTCAGAAAGTCCATATTTCCATTAATACGGATAACGAAAGAACATTAGCAGATGTCTTACTTTAAGACCCTGTTAGAAATATGTTAAGGAAACGAATAACAAAACAAAAGGAATCCCCATTTGAATTTTAACATTCTAATTAGCCATGAGACCCACAAAGAGAAACTGAAACAGAGGTACTGCCAAATAAATACTGCATGTATTATAAAATTCAGTTTCCTCAAGTAAATCTTAGTGTCCTGGATTTTTTGGTTGGACAAGCAATGCAGTTGTTCAGTGACAAAGACATGAAATGTATGTAAGTGTATATTATTAGACATGAAAATTAATTTCATTCTACAAATACCTCATGTGGTAACACGAGAAAGAAGAAAATAAAATTTGCAAATAATTGTGCCAATATCAAATGAAATATTTTTCTTCACAGAATCACAGTTTGTAAGGGACCTCTGAAGACCAGACAGTCCAGGTTCCTTGTTCAAATGAGGGCCAAATACAGGAGGATGCTGAGAGCACTGTCCAGTCAGGTTTTGAATATTCAAAAATGAAGACTCTAAAATGTCTCTGGGTAACTACTTCTCTTCTTTCCCCCCCTCAATGAAAAAAAAAGCTCTTCTGTAAATTGAATTTAAATTTTATTTTAGCTCATGCCTATTTGTGTCCATCTAATGATTACCTGTGGAAAAGAAATGATAATGAATTCAAATTTTTCTGATGTTAGAATTTGTATTTTGCACTTTTAAGTTTTTAAAATTAGGTTCTGATTGACTTAAATTTCATCACAATCAACGAACTGCAGAAATTATTACAATGCAGGAACATGACATGCAAGTATTTCCCTGCAGCTGTTTTATCTACCTTAACATTCATTTGTAATACCACTACTGACTACACCCATTTCTAAGCAAAAGACCTGGAACTGTTGGGTGATGACTACATTTGATTTTCATCACCATTTCTATGTATGTACAAATAGAGAGCTTGCAAAAAGCACTAGCAAAGACTATCACTGTAAAGTTATTCAGCCAGACACATCAGGAGTTCTTTATTCTCAACAGCATGGCAAAAGCTACACTAAGCAAGGTTAACAGCTTTTACAAAAAACTTCTACTTTTCTACCTGAAAATAAAATCATTGGAGGAAAAGAGATAAAGAGATATTTTAATCCAAGTATCCAAAATTGCTTTTCTGTAAATTGGGGACAGCACTGTAAAAAGTTGCATCACAATACTATTATAGTAAACTGCAACATTTTCTTATTGAAGTTGTACAGCAGGAAGAACACACGTCAATAAAAGGCTGGATATTTAAAATATTTAGAGTGTCAGACAGTGAGAGCAGCACAGAGAGAGCGGACTACAAATGGGAATAACAGAGTCTAGCACATCAGAAGTTTCCTGTAAGGGGGATGCATTTACTCTTTCTCTTGGTTAGGTAAACACTATTGCATGAACAATGAACTAACTAGTGATGACTATTCATCAGTCAAAAGAGGTTTTTGTGCAGAACACAGAAAAACTTAATTCTTAGAAAGTCTAACTCAAAAATAATTTTTCAAGTCTTTTCCATGACCACTACTAGGTTAATAAACAACTTTGATACTTGGCTCTTTCTAGAGTCCACACTTAGTGTATTTTT
>VXBB01007903.1:23801-70985 GCA_013399915.1 Illadopsis cleaveri
GAAAGTAACACTAAATTGAGGGGTGGCAGACATGTCACTTGAAGAAAACAAAATAATGGATTTAATAAATTCTTCAGTGTTAATAGATTATTGAGATGAGGTTTATTCTTGATGTCAACAAGTAAGTATTAGATTATATTTAAACACAGAGTTTGTTGATGCTTTTTTTTAATGAAAAGAAAAACTTGAAACACATATGGCACACAGCCTCAGTTAGGAGGCTGCAAAAGGAGAGCAGGGGATTCAGCACATATTTTATTAAGTCAATTTTCTTTTCAGCTTTGCAGTTCACCTTTAAAATAAAAGCTTAGATTCTGCTGAAAACAGCAAAATTTGTGGAAAATCCACAGGGAGGCTCCAAATCCTTGGGATTTGTGGATTTTCTGTTTGAACAGATTTTTATTGTTCCTGTTGATTGCCCCAACACTCACTTTTGGGCACCAGGCAGCTTGAGTTATGTTATCTGTGGGCATTTAAACAGTACCAGCAGGTAGCTTAATTTTCCAAACTCTTTTTTCCTAGAAGGTAGAATGCCAAATAACTGTTTGGAGAGACACGAAAATGAAAAAAGAATGATCAGATCGGTTTTGTTAATTTAACTTGGTTTAATAATTGCCACTGACTTGTTAGATATATTAAATTATAAAAATATTTTTATATGGACTGACACCTCTATTTTCATTCTTTTTGTTATTGCCTGATCACATACTATAGGAAAAATGGCTCTGTCTGGGCTAAATGCCCAGAACATTTGAAGCATCTCATACTGAAACAATAGTAGTCTTTGTTGAACACCATCTGCTAGCAGATTTTTTTTTTAATCATTGTGTGTCTGCTAATACAGATGCACTGCACTTCCACAAAAGTGGAATTACATTTAAGCTCAGACGAAATACTACTCATGTAAAAAGTGTTTCATTTCACATAATGATTGAGCTGCAGCTATATTGACGCAATACACACAAGATAAGCATGTTAATAATCTGTAACCAGATTATTCAGAAATATTTGCTCTTGCTCTTTTGAATTTTTCCACAGTCATCATTCATTCAGTGTCATAAATCTTATCTTTCAGTGATAATTTGTGTTGTGAATTTGTTAGTATTTCTCATAACTCTGTTTCTTCACTAGCTATTATGGGTGAACTGACTTGGCTAACTTACAAATCAGACAATAAACAGTACATTAATAAATATCTGCAGACACTAAATAATTGTTATCTGCAGTAAGAAAACAGAAATGCATTAACAGACTTATAAAAACTAAAATATGGGCAGAAATGAACTCTGTCTTGAAAAGTGCAAGAAAAAAATCCAGGGAAGATAGTAAAAACTGCAGTTAGTCTATAGGAAGAACTAAGCAGCAGCATGAAATCCACAGACAATGCAAACAAAATTAATTAAAGATGGCATTGTGGCAATATTCACAGTTCCCTTTAAAAAATTTTGTGGAATTAAAATTCTGGTCACACTAGTCCTGGCTGAAGTTCCACTGCAAAAATGACATGACAAATGTTAAACTGGTTTTTGGAACAGCTAAAAAGGGATAGCTCAAAATTTGTAGCAAATGATTTTTAAAGCTGGATGAAGAAAATGCAGAAGATCTACTAGGTTACTTAGTTTATCTGCTTCCTCGTTTCTGTGAGACACGTATCACTTTTTGGTATTCTTAGTACAAATATCTGAAACAATCATTTCCTTATGTTTCATAATTTGGAAAATATTTCTGATATCCAGTTCAAATATTCTGATTCTCCCTTCCTTTCAGCATCTTGGAACTTCTCTGGTTTTGTTCATTGAAAATTCCCATAAGAAATATTCTATTGTACATCCTCAGACATGAGTAGACACTAAAACTGTAGAAATGACCTTGTGTCCACTGACCAGTTATAACTGTATATACACTCAGGCAATCACAAATACAAAACAAACCACATTAGCTTAACATTAAATTAAAATCCCAATTACAGCTTCTCAAGGCAATTGATCTTGTAGCACCACATCAATTCAACTTAAAGATTTTTGGTAAGCCAAGCCAGAAGGCACTTGGTTAAGACTATATTCAGTTGTATGTCTAAACTGAATGGAATTCAAGAAATAATGGAAGTAGCATGGATACTTTAGAAACAGATTTTCTGTTTAGTACTCAAAATGCATTAAAAAATTAAAATGGATAACTGGCTTCTTTTAAAGTTTCCTTATCCTTTAGTAGGTACAGTATAAAAAGGAATTTATAAAGAAAAAGCTAGACAGCTATTTTCATGATCCTACAAATCAATTAATATTTCTAGTGAACAAACCCAGAAATTTCATAACATCAATTCTACAATTTTTGGGGGTTGTGGCCATTGGAAGACAAATCCAGTACCAAAGCAGAATTATGTATCTTTGAAGTCTGGTACTCCGTGAGTAGCTGATTAATATTTTACAAAAACGCCTTCCAAAACATACTCCTGAATGAGTTTACTATTTACACCATCCCATACTTAAATTTCTGACTTCCAAGACAAGGCTGCTGTTCATATTTCACATAATTTAGGTGAGGAAAACAGTTAGTCTTCATTGTATTATGAAGTAATAATGTATTAATAAATAGACTACAGGCCTATAAATGTTTCTCCAGCAAAATATTATAAATAATTTTAAGTGCCCTGTATAAAATATTCTCCCTTGCATATCTATTCTCAGAAATGATCAAGCAGTCATGAACGATTCCACATTTTGTTTAAAATAAGTCTTACAAGAACAAAATAAAGAAAAGATAAATAATGATTTCTACTACTGACATATATTGCAGAACATTTCACAATTAGTAAACCCAAACTCAGTTAAACAAAGCTTTAATAGCAAAGCAAGTAACCCATGAAGAAACTTTCTTGTAACTCATTACTTTCCAAAGAATTTCCCTACTTCAGGATCTTTCTCAACATGGGATTTCAATAACAGTCAATACCTTTTTTAAGTGATCCACTGAAGCGATTACTATACAAGAAAGCACTAATAGGAAATCATCACTTTAAAACCTGGCAAGTAGGGTTTTTTTTTAATTGTGTATATAACACAAGCTCTTAAAAACCAGCAACAGTTTATTGGATTTTGGTAGCCATAACATGATCAAAGTGTTCCCTAAACCATGAAAACATGGAACTATTAATTACAAGTCCAGAACATTTTTAAAGGACATTCCTTTTAAAACCTGAACATTGCAAATAAAGAAAAATTGAATTCCAGATTTATATAGAAACTGCTGTGCTCATGTGTTTATGTCTCACGGCTACATAAATATATCATTCATGCAAGTTGCCTCCACCTGCTCTCAGGCTGTTTTTTTTTAAAGCTTGTTCTCAGCTTCTTTTGCAAGCTTTTTCTCCTCAAAAATAATTTTTTTCCTGATAATAAAACCTGCAGTAGGCTGGCAGCTAGTCAGCTCTTTCACACACTCTTTCTGTAGGTACTTAACATAACTTTGTGTAGCTTGGATGCAGGAAAATAACTACGCTTTTCCCCTCACACAAATAACATTGATTTGTTCTTGTCCTTAACAGCATCTCTTCTGTGTCAGTGCAACTGCAAGACACTCTTCTGTTTCACTGTGTTAACAGATAAGTAAAACACCAACCAGATGATTTCTGACATTAAAACTTAAAACTAAAAAATACATGAAAAATTAAACATCCAGTAAATTCAGTGCTAGCATTTATTTTAGGTAAAAAAGTCCTTGATATTTACTTGGTTATTCATCATAATGAGACATTAATGTGTTTGACATCAGTTCAGACTCATGGCTCACGAGTTTTCCAGTAGATACTCTCGCAACAGTTTTTCCTGCCTTTCTACCAATTATTTTGCTTTTCAGACTGCTCTACCATCTTCTTTTTTCTTTTAACAATTCACCCTTACGTAAACTATTGCCAAATACTGTCTTTCGTGTATTTGTGTTATCATTCTTGCAAAAGATTAAGCACTTGTTACAAAGAATGCTGCAACCTTCAAATTACACATTATTGCACAATTTTTGATACAGTACAAAACGTATGAAAAAAGAGAATGGATTCATTTAACACTTCTGACAGCCATACTATGTTTACTTTTATCAATACCTTTACTAACCACTTTAGAAGTTAAAAAGAAGAGTTAATTCATCAAGATGAAGTTTTTCCACTACTTTAAAATATGCAGAAGATTGAAACCAGCAGCATCAGAAGTGAGTCCTACTAAAGTACAGCCATGTTTTTCACTTTCCAGGCTTCACGTCTGCCCTTCCTACCCACCCCTGACACTAAGCAGATATGTCAGAGAACCTTATGACAGATGAAAGTAATTTCTTTAACATTCATAAGAAAGCAGTAAAATTGCTCAAGTAGGTAGGGCAAAATTAATAAATATTTCTTATAGAGGAATATTTAACTTCTTAGCTACATTTCACAAAGCACAGCACTAGAAAAAGATGTAGTCTTCTAATTACTTCATTTTTCCCATACCTCATGATATTCAGCATTTTCTACACAAAGGATTTCACACTAACAGAGAACGAACCTTGCCTTAAAAACTGTGGTTTTAAGGTTCTCTAGAAAGCAAAGCAAGGTAGTGAGGGCTTAGCCAGTAACAGATGTCACATAAATATCACTAAAATACACCATCAGATGTATCAAAAATACCAACAAACTAGAAACTAAATTCATTTGGAGAGAGGCGTAAGTAGTAACTGCATCCACACTCCTAGCAACATAGGGTAATGTGCTACCTTCAGCCTAAGCAGTCTGCAGAAAATATAGCAGTGCACAACTCTCCAGAAATACATTGTAGAGCACTTAGGAAAGAAGAGACAAGTGAATATGTAGTTTTTAAACCCAAGTTTCAAAGATGCCTCCTTAAAACAGAAAATTACAATTGTATTTTTAAGATAACAGAATTTGCTGCTTCTGGAGAGGACTGATGCCTTGAAATTACAGAAGTATAACAGAAATGTATTAGATTTGGGAGAAAAAGAAATACAAAATGAAATTGACCCTAAGTGATGATTAAAGTCTTATCTTCCTTTGCATTAGACAGTGCAACATAGAAAAAAAGAAAATAATGTCAATTCTTGCTTTTTTTTTTCACAAGTGTGCTAATTGGTATTACAGAAACATACAGAGTCTGCCTTGGGTATAGGTTATAGAAACAACTAGCTCAAAATGCTACACTGACATTCAGTAAATCGAATAAGGCAACACCACATGTTCACTGTTGATTACATTTCTCCAACAGGAGATCAATCTCACAAAACTGTGTAAGACCGTGTGTTTTGACTCCAATCAGACTCTGAGCACAAGGAATAAGAAAATTTGGGTTTACTACAGACAAGTAAAAAAACTTCCGGCAACCGCCTTTCATGCATCTGCTATGGTGTAAAAGGTGTCACTGCATTCCTACAGTAGTCTAGCTTTGTTCATAAACACTTCTCAGCTCCTCCCCCATACACCTTTTGCTTTCTATTTACCTACCCCTTTTGTCTGGATTGAAATTTTGTGATAAAAATCCAGATAGAAACTAAAACTTCTTCCTCAAAAACCTCCTGTGTTACTACTTATCTTCTGTCATAATATCCACAAACCCCCAACAGACACCCTGTATAAGCAGATGTCAACCTATACACCCTTCTGTCCTCTTTATTCTTCCCACTGTCTTTCTCCACTTCCACTTACCAAAACCGTTAAAAAGAAGAGCAGAACTACATTAATTTCTAAAGACAACCTTGTGATTTTGTGCTCTGTATTTGCATGTTGCATCTATATCCCAACCCCACTTTTCTGATTACCTACAGCTTGGAAATACATTGGCAAAGACTGTATCCTTTCCATGCCAACACAGGAAATACAGCTTGAAATGGCATAAATACAGTTACATATGCTGGTATTGATACCCTCACTGTCAATTATCCTCAAGACTATAAAGAGTGATGGAGAATAAATTACTTCTCTTTTTTAAAAACAACCTTGCTGAGTGCTTCAAGATGAGCAAGAATATTAAGCATAATTTAAAAAATCATTATCAAAAGACCATCTTCCAAATGAGCGACACAATCAACTGGCAACAAAGAAGAGCCATTCACAATTTTTACATGCTTATTTTAAAACATGTTAAAATTAAGCATAATCTATCACCAGGCTGGATTTATTTATACATACATACAAAAAGTAACTTTTTTTCTCTCCAGTTTTGGTTGCCAAACGCCTTTTAATATGAAGATAATAACTAAATGAATAAAAATCCTTATCTATACAGAGTAGAATATGTTAGTGGAAAAAAAACCCCCTGCAGTGCAAATGCACATCATGAAAAAATATTTCAGGGACCAAATTCAGTGCAGTGTCTACATCATATTAAAAAAAGTTAATGTTGGAACAATAACTGAATACAGCTCATGGTGTTAGTCTGGATGAAGCTACTTCTGGGACAACTGACAATCTTTCATTCCATGTCAGTGCAAACCAAACTGGCTTATGTGGGCAAGGAATGGCTTTAGGAGTTCTTTAGGAGAAAAAATTATCTGGTTGAGGGGGAAAAAAAGAAGTGATTTTGAAAAAATCTGCACAGTGGACCACTAGACATTATTTTTAAGAATGAAGACACCGCATTTTAGAGATTGGTAAATACATACAGAATATGTGTAAATTGCAGTAGGAGTGGAGACCCACTTGCTATGTTGGGAAATGCAGTAATAATTTTGTTTGTGAAACTATAAGTTGCAATAGTTAGCTAACAGCTTGGTATCTCATCAGACAGGCTAGTAGTGAGGAGAATAAAAAGAGCATATATATTCTCTCATATACACCCCAAACTTGCAAAGCTGTACATATTAAGTGATGGGCCAAGGGAAATAAAGGACAAAAGTAATAATTCATTAAACAGTACTTTTTAACTGAATAATTTTTAGTATTGAAGAAGCACAGATTCCATAAAGTATTTTGAGATTATTGCTACCCCATGTATTTTTAGTCATGTTTCAGGCCTTTATTTGGGTGGGTTTTGTATTGTTTTAATTTTGCGTGGGTATAGGTATCACATATTTGTTCTTGAAAAATTCCCAATTCATGATACCACTTGAAGATGAGTTTTACTACTTGGTGCCTTATCTGTCTTGAACTCAAAAACTAAAACTCAGACTGAGTTAAACTGGTATTACATATTTAATATTTTCCAGTATAGAAACAATGAAAGAATAACTTGCTCTTCTGCTGTTCCTGTAATTGGAAACTTCTGGCTTGTACATGTTCCTTTTCATGACTGTTAGATTAAGTTAATATCACACAGCTTTTTCATACTATTTTTCAATATAGATGAGCAGGAATTATATGCTAAGAACTTAAAGTCAATAACTTAAAACATAGCAAGCTAAGCTTTATAAAAATGCTGGTCTGGAAATGAGTGCAAAAACATGTGATAAAACAGTGAATGTTAACTGCCTCAAGACATTGCTCACTCAGACTCCCTCTCTTCAGACAGTGTTAGCAGTCTTTTTCTGACCACACCTGTCCCACAGGAGTCTCCAGCGGGGTAGTGATGTTATGTTTTAGTCTCAATTCATGAAAAGAAAAAAGCACCCTTTCATCTGCTTGGGGGGTATATAAAAGATATTTCCAGCACACATAGTGAGTTTTCATTAAAATGCATCCTTTTCCTCTAACTTAATTTCCTTAAGATACCTCCAAACTCCTTCTCTCACCTCCGTTCTGTGCTACATGTTTATGTATTTCGTAAGAAGTTCTAAGACCTGGACGGTGTTTTGTCTGTCTCCAGTTTCAGTCTTAACAAGCGTCTCCTCTTACCACACAACCCAGAGCCCAGCCTTTTGAATTCAATGAGTCAGCAGCTTTTACCTTCCACTGAAATGTTTGCAGAGCATGCTATGTCTCCACCAAAAGGTGAACTGTATGCACTGCATGCAGGAACAACTATCAAAATTTACAAAAACAGGTAAATAGAGCCTTACCTACTCCCACTTAAGTTCACTAACTATTTAAAGCCATTTTGTGAACCTTGTTCTAAGTTTTAGAACTCACACTACTACAGCTGTACTGTCTCAATTTTTTTACTTGCGGTCAGTGTATAAGCTAGTGATAAACCATGCACACAAACTGCCAGCTTTAAGCAGACTCAACAGCTAGCACAAAAGGAGAGAAACAGATACTGGCCAGCTATGTAACTTCTCACTGCACGATGTCAAGGACCTGCACTGAACCATTCATGATTAATCCACAATAATTTTTAGCAACAACAAAAGAAGTAACTGTTAAAGTACTTTAGGTATATGAAAACATTTGGATCAACAACTAAATGAAGGAATTGCAACGACTTTGGGGAGAAGGGTGAGGAAAAAACATTACAAAGATGGCTATATCAAACAACTTTTATCCACACACACACACACACACACACACACAGATTAAAAAAATATTAAACAGAGCCATAACACATTAAGATTCCAACTTTTTAATGAAATGGTATTTCAGATTACCCTCTTCCACTTTTCCAAGATCATGATTACATATTAATGTAAAAGGTCAGTACACTATGAAGAATAGTGGATCAACAGTGAATGAGACAATGAAATTAGTACGGTTCAGCATTCTAGTGGAAAATACAGAGGGCTAAGACATGTGAACTCACTTACTGACCAGTCCTCACAAAAATAGAAAAAGATATCAGAGTTGCACAAAAGATCCCTGTTTAGAAGCATCCATCTAAGCTGGATTTTAGGAAAGGCCCTGCCATCTGAAAGAACAGGGCACAAAACCAGCAAAACCAGAAATACATTGCTGAAACACTTCTGTTTGACCAAGACGATTGCTAGTACCTTGAAGTTCAGTTACTTAGTAATTCAGTAGTAAAAACACACACACATAGACACAAAGGTATTTTGCTGCTGGAAAACATAACGTATGTGGAGTAATTAAGAGACACGACGGAAGTACCATTACTTGGAGCATTTTGTTTGCAACACGATTTTAGAGAATATGAAGAGTGTGATTCCCCTCTGATGAGATGACAGACTAGATGACCTAATATATCCCTTCTGCATTTAGATTACATAAATTTATTGCAACATCCTCATTTCCAGTAGAAATGATCCCATATTCCAAGTATTAAGTGATATGACACTAACTGGTACAACTGCCTAACTGATACAATTGACATTACTGAAACCTACAGGATCAATACACATGGAGTATTGAAAACTCTAGGAGGAAATCAGTGACTAGAATTCTAGTTAAGAGAGATGGTGTAGAATAAAAGAAAGTCAGAAAAGTGAAATTATTTTAAAATACTTTTGAAGCTGAATATTTCTCCAGGCCTGCAGACCAGCCTGATAACTAAAAAACCTGAACATCCTGAAAACAGAATATTTAGAGATGTTTTCTACAAAACAAAACCCCAAACAAAAAAAGTACAATACCCTAAAATTATCTGTTAATAAGGCACTGAGAGAAAATCAGAAATTATAGTGGAAGTTCTGATGAAAATGGCTTAAGGAGTATTATTTGCCCTTTTAACCACTGATATTGCATTCAACACAAAGTATTTCGGACTTCACTATGAGATGAATGTTAGTCGCTTTTTGAATTGAGAAGACTGTCTAGAGCATACTGATCACAAACTAAAATAAAAGAGAAAATAAGAGCAAACTGGCTCAAAAGCAAATGAAAACAGTGTGACATTTGAGATGGTTCTCATAAAAACTACAGAAGGACTGTAGAATTATTACAAAATTGAGAATACTAGAATGCAAAGAAACTGTGATTGCATTTGAAAATCCTTAAAGACATAAGTTACTTGACCCCAAATCACAATTCTGCAACACATAAAAAGGACAACACTGGTGGGAACCCTACACTGGTTCACTGGGAAACTGAATGCAGCAACCTGAATTGAAAAACACTACATGCAACAAGGGATATGAACACATAAATAAGAAAATACCTCTGTGTTTGGTAAAAAGCAGAATCATGCTACACAAAAATGGTGCACAATTTTTCAGCCCATCAGTTGTAAAGGAAGTTGTTACAGTTCATCTAATGGAATAACAAATACATTTTAATCTGTCAACTTCTATTTAAATATCCAAAAGGATTAGTTGAGTGACTCTGTCTCCTCATCTTTTGATTTATCACATGAAAATTAGAGGACTGAGAATATGCCAGTCTTTGCAAAAAAGATTTAGGATTACCCACAAGTTCTGTTGGCTAATTGTCTTGGTATCTACAAACTACTAAATATGAGAAAAAAAATTAGAAGAAAAAAAGGATATTTTGTAAAAAGTAAGTGATAAATTTTCAATTATTAAAGATGTGTATGGAAAATAGTTTGTGAACAAGTGCAACTTCATAGGCAGCACAGGAGAGGCAAAAAATTGCTCAGCTACAGAAGAAAATGCTTTGTGTAAAGAATCATAGAATCATGGAATGCTAAGAGCTTGAAATGAACCTTAAGTCATCTAGTCCCAAACACTCCTGCCATGGAAAGGGACAACTCCCATTAGATCAGGGTGCTCAAGGCCTTGGCTGGCCTGGCCTTGAACACTGCCAGTGTTGGGGCATCCCCACCCTCCCTGGGCAACCTGTTCCACTGTCTCACCAACCTCACACCCTCCTAACCTAATACCTAACCTAAATTTCACCTCTTACAGTTTGTACCCATTACTCCTTGTCCTATCATTACAGTTCCTGATGAACAGTCCCTCTCTGGCTTCCCTGACACCCTTTCAGATACTATAAGTTTGCTATGAGGTCCCCACACAACCTTGTCTTCTCCAAGCTCAACAACACAATTTTCTCAGCCTGTCTTCACAGGGAAGATGTGAGTCCTCTTATCAGCTTCATGGCCTCCTCTGGACTTGCTCCAGCAGTTCCCTGTCCTTTTTATGCTGGGGACACCAGAGCTGAATGCAGCAATCCAGCTGGGGTCTCATCAGAGCAGAGAGGCAGAACCACCTCCCTTGCCTGCTGGCCATGTTCCTTTTGATGCAGCCCATGATTTCCTTGGCTTTCTGAACTGGTTAGTGTTGAGTTTTTTACCTACCATCACCCCAAATCTTTCACTGCAGGGCTGCTCCCAATCATNTCCAGGATCTTGCCTGGCACAGGAGTGAAACTGACTGGTCTATACTTCCTTGGGTCTTCCACTTCCCCTTTTTAAATAAACATTTTTCCAGTTATCTGGAACTTCAAAGAGTACAACACTTCCTACTCTGTCTTTCCAAGAGAAAAAAATTAAGAAGACAGACATTACAAGTATACAAATGAAGTAAGAGGAAAAAATACTGAGACATGAGGATTAACATTAGCACTGAGGTCTCTTAGCAGAGAAAAGCAAAAAGACATAGTTGCTTGTAGCAAATGGGGCACAAATGTTTCACAGAAGGTATACCCACTCATGAAAAGAAACTGCCAAAAGAAGAAGGATATTCTCCACATTTTCTTGTCTTCATATCATGATACACATTTCTTCAAAACATATTCTGGAACTGAGCACATCTTCTGCCTTCAAAAGACATGGATTACTGGGCTTATGAAAAGAGTAAGTGGGACAAACCATGGTATAAGGAAGTTCAGACTAGATGATCTAATAGGTCCAAAAATCCATGCTTTTTTCCATTACTAGTTTACATGATGGGAAAAAGGAAATATTCACGTTTCCATATCTTTAGCCAAAATAAACATACCTCCTTGCCAAGCATTCAAAAATCTATAGTGCCCAAAGTTAACTAAGATTTATAAAACAGAACACAGACTTTTATATAAAAAGAAACAAGTAAATCATAGATATCTGATTAAAGTTTCCATCACATACTATCTCTTTGGACAACCATTAGTATGAAGGTGACAGATTCAAGCAGGATTTACTAACTCACATAGAGAGAGCATGGTTTGCTTGAACATAATTTTGCTTATTTTTCTACAAAAAATTCAAAAGAAAAATATGGTGAAAATTCTTTGAATATGCGGTACTTTCCAAAGCTTGAACACTATTAGACTATTTAAACTGAAGTATTCAGACAAATTTAATAAACACCATGGTTACTTGGGTTAATGACAGAAACATGCAGACCTACAAGGAAATACTCTCTTCCCAGTCTCTTCCAGGCTCTGCATAATCTATGAAATGGATCACATCAATGGTTACAAATGGTTACATCTTACTCCTCAGCTACACATTTTATAAATGCATAGTAAACTTATTTTTAGAAAACCCATACAATCCTTTTAATAAACAGATAAAACTCCTTCTATACTCTTCTGCACAAATCTGACATACTTGATGGAAGAAATATTCCTGTGTGTAATCATATCTCTGAGACAAAGAGGACTGCTGGACATCTCTGAAAATACATGATGCCTCAATATATTTGGTCTATTAAGTAGAAGCTTGCCTGACCTAAGGTCCCTGTACTCTGCTATACAACACAAGCTGCAAAACTCAGTTTACCTGGACTAACAGACAAAACCCCCAAAACAGACCTTTTCATTAAGAGAAAGTATGCCTGGGCTGAAATACTTCTTGATTAAGCATAACTAGTTTTGCACCTCTTTTCAATCATAAGTTTAGATCAATTGAGACAGATCACGAAGTACCACAGGTTATCATAAGCAAAGAGCATTTAACATGAGCACTTCATACATGAATGTCAAATACTTCTCTTGATAAAAGACCAATCTGTAGTACAAAGCTTAGTTGCCTGTTATTTTTTGCTTCCTTTTGAAAGCCAATCTGTCATCCAAAAATCTGCAAGGTATCAAATTATGAAGCACTGTAACATGAACACAAGTGAAAAATACGGAGGCATTTAAGCTAAAGATAGATTGAATTTCTAAACTGTTATTTAATCCAATGCAGTTTTAATTTATGTCCCTGAAGTTATTTGCAAACCCTAGTATCAGCCAAATTCAGGAACCACTAAATCCACAAACTGAATTTTTTTTTCTATTCTAATTTATCATGTTTTCAAAGCAAAACATAAACCAGCATTTATTGAAATTGATTCAATTGCCTATAATTAACAATCAATCACGTGTGAAGTTCTTCCCTGGGTATTTTTCAAAAGCTAAGAGCATGAAATGGAGTTGAAGACTACAGCAATGCAGTGCACATTGTCAAAAGCCATGCTTTTTTACACCAAGACAGTCAAGTACTCTACACCACCAAAAAAGGCAAAAAACCCTCAAAAAGCAGAGTAGAATCTGCTCTGAGAACCACAGCATGATCTCAAACAGCAATCACTGTATAACTATAGTTATTGACCTTTCTAAGTAACAGCATTAAAAAACTCCCACCCTCCTGAGGAACTGGATGCCTAACTACCTCTGGAAGGAACAGAAGTTCTCACTGAGAGTTCTCATCCTGTGTGCCACTGCAGAACTGCTGCTGGGCTCCTGTTCTCCATTTGCTTCCCATGGAGCTCAAAGCTTGACTTGGCAGCTCTGAAAGTTCTCACTGTAAATGGTTCAAACTATTTACCATCACATCCTCCCACACACATGCAAAAAACCACAATGTCAAAAGTCATAGATATTTTTTAAAAAACACGAAAATCATGGAATCCATCACTCTTATGACAGCCATGACAAAAATGCAGTTTTAGTGATGGGTTGGCAAAAAGTTTATGTAACCCTAGACTCTTCCATGGAGAGTGAGTTAGAGGGCATTGTATGGTTCATTTCACATTATAGATTTTTTTTCCTGTTTTATATAGTTAGAAGCACTTAAAGCCTGAAAAGCATCGGGTGCACATGAATTCCATTTTGGAATATTTTGCAAGAAATCCATTTGAAACAAATCAGGTTTTAAAATTCCTGCTATAAAAAAAAAAATAAAGCTTGGAAATAAAAACACTTGAAATATTTAGAATTTGTGGTAGCATACATTTAAAATCTCAAATCAGTCCAAGCAATGGATAATAACTCATCCTCAACTGGAGAGGGCAAAAGAAAGAAAAAAACCCCAATCTAAATTAAGACAATGCTCAAAATGACATCAAAGTAGATCAGACAGAAAAAGTAAGTAGAAAGAGAAAAAACTAGGAGAGAAATAAACCATGCAGATTTCAAAACCAGAATGACATGATCTCACAGTGGCAAATTACTACAGCAATACATATGCCACAGAAAAGAAAACATAACTTTAAAGTAACCAGTAATTTCTTTAGCTTTTTTCCAAAAATTTTCAGGGAGAGAGGCACATCAACTTAAGAAAAGTTGCTCTTTTCCAATTTATCCTGAGTCTACCTGAACCTAACAACGTAAGGAGAAATAATATTATCTAAGCCCTTGAAAACACATTTGAAGAAGAGAAAGAATCTGATCATGTATTCAGATTCCTCATGTAAGTTCCAAGGAAACAGCAGGTAGAAATTTGCTGTTGTGCATTAGGCTATTCTCCTCACTATTGACAGAATGCTACTAGTGGAAGAAGTGGTAAAACATTGACTGTACATGTGTGACTGTTGCACTCTTTCATTCATATTGAGATAGAAAATAGTTATTGGCAACATGCTGGAAAAGACTATAAGGAGCTAGATGCTTACAAGTATGCATGTCAAATTCTAAAGGTAGTAAGGACATAATTTTTAAAATAATTGAGATATGTTATTGACACATACATTTTCCTTCCACTGAGGTCTCTTGCCTTTCACAGGATGCACTACTGTATCTTACTACTACAAGACTGGCAGACATATAGGGAGAGAAAACTGCATATATGACCTTGAAGTTGGGGTTCCTGCACCAAAAAACCCTGAATTTTCTTTTCCAGGGTGAGTGCTGCAATAGTACCAATTCTACAAAATCACATTATTTCACATTTTTCAAAGAATATTTTCTACCGTAACACCCCAACAGTCCACATTTCTCATTCACAATTAAGTAACAAGTCTACCTGTAACTAACAAATGGAATAATTTAATGGAAAGAAAAGGATCAAAATACAGGAAAATACTAAATGTGTTATAATACATTTGGACAGCTGAAAACTTACTCTGATATTCTACAGAAACCATTTCAGATTTAGCAGCATGCATAGATGAAATTCTCATGAACAGCCCAGCTATAGTTGGCTGGCAGGAAAACAAAATGTCTTGCACTACTGTTCCCTCCTAAATTGCTCTTCCTTCTTCTACCATGACATCTAGTTTAGGCAGCCATACTTCTAATGGCTTTTGCTCAGTTAATTTTCTTACAGGAAAGTGAAATAAATTAGTGCTACTCTGATGAGGGTGGGAACAAGTGTGCATGGTAAGTAGTAAAAATGCAAAAGCAGAGCTGGGGTTATAGGGGGAAGAGAATTGGTAAATTAATCCCGCAGACCTGCTGATGATTGTTCGGAACTACCAAACAAATTTAAATTTTTGCTAAGTAATCTGGTCACCTCCCTTTTTTCAGGTTTGTAGGTCATGCTTTAAATACTCATAATCACTAAACTAGTTTATGGCATTTGCTGGGTTTCTTATCTGTTCTGCCTCTGTCAATTCACATTGAGATAACATACTGTTTAGCAAATAGCCACAAGACTCAAAGAAAAAAAATACATGGGCTGATTACTTAATGTAATTACTTTGTGCTACTAGGAAGTCCCTGTAATTTTACATCTTCATTTCAACGGTGAAAAAGGGTTTTTTTTGAAAAAACTCCTCTGTTTTCTTTTTCATTAAATATAGATTAGCATTCCTGTCAATAGTATCCCAGAAACACAGAATATCCTGAGTTGGAAGGAATCCACAAGGATTATCAAAGTCCCAACTTGCATGAGACAACCCCAAAAATTACAGCATGTCCCCAGGAGTGGTATCCAAGCACTTCTTGAACAACAGAACACCTATTTCCTTTAACTGCAGATTCCTAAGAATGCAAGAATAAGATTTTTTCACTTTTTACATCAATGCTACCACAAAATATGTATTTCTTGGCGAATCTATGAGACAGACCATAGAAAAAGACCTTAAGATATGAAACACACTGTTGTACTGTGAAATATGAGCTCCAGAATCTAGAACTTTTACTAAGCAGAGTTCCTTAACATCCACTTGGAACAACAGTCCTTCATAACTCTATTTAAGTACCCATTCTAAATACAAGTTCTTTCTTTCCCTGGCAAATATAAGGCTTCAAACAGTAAACTAATATCACCATGACTGAAATCAAGCACGAAAAGAAAGCACAAAGGGGCATATTTAGAAAAGGGAGAAAAGGACTTGGAAACAACAGGACCAAATCTCCTGTTCCAGTACAGAATGGTATGACCAGATCTTTTGTCCTAGAGAGGAATGGAGCCTGTCTATGGCAAAAATTTTGATTGGTGTGGACAGCATGCACTATTTAGCAAAGTTTAAAATGACAGACCCTGCTCTTGCAGATGATATGAAGAATCTCAGCTGATATGCAATGGTTTTCATAACTCTATGTCTTGTTGTCTGTCAATGTAAGAGCATACAGATTTGTGGAAAACAGGTTACAGCACTTACAACTGCAGTTTTGGAGAGATTCTCTGAGCAGATAATAAAATTCTAGAATTGTTTAGGTTGCAGCAGACTTTTAAAATCATTGAGTTCAACTGTTAACCCNAAATAACTCTATGATTGTATCAAGTGCACCCTCAGTAAGCTTGCAGACAAGACCAATCTGGGTGGCAGTGCTGATCTGCTAGAGGGCAGGAAGGCTCTGCAGAGGGATCTGGACAGGCTGGATCATGGGCTGAGGCCAATGGTGGGAGGTTCAACAAGGCCCAGTGCTGGGTTCTGCCCTTGGGTCACAACAACCCCAGGCAGGGCCACAGGCTGGGACAGAGTGGCTGGGAAGGACCTGGGGGGGCTGGGGGCAGNAGGGCCACAGGCTGGGACAGAGTGGCTGGAAAGGACCTGGGGGTGCTGGTGACAGTGACTGAACATGAGGCAGGGTGTGCCCAGGTGGCCAAGAAGGCCAATGGCATCCTGGCCTGGATCAGCAATGGTGTGGCCAGCAGGAGCAGGGCAGGGATTGTCCTCCTGTGCTGGGCACTGGTGAGGCCACACCTGGGACCCTGTGTTCAGCTTTGGCCCACAGGGCAAATCCTCTTCCCTCTTTGGGCAAAGAAGGAGTGGGTGATGTCATTTTGGTAACATAAATGAGAAAATAGTATTTTATACAGTACTGCATTCAGATTAGTCTTAAAAGTCAAAGCAAGACTTTATCAACAGCTTCCTTCTGCACAGCTAAAGGGAATTAAAAGATTATGCACAGAACAGAGACTTATCCTACAATCAACCACTATTGCAACAAAATATATTCCCCATGAGGATGCACTAATTTTTCAGAAAATGAAATAATAATAAAAAAATTTGATAAATCTCAAATGAGCTTCAAGGAGCTTAACTTAAGCCAGAAAAAATAATTTTACTAGAGTAAGAGTAATCACAAAAAATGACTTGAACCTTCAGGTACAAGCCTGAACAAATCTTCTTATTTAATGAAGTAAAGGTATGCAACCCCACTTTAAGACTGGGTCCCAATATTCTGGTAATACTGTAAGTTATCCAGAATATTTGGAACCATGGAAGCTCTAAAATACATTCATCTGCAAGTGCTCTAAAACAGATAATTTCATTCCACTTACACAGATAACAATTTGCATTATTTGGATCTGAGAGTAAGGGATAGCCTCACAAGCTTGATAAATATAAAAATCATAATTGGAAATAGAAAAAAAAAGAAATAAAATGACATTTCCCATAATATCTTCTTCAAATACGTAAGAATCATAGAAATATCTATTTAAAAACTACATTAAAATTTTACTTCCTATGAATTTCACTTTTCACACCATGCTGTTGTGCATGACTGTATTTATGGACAAGACATGTAGAACTGCATTTAGGTACATGGTTTAGTGGTGGACTTGGGAGTGTCAGGCTTATGTTTGGATTTACTGATCTTAATGGTCTCAGTAATTCTGTAATTCTAAATTAACAGTTTCAACATTTGTTATAAATTTTCTAAAAGCACACATTGCTGTAAAGATGAAATACTGTAATGATGTAAAGAATTCTCTTTGAGAATTCCAAACTTCTGTACACATTAAAATATTTCAAGAATGCCAGAACATTTTAAGTCCAAGGTATTTTGGAGCATGCATTTGTATGACATTACATGAATCACTAATAATACTTCTCACAAATGCATTTAAATAAAGCTGAGCATCTTTTGGAGTAGGCTAACAGAGCCTGATCAAACAATTATGGCACAAATCTTATCTATAGTTAGCCCAAATAGTCAAATATATGAAATACTCAAAGATATGAAGGTATGAAATATGAACATACTATTTAGCCTTTTAGGATACAAATTTCAGAGCACTGGAAATACATTTAATAGACATTATATAACTCCTTGTAAGGATTAGACACTGCCTTGGATGTTCTAGTATCGAAAAAGTAACATCAAAGTAGCGAGAAACAGAAATAGAACCTCATGATTTGTAATTGTTTCAAGAACTATCAAAACAGTACAAACAAGTAAGGTTTATTCCTACTTCCCAATAGATACTAGTGGACAAATTGGCTAGCAAGTGAGAATTCTGCTGAGCAATACATGAAGTTTAATGCAGCTTTTCCCACCCTGAGTCCTTAGGGCTTTTTGTACTGTCATAGTTTATCAGCAAGTTATTTCCATGAACAGGAGACAACATTGTCACTTAATCTTAGCAAGCATTCTTGCTGATCCTCTAGCCAGAGGGTCTAATGTTAATAGAACAATAGCCACCATTCAAAACCATCCTTGTCTGCCAACTGCCTGCAACTATCATTTCATCAGTCAATGAAAAAAAAAACAACAATGAGCCTAAAGGTTACTGGGCAGTAAATTTGTGGAGGAAATGCTTGAATGAAAACAGACACCCATGAATGCATTTTCCCCTCACCAATATTCTATCACCTTACTGATGACACAGTTTTAAAAGATCTGCTTAATCCTTTAAACTTACCATCAGAAAATGGCTATAAGTACAACTCCAAAGCCTTGCTATAACCTTATAATAATACATCTGCCATGGACAGACTGCAGATAAAATTTTGCAGATGCAAAATAGAAGAATTTTTATGCCTTTGAGCAAGTTAAGCTATTTATTTTTGTCTACCCACTGGAGGTTTCACAGAAGAAACTTCTAACCATGCAAACTACAGACAGGATTTGAAAGACAGCCCCTGAAACTGACCTGGAGAAGAATATAGATAACGTGATTAAAAATTGTCTCTGATGAAGGAAGGTCATATTATTCGGATAATTTTGTTAAAGGTTGGCCAAACTAAAATCAGTTTATAACAGATAATAACTCTTTAAAAAGTATCACTGAATTTTGATTAACACAAAGAGCAATATAAATACTGTTTTCTTGGTGGGTGTAAGTATTTTTTTTCCAAAAGGCTTATAATCAGTTATATAGGAAGGATAAATGACAGTGCGTTAAAAATGCCCTAAAATCTGTTAACATTCCACCAGCTACAGCTCTTTTTTCTGGGCAGAGGAGTAATTAAAAAATGCAACAGCTTCAATTAAAAGGATTGATTTCACCAGATCATGCACTTGTTTTTAAAAATAAAAATTAGTTTTAAATTCAATTTTTATGCTTTTAAACAAATTGAAGATTATTGTCAAATTTAATTCAATTACTTTTTCCACTAAAAACAATTATTGTGAAGGTATTATCCTCACTATGAAATAGAAGCGATACCATGACATAAAAAATACATCTATTTTAAGTAGACAAAGGTTTATTTTTCATCTAAGTACTTATTTTTTTAGATGAGAAAAACATACTTTGTTGATGAAAGTTGACTTTAACTTCAAACATGTAATGCTGATAAACAATTTCAAATTTTAGAGGCTGAAGTGATCTGTTTTTCTTTGGAAAATGGCTAGTTTCAAGTACCTTATTTTGTACTCAAAAGAGCTAGCAACATGAACATAACCTAAGAAATAGTTTGGTAACTTTTTGTCTTAGGCTACTATGAATGAACACTAAATTGCTTAGTGTTGAATTTTAAGAAAAAAATGAGCACATAAAGTATCTAGATAATAATCTGAAACCTTCACCATATTTTCATTATAAAAATACCATATTTCATCAGAATACTCCAAAGTACATTGTAATTAATATCCCAGTAAGTCTTAAAGAAGCTGTGAGTTTGAGTGTTTCACAAATAATAGGTATTAAAAACAAAAATTTAAAAAATAAAAATATGAAATTGCAGTTCAAAATAAGCTGAACACATTAAATCCATACTCTTTTTCTGGAGGTGATTATGCAACTGATGACTTCAACTCACACTACCAGTTGTTTCTTTCCATTTTGTGCTCTAGTCACAGAAATAGCCACAAAACCTACTTGTTTGAGAATGCTATCTTATAGGGGAAAATATATTAATAAAATTAGCTTGGACCCTATCTTCTACCACAGCAAAAGTGGCATAAATACTTCATCTACAGTGAACTACAATATCCATGTATTAAAATGAGAATACTACCATAATGCTATTTCTGTGACAGTGACATGCTATACATAAAGTCACTACTATTTCTTGAGGAATTATTTGGGAAATAATGAAACATGAACATGGTACTAGGTTGGTATTTAACTCACATGCATTCCGAAATACTCTCCATCCCATATACAACCAACAGCTTCCAAAGCAGACGTTGCGACCTCACAATCAATATTCAAATGTTAATTCAATCATGAAAACTCGACCAACTTAAACCTCTGAAAAAACAGGATTCCTGTGCCGCAAGATGTCATGAGAACAGCCCCAGCAAGAACAACTTGGATAAAATGCTGGACATGACCGAGCCATGGGCACTGACAGCCCAGAGAGCCAAATATGTTCTGGGCTGCATCCTGAGCAGTGTGGGCAGCAGGGCCAGAGAGGGGATTCTGCCCCTCTGCTCTGCTCTGCTCTGCTGAGACCCCACCTGCAGTGCTGCATCAGCTCTGGGGCCCCAGCACAGGATCGGTTGGAGCAGATTCAGAAGAGAGCCGTGAAAATGATCAGAGGATTGGAACATCTATCGAATGAAAAAAGGGTTAATGAGTTGAGGTTATTCAGCCTAGAGAAGAGAAGGCTCCGGGGTAACCTTATTGTGGCCTTTCAGTACCTAAAGGGCTTTATAAGAAAAAAGGAGATAGTCTTTTTATAGCAGGACCTGTTGGGATGGGGGTAACGGATTGAAACTAAAAGAGTGTAGCTTCAGACTAGATGTAAGGAAGACATTTTTTACAATGGGTGTGGTGAAACACTGAAACAGATTGCCCAGAAAAGTGGTGGATATCCCATCCCTGGCTTCATTCAAGGTCAACCTGGTCAAGGCTCTGAGCAAAATAATATGGTGGAAGATACTCCTGTCCACCGCAGGAGTGTTAGATTGGGTGATCTTTGTAAGTCCTTTCCAACCTACCCTATAATTTTATGGTTCTCTGGTATCATAACTTTTAGCAAGATTATTCCTATTTAATAAAGAATGTTACAAGAGATGTTTCAGTTAAGTAAACTTATTCAAATTATTTAAACAAATTTAGCAGCTTGCTTATTATACAATGTACAAAAAAGACAAAGGCAAATTCTACCACCCAAGACACTTAGATGTACTTTGAAAATTCAGGTACAGTTTCAACATATGTGGAAAATATTTTCCTGATTTATTGCAGGACTCAAACTACTTAACTAGCTGAAAAGCACACTGGAGTTAAAAGATAGTTTACGTATACAAATAGCACCAACATAATTATCCGTATATGATAACTATACTGAAAATTCAGTCTCTCCAGACATGATTACATTATAAAAGGCAGCACAATGAAAAGCACCTGAGACTGCTAAGGACCCAAACCCTATAACATAAAGGGAGAGTGAAACACCAACAAATACATTTGCATGCATGTGTTAATATAGATATCTAGACATATTTCACCAGATTCGTATCAATTTTACACTTTTATTTTAACAAAACACAACAAATTCCAACTTTCAGAAGCACGAAGTTGTAAAGAATTTTTCATTACAAAAGAGAAACCTAAAAATTAATACATTCTTAAAAAAATCCCTCTGTTCTTAACTAAGCAATGCTTTGCAGGAAAAGAACCACAGACTTCATTTTCCAGTTATCTGCGCCATTCTCATTTTGAGAAGCTCACGTCATGAGCTGAAAAGTGACAATCTGGATTTAACAGGCATGACAGGTTGCCAAACTAAGATTACCTCTAACAATGCTTCACAGTGCACCAGACTCTCTCCTGCTGACCTTTCCACACGTGGTTCAGAGACCACTGGATTAGAGCTGTTAACAAATCACAGGTGCAGCCAATTAACCAAGAAATGACGTAACAATGACTTCCAGTCTTAAGCATGAGGCTTGTTCAGCAAATAATGCTTTTCCATCAATGAGCTCAGTATGGCTGCTTATCAGCCAAACTTAACAAGAACTTCAAAAGGTCTGTACTGCTGATACACTTCTCATTAAAAAGCGATTTTATTATGAAATTATCCAACTGTGACTATGGTATGCTTTGCTGTTCTCTAACTTGGGAAGTTGTCAAACAATATGCATTAACCTTCTTACTGAGAGGATCACAGATTTTCAGGTGCACAGCGAGCCAAAATGAGAACCAATGGAAATGGTGGTAAGAATTACATTGTTGTGTTTATTGTGGGTTTTTGCTTGGCTGTTTGTTTTTTAAGAATGAGTTAATTTTGTTGATTGGTTGGTTTTGTTAACTACCTACCAATCCCACTTCTCCCAGGTGAGTATGTCTCAGTATATTCCACATTCTGGAGGTTTACAGACACTATGGAGAAGCCTAGATTTTGCAGGACTCAATACGCCACGCTGCTCCACACACCACCACATGGTCCAAAAAAGTCAACCCCACTCCTTTAAGAACATATGCAAGAACACAGAGGGTTTCTCCACATATTATGTGATAGGCTGAGCATGATTTTAAGACTTTCATTCTACATTGAAGTAACATGTTTTATATAAGTTTTAAAACTGAGTTCTCTTTGCAGACAGTTAAGCCCCATTTCTTTAGCAACGCACAAAATCCACTAAAAGTAAGACTGACTTCTCACTAACTTTTGCAGCAATATGTCTTCTTTTTGTAATATCCCTTACCTAGAAATGAGTGGACAAGAACAATACAGCATNCCCTATCTGTCTCATGCCTCAAAGCATTCCCTAATTTATTGGAAAGCAAAGGGGCAGTGCCACTAATCTCAGAGCCCTGAGACCCAGGTGAACTAGAGAACATTTCACGGTAAAAGTAGCAAACTGTAAAATGAAAATTCACATGCTATACCCAGCTCCATGAAAGTGTGTATTTTGAACTGCTGGTCCCACTGCCATTAATAGTGCTACTTGTATTTCCAGAGTTATTTCCTCATGCCAGATGCCGTATTATCCTAATAACCCCTGAAAGCAATAACCATTCTGTAGTATTGGTCCAAATCTTTTATACCTTCTTAGTAAAAACGGCAGTCTCTACAAAATGTCATGCTCTACAGAAACCAGCAATACCTGGTCCAATTATTAGTAAAGTTTTTTGGGTTTAAGACAACACTAATCTCCAGCACAATAAGAAGAACCCACATGAATTCACCAAATCAGTTTTCTGTTGGGTGTTCCTTCACAGACACAGGTATGTAAAACTTTTAACATACTAAAATACAAAAAACCCCCCCACATTACTTTCTAATAAAAATTTTACTTGAAAAGATGCCATTAACACATGATATTTGGCTTGATACCTTGGTTTTACTAGTACCTTGAATTTTATACTGAAGGTCCAGGAAAATACAAAGAATAAACAACTGTATGGAATAAAGGGTAAAGCTGGGTATTTGTAATTTGCTGCCAAAGGCCTGATTTAAAAAATGGTACCATACAGGGAGAAAAAATTTTACCTTGGCCTCAGATGTTCTTTCACAAAGTAAAAATATTTTTACACAGAAAACTGGTTAAATAACTATTGTCTATTTATTTACAACAACAGGCACAGCTGAAGATATACAGACATTTATCTTTTGAGCACATACAGAAACCCCCCCACATTGTAATTGTTTTATGTTAGAGATTAAAACCCCCCCAAAAAGGAAAATGACTTAAAATGTAGAGAAGGAAAAAAACCAGATTCAATGGTTCTTTCTGTTCACATATCAGAGAAAGCCAGATATGGTATCTGAGGATGACATATTTTTCTGTCTTCTTGAATTATCCCAAAACAGAAAGAAAAACAACTAAAAATAAGCATCAGAGAAAAAAAAGCAACACAGTCATGCAGTTTGCTTCCAAATGTTTTTTAGAAGTTGCTTAAAGAGATTTTTTTTTGAGCCATGAGGAATACTGGTTTGAATAAAATGGGAGAAAAAATCTAGAGTACAGGGGGTCAATGAAGGAGGGGAAACAGTAGTGTTATGTCATTCTTTACAATGAGAAAATACAGCTCAGATAATTACATGCCTAAGACTGATAAATTGTTCTTGAGCAAAAATAACAGAACTGTAACTTAAGAGTAACGAAAAAATGACATCTACTACTAGTGGACATAAAGAAAAGATAGGCTATCAAACTATCTTGCGTGAAGAAAGAAAATGCAGAGTAGTATTTTATGAAGCTGACATATAACAAAAGCTGGGGAAAACTTTAAAATGCCACAAAAGAAAGTTAATGCTCAATTTACTTGATGCACCAAAGTCCAAGAGAGATTTAGTACAATTTGCAAATGAAGATATGCTAACAGAGGGCTAGCAGATGAGTGAAAAAGGGTCCAAGAGGAGCCAAAAGGCAGACTGAAAAGCAGTAGCATTTTTATTTACCTAATAAGAAAAGCAATTACCAAAGCAAATTTTTATGTGGTATAGTCTCTACATTAAAACCCGAATTTTTTTTCCACCAAAAGATAAGAATGAGATCAAAGGATTTAGGAGTCTTGTGTGCTCTCTTAGGTAAATCACTGGATGACATGATCCTAGCAGCCTTTTCTGCCTTATCCTCTCAAGGTTCAGGCTTTTTGGATGTTTTCCACTTACATTAGATAAACAGCTTCTTATTAGAAGCAGATATACCCTTACAAGGATTCAAGCTGAGTTTCCTTTACTCATGTTGACATAGATTTTATTCAACCCATCCAACCATGCCCATTCTGTGATTCAGCTCAGAAAGTTTTGTAATTTTTTTTGTTTCACTATTATCAAATTATCAACTATTAACTACTAATTATCAGAAATGTAACATAACAACTTTTTAGGCAATAATTGAATTCCCTTCTTTTTATTTACAAACCATTATTCATTATAAACATTCCACAATCAGAATCTGGTAACTAACATAACTTGTTCTACACTATGTTAAAAATACTTACTACCTGCTTGGCTCTGTAAAAAGGCATGTAAAAATAATAAAAATATTGAATTGTAGTATGAATTGACTGTGTAGAGTTAAACAGCAGATGTGATGTTTAAAGAAACTGTTTGAACATACTCCAGTCATCCTTCACTGCAGTACCACTTTAAGATAAATCGCCCATATTTACAGAAAATGTATTCTATAATAGAAAGAAAACCCTCAAAAAGACTTTTCCCATGCTACTCAACCCTGTTGAAACAAAGAAAGGAAATGGAGCATGAACACTTAGCAATTAAAAAGTACATGGCTATACCACTGCTAAATCCATCTTGTTATGTTACAAGAAAAAAAAATCACATGTGCAGCTAAACAACCGAGAACGCTCCAACTCTTTGAAATGGTATCTTACCCAGTATATAGTGCTAACAATTCACTGTATAATAAGGATTACAAGTTCTCACCTTCCATTACGCTAACTGCATTTTCATGGGTCATATACGCATCCTTTTTTCCAGGTGACTAGACAAATGCACACACAAACTTCACCTAAAAATACACTAAGTCTTGCCAAGTAGCAGCAGGATGAAATATACCACAGTAACAATCCCGTCTTTGTCCCAGCCTAACACTCTACCTATTAACACGCTTTGATGCTTAGCCAAGAAAAATCTCAATGCTGGGATTCTGGGTTTTGTGCCCAAACAATCTGGGCTTGTGTTTAATATAGTATAGTCTGCTTTTAAGTTACTGCCAATCATTAACTCTACAAAGAGTATGTCTGGGATTATTTTGTCTTTACAATGAATGTTATTAAGGTAAAGAAGGCAGAAAAATTTACATTATTTTGAAAAGAATAAGTGGATTGTGCAATCCTTACCACTAAGAAAACAGTCTTATCCAGAACATAAATGTATTTCTAAAACCAATTCTGGATTAATCTTTGTTTTCTGTGTATCAATAATATGTGTCCAAAATACTGGATTCCTTGAACAAAATATAAAAATGCAAATTGAAAGAAACACACTAGAATCTTAAACTCGCAGATGACTTAAGAATTCATTTTTTACCAAAGGAAAAGTAGGTAATTGTTTTCAGTTTCTTAAACAATTAAGGAGAGACTATCATCAGTTGAAAAATAACTTAGGAATACTAAAGAAAAATGGTTAAATATGAAACATTACACTTTGATAACCCAAATATTATTGCTGTTCTTACAAAAAAACAGACTGAAGTGAGTGATCCCTAATGTACTGATGAAAAGAAGTACGTAAAGCAAAATAAAATATCAATTAAATGTACTTTTAAAGCATTAATGCTATTACATTAGTGGAGAAGATGAGAAAAAAACTCGTAACAAATGACTTGAGGAAACATATAAAGATTAAAACAAGAGTAAAAGTCATTCAAGGTTTTAGTCCCAGTAAGGGGCAGTTCCCATTTCACAGCAAGACTGATATCTTTTATACAATATGCTGTGGACAGAAGGTCATGCCCACCTTCTACGGCACTAAAACTTGCTTAGAAGTCTCTTGTCTATGACAGCTTACTTCTGGCTTTGATTTTGTAGCTGACTTTTTAAAATTTGATTTACTGAGGTTGTGTAAGCAATCTATTTTATAGAGAACTCCACAAGCAACTACATCACTCTAGTTGTATAAAAAATTGGCAAGAAAATCAGGCCAAGTAGACAGGAACAGAAGACAACAATCTCTTGAGACAGCCTTAAAAAAGTCACCCAGCCCCAAGGGTAAGGATTTTTTCTGTCATTTTCACCAAAATATTCCTTTTTCTCCTTTATCCTCATATCATAAAATGATTATCAAATTCCAGTCCAAAGGAACTTCATTGATTGTCAGGTTCATTTAGGAATTTTTATTTACAGTAATAGTTTTACTGCAATCATTGAGTCAGGTAAACATTTGCAGAAGTGAGCAATTTCCATATGACTGTGTATAAATGGCAATTTACGAATTAGAAATTTCATTTCAAATCCTTATTGAATTTATATGCTATGACAAGTCACTCAAAGCATATAAAATACACATGACATAACGCGTAGAATCCTATCAAAATAAACACCTGACATGTAAGTACGACTGTAAGAATATGTGACCTTTGGGTGACTGTGTACAATATAATTACAAAATTAGAATATCAATACCAAGCCAAAATACTCTGAAAACATCCCCCTTCTTTCAGACACTTGAAATACATAGAACTAAGTCTCTTCCTTTTTTCTCTTTACATCTATAGTGAATTTGTCTGTGTGTGTTTTTCTAGTTTAACATTTGCCATAGTCAAGATCAAGCAAGGCACCATAAAAGTATCTAACATTCTTTTCCTGGGGAATCTAGTGTATAAAGACATCTTCACAGAAGCCAAAGAACCCCCAAACAGAAACAAACAGAAAGTTCAGTTTATAAATTACAAATATGTGGATGNAAAGAATACATAAAAATAAGTTCCTTTTTCAGGTTACTTCCATTCCCAGAGTTTTTGATACCTAGCCATTGAATTCCCACCAGTTAGTGTCTGTGGCTCTTCTTAACGCCACAGGAGAAAACATGAAGTTTTCAGGTAGCTTCAGCTTATGCATATCTGCATATCATTGGTGTGGCAATAAAACACAAGACAATTTTAAATGTATTTAGAATTCAGGACAGTCCCATCTGCAAAGCACTGGAGACATGTGTCATTTTGTATTTTTTATTTCTGACATAAACTCCAAAATTCTTCAAAGGTAGTTCCCCACTTGCATTCTGAATACAAGCTGAGTTTGGCACATGAAGCAAGGACTGTATGTCGGAGCACCTGTAACTACAGCATAAAACCTGGAAAATGTGTTGATCTTGAAAACTGGCAGGTGCTTTCCATATTCTTATGCTGTAAAGTCAATTCATAAATAATGGAATGACTTCATTACTTCCTCACAGGTAATAATCCAAATTGTACCTCTTTACTAGGGCTGATCCTGTCCAGACTTCCATAAAGTCCTTCTCTGTAATGAAAGAGCACTGTCCTGATACACAGTGAAAATACTTAGGTCGGTACCACCTGCATTGCCCCCTACAACCTTGTCAGGTCTTCATAGCCAAGTTCACATGCTTGAATTAGTACCTTCTCAAGAATTTATACGATAAACAAGAAAAACCGTCTAATTCAGCTAGTGTTCTTGATGTACTGTATCTAAGGCAAATGACTAGCCTTATGAAATTCTGCTTGGAAACAGTTCAAGCAAGATACAGAAAATCAGAAAGACTAAAATACTTCCATACTTTCTGTATATGTATCAGCACATTTCATATGCCTAGTACTTCTCCAAGGAGCTTTTCAAATGACAATTCAAAAAAAGAGTGAAAGAACAGAAATAGAAATCTATTAGCCACTGAAGAACAACAAGTAGAACACTTAGAACAGTCCTAAATATGTTTAGTGTAATAGAAGCCACTGAAAGTTAGAATTTAAGTGAAACATTTCAATAACCTGAACTGAAATAGGACAAGTAACAAAGATTTGGTTGCTTGCTCTCTTGAAATTCAGCATTATAGGAGCTCTTGCACTTTTACAGAAATAATGGTTAGAGTTTTATTCAATATTATTTAAAATTATTTCAGTATGTGACTAAATAGCTACTTTTGCATAAAGTTGAAATTTATCCATTTAATATATAAATTGCTTAAAATTGTTTAAAGCTTTGGACACTTATTTTAGTGTCAAAATAGCCTGCTTCAAGTTAAGTTAAAATTAAACAACACAAGCTGTTTTGCCAGTTTATTACTAACGATGGCTCCTAAAAGAACACCCATACAAATAGTGTATAATAAACACAGAGTGAACAAGTCTTTTTTGAAATATAGAATTAATGATTTTAATAAAATAAAAGTATTTACAATTTCCCCATGAAATACAAGCATTAGCCTCGACAAGAGATACAGAAGCATGGAATGGTTTAGGTCAGAAGGAGATTTAAGAAGGAGAATCTTAGAATGGTTTAGCTTGGAAGGGATGGTTAAAAGTTATTGCCTCCAATCCAACAATGCCACAATAATGTGCAGGGATACCTTCGACTAGATCAGATTGCTCAGAACTCTGTCCTGTTAGACCTTAAACAAACTGCATGGGTGGAGCATCTACACCTCTCTGGGCAACCAGTTCAGCGTTCGACCATCCTCACTGTAAAAAACATCTTTGTTATATTTAATCTAAATCAACCCTTTCTTTTTTGGTTAAAACCACTGACTCTTATTCTTATTGCAAAGGACCCTGCTAAAAAGTTTATCCCCATCTTTCATATAGGTTTTACCTCCCTTGCCCAGCTGGCCATACTTCTTTTGAAGTAGTCCAGCTGGCTTCCTGGGCTGCAAATGCCTATTTCCAGCTCATGTAAAATTTCTTGTCAACCAACACCCACCCCCAAATTATCCTCAGAGCTGTGCCCTCAACCCATTTTATGCTCACCCTGTATTTGTGCTCAGGATTGCTCTGACCCAGGTGCCACACTTTGCACTTGGCATTGTAAAACTTCAGAGTACAATGAGTTTCATTTTGAGAAAAAAATGAAAGAGGGGAAATAAAGGTTTCAGAGTAGCACACAGACTTCGATACAATGCTATCAGGGAGTTTCTTAGTAGAACTAAGCATAAGTTCCTGACTGGTTGCTAACTTGGCTAATTTTAGAGTCAATCCAAAAAACCTGAAAATGTGCTTCCTAGTACATACATGTATGGAAGTCTTAAAAAAACCCAGCAACACAAAACAGGCCAAAAGACCATGTTCAAGAATTAGATTACAAAATTATTGCTTAAAATAGTTATCAGAGATACAGAGGCATGTAACCACTGAGTAGAAATATACCTATTCATGCCAGGGAACTCCACTAAATCCATCAGTAGTGAATTGCACAAACTGTCACAGTAGTAAACTCTCATATCAGAACTGCAAGACAATCTGGGCTTGCTGAATGAGACAAAAGCCGAAGATCAAATTGCCAAAATCTAGGAACTGAAAAACAAAGAAAATGACAAACTAATTCTCAGAGAGTGATGATTGAAAAGAAACTGGGAAGTCCAAGCAATGTAAGTGATATCAGTTGAATACCTGTAAGAAGGGATGATGTGGTCAACCTGTGAATGAACAGGGAGGTGGAAGTAACAAAAAAAAGTTGCTGCTCTCTGTATACAGCATTATTAAGGCTAATAAGAGATTAATGATGAAAGTGCTTCAAAGAATGTTGAAAAATTGGAGAGGGAAAAGAAAGAAAGTAATTTGAAGACTAAAAAAAAATTCTTACTGTGAAGGCCGGAAAGAACTTAATGTGTGTGGCTTATTGAAAGGACTCAATTAGAATTTAAGTAGTTGAAGTAGAGACAAAATACAGCCTGCTGAAGTGAACTTCAGAAAAAGGCACAGCAAAAAAATAATTCAGTGGCTACAAGCTGGACCCAAACAAGTTAAATGTAAAACTGGAAGAGGTACTGTTAGGAATCATGTATCTAAGCACTGCAATAGAATACACTCACTGACTAAATATGGAGCAAACTACACTCTCTTGATTATCTACAAAAATTATGTTTGAATGCCTTTCTGTTCAGCTGTAGCCAGTGAGTTCAATAAAAGGGTAACTGGCAGTAAATTATGGCATGACATACACAGTTTATCTAATTGTCTCCTTTGGCATAAAACACTATTAAGAGAATACCTGAATTTGCTGTATGAAAACAGCAGCAGTTCTCTAGGTACAGTGAAGTTCAAAGTCAGTTGCAAAAAGTTTCTATTCAGAACCTCAAAAGCCAGTCTAATTAACATACAATGTATATTTTCTGGTGCTAAACTGAAAAAACCAGGAGACAAACTCTGTTGTTGGACAAAGCCTGATAGTAAGTTACACTTAGTTTAAGAAAATGCTAGTAGGATTAGAAGTACAGTTATTAAATTTAAAATAGTAGTTTTGTGAAGAAATATACCTGTTTATATAGAAACAGATAAAACTTAACGTTCCAAAGTAAATAAGTAGCTCTAAATATATGGTATTGGCACCACATTGCTATACTTATTAACCGCCAACATTAGCAGAAAAGTAGCTTGCTGAACACAAGGTGAGATACTAGTTTAAGTTAAAGTAAGTAGAAACATATAAATACACATTTTTACTACTTTTCACTGTAATGCTTGCATTATAAGCACAAGGTAACAAGTGCACAATAAATGCATTTTAAACAACGTATGTTAACATAAATTATTGATTTACAAATACAAAATATCCAACTCATCGTTTATAACTGCAGATTTATAAAGAGAGAAAAGTTTTGATTAAAGATCTTTTAAAAAAGATGATCACATAAAATTATCTCTGGCTTTTCCACACCACAGTACTATACAAGCACTTTAGAAAAGCAAACTTGCATGCTCAGTTTATTCACACTGATGCCAAGAAAATGTCGAGGTGTCTTGACGATATTCAGTTTTTACTGTCTGGTCTGCATTGGACTTAGCACGAAGTTGAAACCCTGCCTAGCATTATTAACTATTTTTATTACATTTGCACCTAGATGACAGAAGGACTGTGGGGATGTAAGTTATTTGTCCAAGTTATTTCATGTTGTCTTTCAACAAAAAACTAAGTCTGAGGAATTGTATCTTAAAAACTGTTACAGGTTTCTTTGAGGATGAAGAAAGTAATTACTTATATATGCACAGAAAATATGTAAAGCTTCACATATGATAATTGGATATAAGAAAAAACAGGAGGGAGTTGCAATAGAGCTACTATTAATTACAAGTGGTTAATAGCAGTAGTAATCTATTACTAATACTACTATTCATCTCCTTAGGATAGTAACAGTTGGTAAATCAAAATAAATGCAATTACTTGGTTCAATTGCAAATAATAGGACCATTAAGAGAAAATATACAAGAGGAAACATCAAATTAAATTGATGTTAATTACTCAAAAATTCAGCTTCTCTTCCTCAATAGTTTAGCTATTTTGAGCACTTATTTCATATTGCTATTTAATACCATCTCCATTACGATGCAACTGAACTTGATTATACAGTGAAAATCTGTACAGTCTACTGTATTTCACTCCACACTGTATGTCTTAAAAAAAGAAGCACCGAAATTTTTAAAGCTAGTAAGCAGAAATGTGTAGCATCCGAGCTCCATCTACAGGATGAAAAGAAATGTGTAAGAAATATTTTTAACTACCAGACTAGAAGAAGACTACTTACTCTGAAGTCTTCAGACGGTCATCTCAAGCCACAGCCATTTTACAAACTCATTGTGATGCTGGGAAATTTTATTACTTATGCAATGATGGAAAACATTTCTATCTCTAAACATTCCTATATGTAAACAGCTGTGAAGTTTAGGTTTAAGCTTCTAATAAAAAACACCACTAGACCCATAGAATTTCTCTAACAACTTGCCAGAATGACTGGGAAACTCTTTTTCTCAAGCTTCCTGATCTAATACAAAGTTGTCAAGTACAAAGCTATTTTGAAAATATACACAAGAGGTTAAAATGCATACTGAAATGACTAAAATTAACTTCACCATCAAGTATGGTTGCATTTAAAAGTGGTATTGAATCTCAGTACCATGACTTTGCGAAGGTGTCTATTGTTCCCATACCTTTTCTCTAAAATAGATGTGCAACCATCAGACCTCACAAATGCATTTGGACTAAAAAAACCCTAGACTGATACAAATGAATGCAGTTTTGCAGAAAAAGTCATGCATGCTAAAGACAGTACTCTGAAACAAATATTGTTAGAAGTTCAATTATTCTACTAGCACATTTAAGTATCTGATGAGAAGAAATTTTTATAGATATCAGAAGTTTCTTCACCCTCTGATATGTTAGTAGACATTACCCTCAAGCCATGGATGTTCCATCCAACTTTTTGTTTGATGTTTACACCTCCCACATCTCTGCCTCTAATCAACACAGGCTTCAACTACAGTGGGTGGTGAACACCCATGAGTATATTATTAAACATCTCCAGTACACTGACAAAATAGCCACTATTTCAGACAATGAAACTTGATATTGTTTATCTTACTTTATCTAAACAGAACTCAAATGTAAAAACACATTATTTATAACAAACAATATCATGTCTTTGATTTTCATGCCAGAGGACACCACGCAATTATTTGGAAAACTGTAAGTCTAGAAATTTATGTTACTCGTGATACTATGCAGGATCTCCCAAGGCTATGGCTCCCAACTGCTAAAAATGCATCCAATAAAACCCTCTTCTGAGTTAAGATAACCCATTTGGCTCTAATACTATTACTACTGCCACCCTGAAAGAACAGAATAACCACAAACAGAGCATATTGACTGACCACATACAAAGTCAGCAGCTTACAGACTGACTACACTAATGTATCTTAAAATATGCTATAAAATGATGAAAGCTTGGGTACTGAGTACCTCATTCCTAAAGGTATCCTCTAGCTTTGTGTTCTCTTCATGCTACAAACCTGCTATTACACCTTAGACAATTTTGTTTCCAGCAGCCATTCTAATAAAACCACAGAGACAACTAAACAGATTGATGGACAGATAAGTAGGTAGTAAATATGTACAGATTCCAAAGCCCTTTGCTGTTGTAAAGATGTTACTTGGCTGCCATATACTTCAAGGTTCTTTTTCAGAGAAAGCTTTTCTTAGAGATCTTCCAAATTTCTGAATCCTTGTCTCCACTACCAGATATGGATATTTAATACTAAACTGTAATTGTTTAGTCTCCCCAACCAAGAACAATTAATTGACTTCTGAGACGCTTAAACTTGTGTGAATCTCAGCCACAGGACTAGTAACCAGATTTTGAGACTGAAGTCATCCATCATACTCATTGATCTCAGTACACTTCCTGTGGACCATCTGTCTACAGCAGAGAAAATACAGCCACCAATTCCCAAAGCAACACACAGCACAACTTTCAAGACAACAGAAAGAAAAGACAGGCAATCTGTTTTACAAGATGTCTTGTACATATGCTTTAAAGAAATACCTAGTTATGTCTAACATAGCTGTAAAATCATGACATTGTATTTCACGTACTGCAATTTACATGCTCTTACTGAGCGAAAGGAACACTGAAAAATAGAACACCAGGGCTCCAGAATTAGAGTTTCACGCTGGTTTCAGCTGAGGTAGAGTTAGTTTTCTTTGCAGTAACTAGCATGGGGCTGTGTTTTGGACTTGTGCTGAACACAGAATAGCGAGCCAAAGCCTTTTCTGCTTTTTGTACTGCCACGCAAGCAGGAGAAATGGAGTGCCTGGGAAGCTGGGAGGAGACACAGCCAGGACAGGTGGCCCCAGCTGACAAAAGAGGTATTTCAGGCCATGTGACATCATGCTCAGTATAAAAAGTGGGGGGAAGAAGGAAGAAACGAGGGACGTTTGGAGTGACGGAGTTTGTCTTCCCCAGTCATGTGGTGGGGCCTGCTGTCCTGGAGATGGCTGAACACCTGCATGCCCATGGCAAGCAGTGAATTCATTCCCTGTTTTGCTTTACCTGCATGTGCAGCTTTTGCTTTCCCTAATAAACTGTCTTTACCTCAGCTGAGTTCTCTACCTTTTACCCTTCTGATTCTCTCCCAGATGCTGCTGGTGGAACAGTCAGTGAGTGGCTGTGTGGGGTTTGGGGGCTGGCTGGGGTCAGACCACAACACTTGACTCCACAAAGAGACCAGATTTATGTATGGTTCCAAAACAAACAGAATAACATCAGTTTACAGATCTGAGCAGACAGCACTTGTTGACTACATGAAATCTGCCAAATCATGGAAGTTAGTTACCTATCCTCTAACCAGAAGTAAATCATATGACTATAACTAATGCTCACTTAAGTTACAGATTTTGTTTACAGCTTCTTTATTTTTGTTATTATGCTGGTCTTTGATGTCAAATGCTCTTCTTATATATCTCTATTGCACAAAATTATAAGGAACTTTAGAAGTAACAACTTCCAGGCCTGAGAAAGAACTGACTGGAACCAGTCAGTTGAACAGATCTGCTCAAATTGCAAAGGCTTCTGTACTGTACCTGGTGTGATTCTTAGATTCAAATCAATAGCGAAGAAGATGTAGGAAAGGACACTGAATTCCCTCTTAAATCCCTTGAATATTTTATTTTCTAGACCTCTTCAAACCTATTAAAGTGGTTAATACAAATTTCTTTCTTGGAAATTTTGTCTCTGGCCTTCTCACTGCTCCAAAAAGGCAGCCAAACAGCAACATTTATCCAAAGTCAATCAAGTGTTCCTATGCCTCTAGAACTGGCCTGATTCAAAACATAAAGGCCACACCAAGTTAAAAATACTATCTAACATGGAATGGTAGAAACTTAGTTATCTTGCTATTAAAATCATATCAAATTCTTCCAGTAAGAACAGTTATATTGATATGTATCAAGATGCAAACATTAATGTGTAAGTTTTCTTTTCTCTATATAATAACAAGTTTTGTTTTACAATTAAGATAATGACTGAACACTTACCGTAACTGACAAAACCCTTTTCTTAATAAAACATAAGGCTGGTTTCATTTTTAGTAGTTATATACAGTCATATAAAATCATAAAAACCTGCAAGAAGTGGAAGTCAGATACATGAATTTATGAGGACTGTAAACCAGCTGATTCTGTTTCAGTTATTATTTCTGTTTTCTAACCAAAGTTTCAAAGTTTTATCTCAAAGCCTGTTATTATAACAAATTTATCTTCATACGTTTTGATCCAAAACTTTTACTTCCCAGGGATGTATCCCAGGGATATAATAAGGATGATAACTGCCATGGAAGAGGTGAACCAGGTATTCTTTTGTCACAAGCAGAGACAAAATTTAGGCTGTTCTAGATTCTTACATATCAGCATTATACCTTGGCTGTCACCTACATTATCTTACCTGCAATGATGGTAAACTGAAAAAAAAACACCGATTAGAAGAAAACCAATTAAAAGAAACAGGAAAACAAGGAAAATGAACAGGGAAAGAAACTGGAACAGGAAAAGAAACCGGAATGGTTCCCTTCAAAGGAAAGTGTCATGGGAGAGAATCCAAAACAGCCACTACATATGCAGAATTTCGTATGGGCAAAGCCTGACTAATTTAATCAGGCAGCTATCCATGAAAGCTGCGTAGAGTTAAGAGCAAAAAATCTGAATTAGCTCACTGGTGTTTCCTCCACCAAGGCCCCCGAAAGTTCCACTGAATAAGTAAACTTACACATTTAACCTTTCAGCGGCAAAGTCTCAATTCTTCAGTAACTTCTGGAGTCTGTATTTACTGAAATACTGGATAATAATTCCTATTAAGTTTGACAACAGACCCACCAGTCATCACTTGCACACATGATGAGTGATTTTATGCAATATCAATATTATCCTCAAACTCAAGTTGCAAGAAGAACTGTTGAAAGACAAGGTTCCAAGAAAACAAATTAACTCAGTGAAAACTGAGTGCTAATCACTACATATCACAGAATCACAGAATATTCTGGGTTAGAAGGGATGTTCCAAACACTGTCACACTAAATTACACGACAGGAATCCATGCTTCTATGTAAAGAAAAACTGATGTGTCTGCTGCAGTGCTGGAAAGCTGCTACACTGCAAGGATGAGCACTGGGTTAAACCAGACTACACTGGATGACTTTCCTTTCTGTGAGTCTCAGTGGTAGACAACACCATGTGTTAACACGGATAAACAAGCTGCAAAACTCAATCTTACAACTGAGAAGATAGACAAAGTAAAGACTGAGAAACACATATAATTACACTTTATTTCTAACTCACAGGGAAAAACGTAACTCCCATACAAGGTATCAATAAATACTGAAAATCTTAAAACTGTAAACAATCTAAAGAAAAATACCTACCAAACGATGCAATCCTTACCTGCGACTAGTTGTTTTCCTTTCTGTCTTGGTTTCTTCCTCTTGAAGTTGCTGTTTAGTATTTTCATTTGTATCAATTTTCAATTTCTTGGCAATGCGTTCCTTTATTTGAAATCTCTCATTACTAGCAGCTTCATCTTCTACACTATCAGCATCTTCATCATGTTCCTCTTCGTCCTTTATTGATTTAAAATCATAAAATTACTTTGGATTTTTTTTCAGTACAGAATGACAAATATGGAAATTTTTTCTTATAATGTCTACCAAGAAAAAAGCAATTTTTTCAAACAAATATATCCTCATTTTCTTCAGAAGTAACAAAAAACCCCCAAAAATGACAGTTTCTTTTTCATACACAAATTACTTCTTATCTGTAGGGTTAAAAACCCTAAAACAGTCTATTCTAGACTATTAACTCTTACAGGTGTATAGATGACATCACAGCAGTGTGATATTACCTGCAGCATTACTCATGAATCCAAATTTTGATTGAGACAATCCACTAAACTTTTCCTTCATTTTCCACTGACAGAAAAACTTAACTCCCTATCACATGGCTATACTACAGTCATGATGGGATGGAAGAGGTTAGTTAGCCCATCAGCTCCTGTTAGGGAATTTAGAAATTGTAAATCCAGGAGACTGCCAGAATGTAAGCACTTGGGAATGAAGAACATGTACATGTCCTGGCTGTGATGCACAGGTAGGAGAAGGAGTAGCATGAAGACCATGCCCATAAACATAGAGGAGGAGGGGCTAAAAAAGCAAAAGAAGCAACAGGAAAAATTTGGGAATAGAAGAGAAAAATCAAAAGCTGGACTTCAGAAGTTGTAGTGGAGTCACTGTTTAGGAATCTTTAGACTACTATGCTCAGATTTGAGATTTAGACAAAACAAGACCAGTCAGAAATAAGAAAAAAATCTCTGAATATTCAGCATAATACAACAGCTGAATATTTTGCCATTTAAATGACTGAAAGGTTGTTGGAGGAGTTCTTTTTTAACAGGGGAAAATAAAAATGGAACACTATCAGCAACTCCCTTAATTTACCAGAAAAGTATTATTTGACCGAGGAGATAATGAAACTTTCTAGAAGATTTGCTTACATGATAAATTGTCAGAGAGATGTGTGACTACAGACCTCAATAGCAGGGGGGAGTCCACAAAAAAAGTGACAGGACTGTGTGAGGAGTTTTTAACAGTCAAGGATGGTGGAGATTTGACTAGGGTTTAGGAAGACATTTCATTGAAACACAACTAATTGGACAGAAGTACTTCTGGAATAAAAATGAACTACTCTAGACAAACAGCAATTGCTAAGTAGTAAGCTAGTTAAAAATTATGGATATCTGAGTAACAGGAGGCGGGTAAAAATTGAAGGGACAAAATGGTTCAACTTGTCCCACTTGGCTAAATCCCCTAGTTCCCAAACCATCCATTAGCCTCAGTTTGCACAGTATTTCATCATTTTTCTTCTAGAAAAACGCTGATAAAAATAGGATATACCCTTCCTCCTCAACTGCTTACCCTCCTGCGGCTCTATGCTTTTCTCCTGCCCAGTCTCCTCCTCCCAGTCCCTTTCTCTCTCACTAAGTCCATCTGATCTCAACAAATAGTTTTAACAACAGATTCAACAACCCAGATTGGACTGCATGGCACCTCAAAAGGGAAGTGGCTCTTCTGTTGGGTGATGGTTGTTCCCCATGTAAGACAGAAATGCAAAACTGCCTGCCTGAAAGCTATTCTACTCCTTGCTGCTGTTATTAGCTGGGTAGAGTGGCTCTATTCCTCTCTTTAATATGGAAATAAAAATGTAATGAGACACTTTGTGACAGAATGACTAGTGGCTACTGTATGTAATACGATTTTCCCACTTAAGAAGATTATTGAACTGAGGGGTGGATAAGTAATTTTATCTACACATAGTACTGTGTGAAACTTACTGTTAGGCAACTGACTGACAAAGAGGGAGAGGAAAATAGGCAGAAAAGAAATGTCACTGGTGGGAAGAAACTTTGTTAATATATTTCATATAATGTTTTCATTAACGACTTGGGAATAAAAAGAATCTTAACAAATAGCTAAGAGGTATAGCTAATACAAAGGCTCTCTCAAATAATTAAATGTACAAATTTGAGGACTGCATTAAGACAAACAGGATGGTATTTAATAGCATGAACAGCAAGGCCAGGTACTTAGGGAATACTAACAAGACTTTCTCTTGCATTCTATAGGCTTGCAGGCTGGGGGAAATAGGGGGATCTGGAAAAAATATTTGCTTCCAGGTTTGGCTATAAAACTACCAACATGTTGCAGCTGTGTAAATGCAAAAGTGATCCTATGATGTATTAACTAAAATAACTCCAAGAGAGATGATCAAATACTAGTACTACTTTGCAAGACCCAGGTAACTGCCTGAAGTCCTAGATCTTAGCCAAAATCTTAAATGTAATGAAATCTAAAGAGAGCACCTCTCCAGGAAAAAAAGAGAAAAAGCCTTCATATTTCCAACATTGGCTTAATTAGGTATATTTATTTAAATTTTTATTCTTCAACCTAATACGTCCATGTTCTATACTCCCCAAATCTAGTTTGCTTAAGAAAGGGATATTTGAATATCTGAAGAATATCTAAACTCTTCTAACACTAAAATGCTCCTGCACAGCAGGAATTACAAAGGAAAAGAGTGAAAAAGCCTGAATTCATACTATGCCTTGTGAAAAAAGGAACAGGGTGTAAGCAGATGCTTTTTTTTAGGCATACAAATGGGACAGACTGTGCTCTTCCTTTACTCCCACTGTGTCAACACACAGTGTAGTTAATACCTGTGCATGATGGATAGATACAGAAAACAGTACATTCCAGGATTCAATTAGGTGAATGGGAGATTACAGTCCTAGTTATATATTACATCTTTATCTCAACAGCAATTCAAAGGGGTACCACCATGATCTGTGGCTGGAGACAGAGACATACTTCAGCTAACAAGCCTATGCTTACCTGCACCATGTATGACAATTTTCTTGTATTAAATTGCCTCCATGTTTAGTTGAATGTTACTGTTTGACTATTCAAATTTCATATCTTTCAGAGGTGACAGTTTTCACCAACATAATTTCGCTGCTACACTTTAATAATTCACTAATTTTTTGTTCTCTTGAAGAAATCTTTCAAACAGGACTCTAACTCACATGCAGACTTACCCTTAAACATTGCAATTATATAATTATTCATGACAAACTTGATTTTAACTATTTTTTTAGAAGCAGTTTCAGGGCTTTTATCTCTCTGGTGGTTTGTCACCCTGTGGTACACAACCCATATAACATACTCCTATATAACTAATCTACTGACAAATACAATACAAATAGTTTCTATAAAAGGTAGCAGGTAGGATGCTACCCAGCTGTGAATAGCCAAACCTTGGAGCTTAGATAGTCTTCACACTTCTGCCAGAAATCTGACTTCAGCTAGTTCTTAAAGATCTCTAAAGTAAAATTTGATCCCCAAAGAAAATCTAACCTGCACACAGTAAAAACCAAATAATTATTTGTAAAAAAATAACACTTGCCTCACTCAAATCCTTTTCTTCATTTGCCACATCACTAGAAGAAGAAGAAGAAAAAAAAGTAAGTACTTTGAAATGCTAGAGGAGATTCAAAACAATATTTAAAACCCAAGATTTCTTAAATAAAAAAAGTTGTTAGCCAGCTGAAATTTTAGTAGACTAACTACTTTACATAATCCTTATCTTAAAGGTATCAATATTATTTTCTATCATTTGACTATCACAATCTTTTCTAATTAGAAATGCTTTAAAAAACAAGCATTCATACAACGGAGAAATCCTAACCATATCTGGAGCTTTTCAAGCAAAACACTAACGTGTACAGTTAAAAACATCTCAGCTGAGATGCCTTTGATCTCATCAAACAATTAGTAGGATTTCATTGCAACTAGTTCATATTTTGGAAGATGCATTTTACTGATACTTAAGCTTAACATCAAGATTTTAATTTGTTATACAACTACAGTTTGGTGAATTAAGAAAGAAATCTATTTGAATATACTATGGCTAACATAACCACTGTTAATTATCACAAACGAATAATAAAGGCACTTGAACGTTTTTAGTCCACATTTTAAAAAAAGAAATTATGTCAGAGAAAAATCAAGGAATATTAAAGAAGTCTCAAAACTCAAGGCTTTTAAGTTTGCTCTACGCAATCAATATCATTAAGGAACTGTAGATGTGTTGCAATCAATGACAATAATTTAACAAAGTGCTGAACCTGGGTCAGAGCAATTGCTGATATCAATACAGGTGGGGGGATGGACTGAGAGCAGCCCTGAGAGGAGGACCTGGGGGTGCTGGTGGATGAAAATGTACACTTGAAGCCCAGAAAGCCAAACGTGTCCTGGATGTCCAAATGTGCCACATGCATCCAGGGCAGTGTGGGCAGCAGGGCCAGGGAGAGGATTCTGCCCTTCTGCTCTGCTCTGGTCTGGTGAGACCCCACATGCAGTGCTGCATTCAGGAAAGACAGAAACCTGATGAAGGGACTCCAGAGAAGAGCCATGGAGCTGATCACCTCTCCAGTGAGGAAGTGCACAATTGTTCAGCCTGGAGAGGACTCCAGGGACACCTTACTGCATGCAGCCTTTCCATACTTAATGTGGGTCTATAAGATGGGGACAGACTTTTCAGCAGGGCTCATTGTGAAAGAACAAGGGGTAATGGTTTTAAACCAGAAGAGGGTAAATTCAGACTTGACATAAGGAAGATGATTTTTATGATGCAAGTGGTGAGACACTGGAGCAGGTTNTCAGGAAAGACAGAAACCTGATGAAGGGACTCCAGAGAAGAGCCATGGAGCTGATCACCTCTCCAGTGAGGAAGTGCACAATTGTTCAGCCTGGAGAGGACTCCAGGGACACCTTACTGCATGCAGCCTTTCCATACTTAATGTGGGTCTATAAGATGGGGACAGACTTTTCAGCAGGGCTCATTGTGAAAGAACAAGGGGTAATGGTTTTAAACCAGAAGAGGGTAAATTCAGACTTGACATAAGGAAGATGATTTTTATGATGCAAGTGGTGAGACACTGGAGCAGGTTGCCTAGGGAGGTGGTAAACACTTCATGCCTGGAAACATTCAAGGCCAGGTCGAATGGAGCTCTGCACAACCTCAGCTAGTTGAAGATGTCCCTGCTCATTGCAGGGGAATTGGATGTGAGAAATTTTAATGGTTCCTTCTAAACCAACTAGTCTAGGATTTTAAGATAAGCAAATTCTTGGAGTCAACATATTTTCATGGAATTTTCTCACCTTTAAACTCAACTGTGGTTAAAATCAGAATTTATAAAGTACTAAAAAGAAACAGAGAAGAAAACCAACTTTATCCAACCAAATAAGACTATTGATTAACCTAATTTTTGTGTGTTCTTTAGATTTGGAAAAAAAAGGTATTTTCAAGCATAAGCAGGGTTAGAGGGTTGGAAAAAGCAGCCCTCTAGAATAATCACAGCCAAGAACATCTTTATAATGAAGAAAACTTATGTCACTTTAAAAGTTTAGGCTATGAAAGAGAGAGTCGAAGAAAGAATTGTGGTAGATATGTATAAAACAGACTGTCTGCTCACTGTCTCTTTCAGAATGAGAGCTAGAATTTAAGGAATGCTACTAGTAGCATCCAGGTTCAGAACAAAAAGGGGAGATACTTCTTCCTGCAGTGGACAGGATAACGTGAATGGGAAACAATATTACAAGAGACTTAATACACACTTTGAGGAGTGCTCTATTAAAGATTACTAAATAGATGAACCACAACAAACTCTGACAGTCCTCTGAGGTGAAAGTTGATGGAGACTGGGAGACTACTCAGATAAACTTTATATTTGCACTGCTTTTATTCTGTACTGGGCATACACTGATGGCCAGTGGTGGTGACAGCTTAGTGGGTTAGAGAAATATTTGGTCTGATCTAGCACTGGCAGTCTTAAATTTTTAAAGAGTAACATGAATTAACATTTCTTAAATGAGTATACATGCTGATAATTGGGTATAACATATTGAAAGTAGATCTTTTCTAGAAATTGGAAATCACATATTAACCTTTTGACAGCAGGAACCGAGCTTAGATGTGGATCATCCTTCAGGAGATCATGACTACTTTTACTTTTCCCCTTCATGGTCTGTTAAAAGAGAAAGAAAAAAGTTATTATTCATTTCAGTGTTTAAGAGGCTAGATAGGGAAAAAGGACTATGGTAAGAAAAACATATCTTGTTTATTTTCAGCTTTAGCCTATCCAGTAAGCACAGACACTTTTAAGAACCAGAAGGACAGAGAAAGTGTTCCAGAAAGAGAAACATCAAGCTGACTCCACAGATTTATTTTTGCAACAGCAATGCACTTAGTTTTAAAGGACAGGGAGAGAGAGAAAAAAAAAGATACTGTTTAGTCATGTACAATCATTACACATCATAAAGATGGTAGGTCTAGCACATATACACTTCAGTGAATGAAGAGGTAAGAACCTGACTTTCCAATAACGACATATGACAACTGAAAGAACCACCATGTACAAAACAGTATTTATTAATTGGAAGAACACTAATTAGATCCCTAGGAAAAAAAAAAGAAATTAACAAACTGCAATACATCAATCTGGAATACATCATCCAGGAATCATCAACTGACACAAGGAGTCAAATAAATCTAACAACACATAAGGTCTTCAGGCAGAAAGACTGCAGTTAGAAAACATTCTACATGCTAATCTGAAAAAAACTATACTTAATTTTCAGAGAAAAATCGGACTGAAAAATCTGTTACAGGAATAGTCTGTATTGTGACTGTATTGTGAATGTCTCCATTGCAAATGCATTGCCCAATGCTTTTGGAAAGACAGGAGACATGTGGATAAAATCTTACTAATTTAAATGTAACTACAATTTTTTATTATGTAGAAAACAAGACTAACACATTCAGCAACATGAGAAGATAATTCCTTCATTAAGGAAGGGGTGGAGTGTTGGAGTGGTGGTGGGGCTGTGTATCCAAACAAGTGCTTCAAACAGGTACCGACAAGAAGCAGTTTGGACACTGAAAGCTACAGTTTAAACACTGATCAACAACCAGTGGGGGCCCTACAGCCAGATCTTGACTGCACTAATAGTCTTCACAGCCCTGAGGTGTTTTACCCAGAGCTTCTCTGCCCTTCTTAAACAAGCAAGACTTACTGCACCTAGCAACCAAAAAAAGCTCATAGGATTCTAAGTCTGCAGGTACCAAAGGATCGCAGTAGTAACTCTGACCTTCCATTTTTCTTATCAAAAACAGAGAATGCAAGTTAGTCCTGATATTAATGTACTTCAGAGACACTGATCTAGACCTCTTATGAACAAACAATGAGGTTTCAAAAAGAAAGTTTTATTTTGTTACAAACAATGAAGATAAATTCTTCATAAAGAGTTGGTGTGGCTATCAAGCTACAGCCAGTCCAGAGTTTCGTTAGGACAAACAGGCAGATGAGATTTTGAAGCTGAGTTGAAGGAGAGCATGAAAACACTGAAACTAGGCTTATTATGAAAGAGGCATTCTATTTAGGTAATTTTAAACTGAAAACAAGTATTTGGCATGAAAAGAAAGAAAGCCCAAGCAACTGAGTTAGACAGAGTATTATAAGTCAGATATATAGCAAGAGCAAAACAGCAGAGGAGCATATTAAGGTAAACAAGTAAAGTTTGTCTGACTAGTAAGTTGAAAAAATGCAAGGAAAATAATTAAAGCTGATGTTGTAATAAATCTCTCCTTTCACTCTGACTGCTATCATCTCATTATAATATCGTCCATCATTATTCACTGCTTTCCTTTTTATTTTAGGTAACTTCTGAGGACTAACAACTATTTTTTCACTTATGTGGTACAGGATGCAGGACCATGTAATCTTATCACCAACTGAAACAGTGAGGTACTGTAGAAAGCCTAGGAGTCTAGCAAAACAACTTTCAGCAGTAGAAATGAAATCAGCAACTTATTTAAGAAATTTTTAAACCAACCTCATGTAAGTGCCAAGTCAGAGAAGGAAATGTTAGACTGAAGATTACCTGTGCAATCCTGGTTCTGTGAATGTGAACATTTCACCGTAGTGCACTATTAAATTACAATAATGGACTACTTTTTCCACAATAACCACACTTCATTTTGCTCACAGATGGATGGATATATGTAAGAAAAAGGAGCTACACATGCACTGGAAATGCATAAGATGATCTTCAGAATTCAAGTATTTTACTATATATAATCACACTCATAAATAAAGGACTTGAAAAAGAATAAAGTACCTATCACTTCCATGACTTTTAAACAGCAGACACAGGTTTATACTATGAAACTTTTTGTTCATAGAAGTGTAAAAATTCCATGCAGTAACTGAAGGCACCTTAAAAATCAAGAAAGCTAAAAACTTCAAAATGCTGTAACAGCAAAATTCTAAAAGTTGAAACAACTGCTAGTACTATTGTTCAAAATGCAAATGTAAGAAGAAGACTAAACTTTAAAGCTTTTCACACACATGCAAAAAAATTAATTAGGCTGAAAAGAAAAATAAGGATAATTTGGTAAAATACCTGACTAACTNAAGCATGTTGTATTATGCTCTTGAGATAAAACAAGGATAGCAAAGCATCAGTTAAGACACAATTTGAGAAATCCTGTCTTGACTAGCCTTCTCAGATTCTTGAATGCTGACAATTCTGTTGCACTTTTTCCTCTACAAAGAGGCATTCAAGACTCAAGATTTTCAAGATATGACGGCTCAGAAATCAAACGTGTACACACTCACAGAATGCAATTAAAAGAAATTGTGATCTATAATTTGTTTTTCAAGAGTTAATTATTCACACTGTTGGAACCAGTCAGTTGCAACATGTTTTGTTTTTATGCAGCAGAACTCACAGTATGTCCACTTCAGTGTTTCTATTACTTTTCACTGCATGCTTGTGACTGCGAATTTTCATTCACAGAAACTGAAATTTCCCATGTCAAAATGCCTGCCTCTTGCTAAGTAAGTAATTCAGTGGTGGAGAAATGGTATCTGATAAAATAAGTTCAAAGAATCTGAAACAACAGAGCAAACCACTAGGTTATAACTACAGTGTCATCTCAGTCAGATGATTGCACATTGTGGCATATGGGAAAGATAAACTAGCTTTCATTATTTTCAACAAACGATCACTATGCATGAAACAGTTACAGCTCAGCAGATGCATAGTAACATTTCAGCCAGAGGAACTAGATTTGCATGATTCCCCCCCACCCCAGAAACATGGAAATGCTTCAAAGGCAGAAATGGAAATAAAAAACTACCAAGCTACAAATTAAAGGTGCAAGTAAATTAACCACCACTTATATTGCATATATTTACTTTGTGCCTTTTACTTTGGACTTTTTATTAGTTTCTTCTTCTGGTTTGTCCTTCTTCAGTTTTCTGTTTGGTCTTGGGACGATGTCATCAAAAGGATTAAACAAAACCTGTTAAGAAAACCAATATTTTAGACACATCTTTAATAAATATTTTGTAATTAAGTGATTCAATATTTTAAAACAATACACAAAAGGAAAAGCCAAATATTCTGAACAGTATACAAAAAAGAATTTTTAAATGCCACCATTTCAAAACAGAACATACCTCACTACTTCTTATTTTGTGGGGACTGAGAGGTCTCTCTTCCTTGTCAACTTCTACCTCAGCGAGGCGCAGCATATTATATATTGTATCCCCTGTAACCTGGCAAATTTACAAAGAAAGGTTTGAAGGTTCTTGACTGTAATTTGTGTTATTTATTCTGCAAAATACAAGGCAATTATTATGTGG
>VXBB01007903.1:71294-109918 GCA_013399915.1 Illadopsis cleaveri
TTTTAAGCAAATCATGAGAGTGGTAAATTCATCTCACGTTTTCATCTTCCTGACCCTTCTTGAATAATTAGAATCTAATTAATTCTAAACAGGATTTTCTAACATGTCATTAGTATTAGATGAACTGACTAATAAGAGAGCCATAATAATACTAATGACATTATTTAAAGACAGCACAACATGAAAACACAATTTAGAACAATAACAACAGCAAAATAGATAATAACAAGAACAATCCACAGAAACACTGCTACCAGATATAAGAAACCAAGAGAATGGGGAGAGCCTAGAAAGCAGCAAAATAAATTTCAAATGCACATAGCAGCAAACAATACTAAACCAGCCTTCAGAGAAACTTCTAACAGCTTCTGTCAGACTTAAACTGGGACTCCAATTCATGTAACAGACCTTTCCAAAGATTGTGTGCTTGTTGTTAAGTTCATCTGCACGACCCAATGTAAAGAAAAATTGACTCCCATTATCATGGGGCCCAGCATTTGCCATGGCAACAAGTCCTCTTCGATTAAATCGCAGTCGTGAGTGGAACTCATCCTGGGAAAAGCAGGACAGAAAAGAAAACAACTTCAGTATAAAACTTCAGTATAAAACTATTTTTTCACTCCTTTAGCTGCAGCATGATAGGAGATATAAGTGATAATATTTACATCAACATGCACACGCAGAAAAAAAGGCTGCTAATTTTCTTTTGAATTCAGACAGTAATAATCCAAGTATTTTGAAACTCAATGCCAGAATTATATTTACAAGCTCCTACTCTGAGCAGCAAAAATTATTTTAATCAGTATTTCTAATCCCTAGTGCCTATAATGATGCAAACAAACAATCTTCAAAAGAAACCATAAACACCCAACGAACAAACACCAAACAAAAAATTAGAAACTGAAATATCAATAACAGAAAGACACACTGCTAATTAAAAAAATTCTAAGTTCTGTCTTGTTAATTTTATCTTTTTCCAGTCATTGCCTAAAAATCAAATATTATTTTTATTTGCATTTGTTATCCCCCAATATTAAGAAAATAAAAAACATTTTAAAAAGTAACTGCATTTCATACACTTCTTGCAAAAATACTATTCTAGACAATCACTGTATTTATGTGAAAAATTCATTTAAATCCTAGTTCATGTAAAGTTACTGAAAGCACATTAACAGGTTGTAATAGTAGAGTAATGCAAAAATCCATAGGAAGAACACTTTCTGGATTTAGGAAGACAAATTAGGACTCCTTGCAAAGCAAGGGGAAAGTGAGGAATACCACTGCAATACCATGATGCTAAACACTGCAACACTGGGATATCACTACTTTGAAACAGCAATGCTACTACAATATTGGTAATTTTTGTTTTGTTCTCTCTTAGCTATCATTCCCTCCCACAAACTTTAGGTTTGTGCTAGATGTAAAAGTCTAGCAGCAAGAAGATGGAAGGCCCAGAAACAGGCTTTGCAGCCTCAGTTTACCTTTATAATGCAGCCAGATCTAAGACCTCTCAGTTTAGATTGCCATATTCAAACATACCAAAGCAGCACACGAAGAGGCAACTACTGCACATGTTATTTCACATAAGATTTGATTTTTCAGAACTTAGGTAGGAAAAAAGAATGGCTAGAGAATAACAAATTAATGTATAAGATATAGATACACACCTTGAAAGGAGCTCCATACACTGACTCTCCTCCTGATCCAGTACCAGTGGGGTCACCCCCTTGTACAATAAAGCCAGGCACTACTCTGTGAAATATTGTGTTATTGTAATACTCTAAAAAAAAAAAAAAAAGATATTAAATACATGTAAATGGCCTCAAACCCAAACTTTCATATAGGTCATGCAGTGATGTCCAGAGACTGAAGTTCCAGAAAGCAAATACTGTAACTAGATTCTGCTGCTGGCTTCTATTTGGTTCTCTTCTGTTCTCCACAGGCTTATGAAATCACACCCTGAGGTGTCACATGTTTCTTTTGAAAAAAATCCTGCCCATCACTGACAAGATGACCTTGATGAGATACAGTCTTTTCAGCTTCTAAGTTTTATTACTGGAATGATACTATCAAAATACACCAATTTAAAAGGAGAACTAGAAATACTGTCCTTTATCCTTGATCAGATCTCACACACAACATTAGCAACATCCATATACAGATGATTTGCACTTTCACTCACCAGCATAGAACACCTCTCATCACCTATACTGGACATAAACTGTTTACTTTTGCAGAATGAAACATGTGGTGCAATTTGCTCCCTAAGCTATGTTCTTTTATCTATCTGATAGAGGTTACAAGACTATAAGAAAACAAAAGGAATGAAAACATAACTTTATCTGAACCAAATCTCTGGTTGATATAATAATAATAAACAAAAATAAATCTGCAGCATGCTGGAAGATGAAGTAGGGTATGCAAATGTTGCAGCATAACTAGACACAGTCATGTATGGTTATGTGCTGGGATATTAATGATAAATACTTAAATGTATTGTACAAAGCAAAAGATGCTACACAGCAGTTAAAAAAATCAGAAAGGAAATAAAGCCCACTGAGTACACATGAACCTTTATCATGGGCTAAGGAATTCCTTTACCATTGCAAAAAGTCTCAACATTAGGTAAAAGAACACAAAACAGACTGGATCTGTGCTGCAGGCACAAAGCCTAGACTGCTATTTTTGTTACCAGATGAAGGCTAAAACAACTCTCAACAATTCTATCAATGTTTAAATGGGAGAATAGCACCAGTTAGAAAACATACAAAGGCATTATGTCTTTCACAGATTTTTGTTAGTTTTCTCAGTAGTTAGTTTCTCATCCTGGTACCCACTACTTCAGGGGAAAGTTTTACAGAGCCTCCATCAACAAAAAAATACAGCAGCTAAAACATTAGGAGCTCAGGAAAAAAAAAAAAAAAAGTAGTGTAAATTGGGATGCAGAAATGAGAATTTTGGAGAATGTCCAATATAGCATCACTGTCATTTCATACACACACAGAAGTTGTTATACTTTGTGGACACGTGCTGAAAGTAAGCCTCGTCTATACTCTGGAAGACAGTGTTTCAATACTATGTCATCTGCTTAATTTGAGAAAACCATCCAAAATTTTTACTTTTTTTTTGCTTCACCAGCTTCATTGGTAACCTTGAAAAACATTGTCTGAGTGTTAATTAATAATTTCTAAACAGAAACAAACTTATGACGCACTAAGTCAAAACATAATTATGACCTCTATTTTACAGAAAGGGCACAAAAATCCCATATGAATTAATTTCAACAACTCCCATCCCATTTCAGTCATTACCTTCCATACATAGCTGAATGAAATTCCTGCATGCTTTTGGTGCTTCTTTTGACCATAATTCTATATCTATTTCTCCTGCTGTAGTTCTCAGCAAAACCTATAAACATAGAGAAAAATGCAGCCTCAGTTTTACTGTAACTTAGTCACTGATCAAATAATTAACTGCCTTAAAAAAAAAAAAATCTGAATTTGTTATATTTGTCAGTGGTACACATTTAAGTGTGTTGGGTCGCTACTGTTAGTTCCAACTAGCATTTCCAGAACTTGAGATACAGCTCTGAATCAATATGTATAATAAAGATGTGTAATAGAGCTGACAGAACATAACACAACACAGCATAACGTGGCTGATACTTTATAGAAACTTAGATACCTTTTATCATTTCCATAACGAAACAACACGGGGGAAAAAACCCAAACCCATAAATATCCAAAGGTATCGCTCTTAGAAAGAACATCATTACATTCAGTGAGAGATCATAACAAAATTAAGGACGTAAAATATAATCAGAAATAGAGAAAATGAAATTAAACGCTCCGAGGACTGCTCTGTTTTACGTCTCAGACATCACAGCCTCGTGCTTTGACTCTGGCAGCGCCAAAGAAGTAACTTCAACAAACCAGTCCACCACAGTAACAACGAGGTCCCAGTCCACCCCCAATCATCATCACCATCACCACCACCATCATCACCATCACCACCCAAGTTCGGGTTCCTCTCGCTTGTCCCCCCATAACCCTCTAACATATAACTTCAGGATTTCAACCTGGCAGCCTCACCTTCCCGTTGGTGGGCGGCTCCTGGATGTAGATGTTGCTCATGTTGGGGAAAGGACCGACTGGGCCGGCGAACCCTCCCCAGCAGCCTCCGCTGGACCCCGCTTCACCTCCAGCACTTCCTACCGCGCCGAGCCGCCCGCCATCTTGGGCGCCTGTACGCAGCCCAGGGAAGAGGGGGATGAAGTTGCACAAGCCGGGAGAAAGGATGAAGAAGTGAACTCTCGGCCGGAGCCTCCCCGAGATTCACTGAGAAAGAACATGTCTTGGGAACGACCCGCAGGCTTCTCCACGCATCTGCGGTCCCCTACCATATGTTCCGCCCCAGGGGTGCTGAGGCCCCCTGCCTTTCNGATGGAGGTGGAGATAGGGATGGACATGGGGATGGGGCCATGCCCGCTCTGAGCAGGGACAGCGCTGCGGGCGCGTCCTCTTGGGACTCCGGGGCCTCTTCCCGAGCTTCTGGGTGACCCAGCGCCCAGTTCCATTGCCGCCTCCTTTGAGGTTAGAGCTAAAGAACGGTGCCTGCCAGACTGCGCTTTTCTCCCCCACTGTCGTTCTGGATTAACGCTTGTGTCGCAGTCCCAGTGGATTGCTCTTGTGGGACAGGGCAGGCAGAAACACCTGCGCAGTTTGCAGGGTATTCAGGTCTGCGTTGGCCGAACGCGATGGCCATTTCTTCACAGTGTTTTCTTGTCCTGAGAAACGGGGAGTGTTTGGTTTGAGAATAAGCTGGACAGGCCTGAGCTTTGGTGAGCTGCTTCTCTGATGGACAGAAGGCCTTCAAAAGCTCGTTCCCATTCTAGAAAGGGTTTTTGAGGAAGACATGTTTGCATTCAAAGGTTTCCAAAGCTTTTCTTTTCAATCTTATGCTGCACTGAATGAATGAAGTCCTTAGTTCTGTGCCGCTTGTTAATTGTCTTGAGAATTAAGATATGGGAAGAAGGAATGAGAAAGGAAACTTCTTGCAATTCACTTGCTTTTAGTCATCTAAAATTTCCTTTCGTCTAACCCCCTGCGTCTAACATTATTTAAAGCCAGAAACTATTATAAAATTTCAGCTCTAGGAATTTGGTGGGAATATTTGTTGACAATATTTACATTGTTGTCATCTGCTGGGTGTCTCTTTTGGAGATTCTGACTTACACAGGAGATTTCTGTGGTGTGCACATGACTGTACTGACCTCCCTTGGCTGGAATACCAAATCTTTCTTCGTCTATGGCTCAGCTATTCTGTGGGGCTGAGGCTCTATATTTCAGAATGTTGAGACAAAGTAAGTGGCATGGATGATGCTCTTTTCTAATCCCAAAGAGTAGTGTACAAGCAAATGCTGGTTTGAGTGTTACTCTGATATGACACTGCAAGATACAGGCATGCTTCTGATTTTTATTTTGTGACTCTTTCCTTATCTCTTTTGGGTGTCCTTCTAAAGATAGTCACAAAACAGGTACTTGAACACTGCTGAAACTGAAGGGGATACTAAGGCTTTGGGATCTGCAGAAAATCACCTGTTACAATGGAATGTATGGATCTTTGTTGCTTGGCTTTCCAATACTCTGAGTACTGGGTGTATGCCTGAGTATTGTACACCTGAGTTGTCCAAGTTTCCAAGGCAGTTTTTTTCAACTTGTGGTTTGAAGGTTTCTGTTCTTTTGAGTAGAATTTTCTAAAGACAGTGCTTATTTCAATAAATCATAGTTTAAATTAGTGGGGCCAATGTACTCCATTTCTGATAGTATATGACTACTTAAGTTGCTGGGGTTTTTCCACTCTATTCAGTTGGGAGATAGAATAGCATCCTTTGATTTTGGGAATTCAGTTGTCAATTTCATTACCAAAGGCTTAAATGATTAAAGTTAAGATTGATCTGTTGGGGGATGGTGCTTCTCTGAATTATGTCCTGCTGTGTCTGTTTAACTTGACTGTTGTCTTACATGGGAGAATCACACACTTTCAATACCTAAAATTTGCATTATTCAGATCCTTCTTCCTACTTAGAATCCTGACTTTCCTGTTAGTGTCTTCACTTTCTTACACATTTGCTTTCTTGCATTCTTTGTATTTGGTGTTATGTTGTCTGGATTCATAATAATTTAACAATTTGTTGACTTTTTTGTTTCCTTCCTTCTTTTCAGGATTGATTTTTTGTTTGGTTTGGTCTTTTTAATTGCCTTGTAAAGCCAGTTCTTGTAATTAAAATATAAATCACTTCAGAGTTTCCAGTGAGTGCCTGCCAGCATCCTTGCACTGCTATAATTTATAAGTGTGCTACACATCACTGGAATGTTAGATGTCTGTTACTGTGTTCATACTGTAACTAAACAAGTGGAAAGGTCACAATAAATTAAATTAATATTTGGCAGTAAATTATGTAAGACTGAATGATCTCCAGCAGTTTAAACTAGTCAAGTGTGTTCTGCTAGATTACTGCATAGAAAAGTCGCCTTAGAAATTCAGTTTTCTAAAGAGATCTTAGTGTACTTAATACTCATGAGGGGTGGTCACTTCTGCCTGTGTATGGACATTATCAAGCCAAATTTGTAAGAAACTTGAAGGTTCTCTTGAGCAACACCTGATGGGTGAAATTTTCTCTTTCAGGTGGAAATAAGGATAATATTAGAGCTGGATGCAAGAAGTGTGGCTACCGTAAGTCTGTAATAAGCAATATGAAGTTACAGTGTTTTCTTCAGCTTATGATGTTGGTTGGTTTTGAGGTGAGGGGAAAAAAAAGGAAAGAACTATTCTCCTTTCTTGCCCAGACATTTGACAGTTTAAATTACCATATTATTTTTCTTTTATTTAGTTCATGTTCATTCTCTGGTTTCTCATACTTATCAATGCTGAGTTTCTCAGCAAAAAAAAGTTATGCTATTATATTCATATATATTACATTTCAATGCAGTTACTTGAGAAACTTTGAATTAAAGCACCTTCTTTGATATATACTGAGATGAGCACTCGTGCTTTTTCTGAATCTTACTGCAAAGAGGCAGGCATTTCAGTCCAATCTAATTCACCAGAAAAAATAGTTTAAAATCTGTATAATTTTTTATGCTAAGAAAATATTATTTTGTGCATTTCAAGAAACACCTACCTTTATTGCTTACAAGTTCTGGAGTTGGCATTTAGCTAGTGCTTTGGATTATACACTGATTGTAAATGTCTGTGGCAACTTTCCTGATTAATGGAGACAGGTCTTAGTGAAGATTTTAAGTTTTTAATCACTGACTCTTATTTTTAGACCATTGGAGGAGTGGACACTGTTTTGTACTGAATTGTCTTGAACTTTAGCACAGTGAGTTAGGCTGTTGCGGTTTTTCATGAGCTTTAGGTTGGGTGGCAGGAGAAAAGCTTTCTTCATTTTTTCAGGCCTTGCAACAAATTAATTGCTTTGTGTGTCTGTTCTTTCAAAGAACAGTGGATGTAAATATAGATTTAGTGCTTTGTTTCTACATGCAGCAAGTGTCAGAAGCTTTCTGGAAGAGAAGGAAACTTGTAGTCAAATCGCATGATCCATGTTTAAATGTTCATAAAACCTCTTCAAGGTATAGGTCATTTGACATCATCCTTATTAAGAACATTCACTTGTTTCAATTACCACTTGAATTACTGTGTCTCCCAAAGCATATCTTCATTTTTTTTAAATTTCATTTTATTATTTCAATGAGCGTATTCACGACAAAGTTTCTAGCTGGTCATGGTTATCGAGATGTAACCTAGAAAACTAAAAATACTGGTCAGGCAGTAGTTTAGTCAGTATTAAGTGCAGGTTGTTAAAGATTATGTCTCATAAGCAAATAGGTTTCTACAATTTCACCAAAGGGAATTAAGCAATTCAACACTTTCTGTAGTTTTTGAAATACTTCGTGCTATGTTTTTAGGTAATTTGTTAAGAAAGTATCTAAGACCATTAAAAAATAGAAACCAAAGTTGAAACAAATCTTCAAATTAGCATAATAAGAGAGAGGCCATAAAGCACTATTTAATGGAAGAGCATTGCATAACCTATCAAAGTTCTTGCAGACTTTTTCAAAGTAAGCTTTCTCCTGCTCCTTTCACAGATCACAGCCTCCCTTTTTTCCTTTCACTTCTCGAAACTGAATAATACAAAAACCAACGTTCTTTAGTTTTTGATGATTTTTGGTAAATTGCAGTTTTTCTTTCTTATATTTATTTTGTTCAGCTGGTCATCTGACATTTGAATGTCGAAACTTCCTCCGAGTAGATCCACAGAGAGACATTGTTTTAGATGTTAGCAGCACTAGCAGTGAAGACAGCGAGGAAGAGGAACTGCAGAGATTACAAGCCATGCGTGAGAAAAAGAGTAAGGTGTTTTTTGTGGGTTTTGATAATAGTCTTCTGACATGCAGGCAGTCTCATTTTATCCTTTTTGATAACTACTTTTAGTTCGTTTAGCCTGGGATTTAAAAATAGGTCTTTTACTTTATGTATTCAGACGTCAGAGATTTCATACATCTACACTCTTTTAGTTTTATGATCAATTCCTTCTTTAGGAAGTTATTAATGTACCTGTTTGGAACATCTGAAAAGATATAAATACAAGAGATTAATTGACCTTTTACTAAGAAGCTGCTAAGAAAAAACAACATGGATGTTCTGAGTTTATCTTTTGATTACGACATGTAGTTTAAACATCTTCTAACTAATGAGAAATATGACACCTGAATTTCTCTCCAGTTTCTAAGTAGGATTTTGACTGAAAAAATTTACAGCTAGTAAATTGGAATTCAGTCATTCACATTTGGAGAAGTACTGTTCTGTATTTGGAAGGTCTGAGTACCAGCTCGTTGTCAGAGTGAGAATAGATCAGTTGGTTATCAAATACTTGAGTTCATTTGAATTTGGACTCCAAAGAGGTTGTTCACCTAAGTAAGAAGGGGAGTTCGTTCCATCACAGTGTGTTTTAAATGAATGAACATTCTTCTCCTCTGCCCTTCTGTTTCTCATTATGTTTTGTTCTGATGCTCTCATATGCTCTGACGTTTAGTTCTTACAGAATATGCTATTTAGAAAGGAAAAGGGAATAGATAGAACCCTTTAATTGGCTGTACACTTCAAAAGAAATGGATAGGCTGTTTATCTAGAGTGCTGAATTGGTATTGCAATGGTACATTCTTGGAACAAGTCTCTTTGGAAAAAATACTTTCCACTTACTATGTATTTTTGAAAGTAAAAATTGGGTTTTTTCAGTCCTAAGCTGATTGAAGATGGATATTTGCAGGAAAAACAGCTGTTTACTTGATCTTCTGATATTCCTGTTTATTATATGGTTTTTTTCACTAATTGTGGCTGCTACTTATATTGTAAGGAGATGTGTATCTGTCACTTATTCAGGCAGAATTTTGCCATTTTCTCATTTTCTTAAGATTTTGCATAATTTTCTTAAAAGAATATTGTTTGTTCACCCATTCTCATTCATATTTTTTCATTGCTACAAAGGTAATTTGCTCTTTTATGTTGTACTAAATTCTTTTGAGTTCCACTCCATAACATACAGTGGTAGGAAAGAAATAATACACCAGCATTCAGACTTTATGGAAAGGGTCATAGGAATAAGATGGAATACTCAAAATTTGCTCTCTTCTTTAAGGATAAATTGCAGAGCCAGTATTTTCCTGTTAGCTGAATGTGCATTTGCATTTTGGAGAGTTCAAAAGTACTTTTTGAACTGGTATAGAAAAATTTAATGTCAGAAATTTCATCTATGTCATAAAAACATTGTTTTTAAGACAAATGTGAAGTTATATACCATACTGTAGAGCATTAGGGCAGGAGGCAGACACAACCAGATGAGAGGTGACTCTTCTGCCAGTCTCTGTAGGCAGTACATTGACTATTAACACAAATGGGTCTCACTCGTGGCATTGCTGTTTGTGAAGCATGAAATAGGGATGTGTGAAAGTAACTCAGGGAAGCCTAACAGAATATTATTTTTTTTATTTGTTCTGGTTTTCAGACTTGAACGATAATATGTTAAATATTAAAATTGTTAAAATGCAGAAGAACAGATACGAAAGGCCGAATCTGATGTAAACGTATTGGAAAAGGTCTTTTTGCTACATTTTACAGGCCTGCCTTCATTCTTAGTGCTTAGATCAATGTCAATACAATGTAAGTTGTATATACAAGTCCTGCTGCTACTGCAATATATTTCTGAAACTGCTATACTAACCAGAATTTAGGGGAAGGAAAAGAAGGCCTTTTAACAAGAATTTTGTAGTAACTTGACATTGCTATTAAAGCTACTTTTTAATGCTGATCTTAATTCATACAAGTGTTTTGTAAACTTTAACTTTCTACCCATAGATTTAAATGAAGAGGAAGAAAAAAAGAAACAAAAAAGAAAAAGCAGAGAGAAAACAAAATTAAAAAGACCAAGGAAAAGGTAACCTTGACACATCTCTTTCCATTTCAAAACACAGCTTTGGAAATATTTTTGATATACTTGTGTTTTCTCAGGAAATACTGCTTCTATTGATGCAACTTAATTTGTAAGTACATCTTTGGTTTGAAATTTTTTCTGTTTTCAAGTGAGAACTGAATAATGGTAAGGTAATGGTAAAATAATGGTAGAGTAAAGGTTCTTAGGTTAGTGGTAGAGTCACAGGCTTTCTGCTGTGGAGTTTGGATCACAGGAGTCTTGAAACCTCTAGCAATCTGCAGGTCTGCAGATAAGAGAAGACAGAACTCCCCCTGACAGTCCAACTCCAGGCAAGCTGTGATGGGAAAAGAACAAGTCAGGAGGATTGTGGGGTTGGTCCCCAGCCTAGCCAGGATGGAGAAGGCTCTCTGAAGTCAGAGACTGTAGGCTTCTTTGTGTGCACACATGGATGTGTGCACAGACCTGCAGGCACTCACGTGCTTGCAGTAACTCACAGGTATCAAAAGGGAGACCTCTGTAATGTTGAACAGGTGTTGAGTTTTAGTGTACCTGTTAATGTGGAAGCCTAAAAACAGTGTTACTTCAGTTTCAGAGGAAAATGTCATAATAGCCCAATGTATTGTGACTCTGAATTCTGGCCTGTGGACAGACTTGGTTTTTTGGGTTTTTTTCCTTTTTTTTTAAAGTGAGACTATAGGTGAGACTAATGTTTCGTCATTAGGACAATTGATAAGACAGTATGCCAGGAACTGCACTGGAAGGTATAAAATGTAAAATATATTTGGAGACCACAAGATGTCCCTAAGAAGTAAGAAACAGGATTTAATACCTGTTGTGTTTGCACTTTTCCTTACTTACATTGCATAGCATCCAGTTTTGAAGACAGCCCTTACACTTGTGAAGAAGTAGAACAGAAAAGGGTCAATGTGGTTGTTGGTTTTCTTTACATTCAAGTAATAGTTAATGAAGTAAACATTAGCACAAAACTTCCCTCTTCAGTATTCATGAATATTTAATGACTTTTATTGTCCTCATAGTTGTTTTGTGTATGTAATCACTCATCACTGCTGGTTAGATACATATAGTATGAGCTGCAAGAACATAAAAATTTTTCTTAACTGTTTCTCTTAGATTTTTGCATCAGGGACATATATCTGAAGGCATTAATTAGCATTGTTATTGGTCATGTGGTATTTTAAAAGCAGAAGCTGTATCTTGTTGTCATACTTTATTTTTTGATGGCCCATACTCTTGGTCTTTCTTTTCTCAAAGACTGAAAACCCACATAACTTGCCTGTTCCATTATTTTTTAATCTGTATTATAAACATACTACTTTCTGGCATGAAAGTCTTATTAGAAAAGTCATCATTTAAGTTAAACATGCAGACTCAGATATCATAAGCTTTCCAGTGGATGCTGCTGTAAAAATTCTGCACTAAATTGAACTTATGACACTATAAAAATACTGACACCTTAAATTATTATTGTGTCATTTTCCTTTTTTAATTACATATTGATCTGCATTTTTTTTTACTAGATCTTCCTCATCAAGTTCAGCAGAAGAGGATGAACCAAAGTCAAAAAAACAAAAATCACACAAAAAAGAAAAGGAAAAGGGGAAAAAGCATAAATCTAAGAAAGGAAAGCATCATAAAAAGGAGAAAAAGAAGAGACGAAAGGAAAAAAGTTCATCTTCTAACAGTTCAGACAGTTCGAGTAGTGACTGACATGCTGGTCTATTTTTGTATTTACTTCTGCAGAGAAGATGGTTTTCCTTTCAGAGCAAGTTTATTTATCCTTTGCAATGCTACTTTAAAATGGGATATGTATATTTTTTTGAGAAATCAATTTGCATATATCAGTGCTTCAATTACTAGATGGATCATCTATGAAAAAATCTGCTTTTCTGTTTCAGGTTTATTAGTACTAAACCTTGCAAGTAGTTCTTCACTCTTAGTTTTAGTTCATTTGTGTTTGTGTTTGTAATCCTTTACAATAGGATGTGGCAAATTTCAGTTTGCAAGCCTTTGTGTAGAAAGATATGGACTAAAATATGCTTAATGTCAGAATGGTTACATCAAATTTGGAGATTCAAGTGAGATTTTCTATTACTCTTTAAATAAATGTATGTTTTACACATCTTCTGCTTACATACGTTAATCAGTAAGTGCAAATATGAATCAGTGTTCAGGTCCCGAGAGGGGAAGAATGTGCAATGAGAAGCTAAAAAAGATTGATCCTTCAAAATTATCTTCTAAAATTGATCCAGTCATATACTGTGAAACATAATTACACATTCTTTTGGCAGGATCACTATAAGCAAGTGGAAAATAAACAGAAGCAAACAAAAGCTATCAGTTTTTAAAGTCCTTTTTCCTTGGGTTTTGTTGTTTTATGGGTATGGCCATTTCACCTTTGACATAGATATAAAGGTAAAACAAGACTTCTATTATTAAACTTTAGCTATTTCTTCATTCCTGTCAATTGTTATTAGTTTCAGTTTGCTTAAAACACACTTTCTACCCTGGCATAACTGCTCTGTCCCACAGGCCCCAGACAGTGATTGTATCCTTGCTATCCTACAAGCTGCAAAGCTCTTGCAATACAAAGGTGATGCCAGTACAAACGCGTGCCATTCCCTGTCAGCTTATCTCAGTTGCAGAATGAAATGCCTATTTCCAGAAAGAAAGACAAGAATAAAGCATGTGAATAGTATGTGGGGTGGGCATGCCAAATGCAGGGAGTAATGAAGAGTCAACAAGCTCCGTATGCCTTACAATAAACTCTGAAATGCAAATCAGGCTCTGTCAATAGGCACCAGGAAACAAAAGCAGATACTTGGGTGTTTCTTTCAGTCATCTTCCCAGGAAGTGGAAGAAAAATGTGCACACTGGCAATCTGAGCTGCTAAGCTGGGAAACAAACAGTGCTGTAACCTGCACCAAAGCCTGGAATCACTGAATTGAAAATGAATGAAGCTCTTGTTTCATAAATAGCCAAAGGAAATGCACATTTCCAGCACACAAATTACAGCTTCGGCAGTCTCTGCAATTTGTGAGACATTGAGGAAAACCCTTCAGTCTTTTGCACAGTTTAGAGCATATACATTTTTTCAATGTACCTAGAGTAATTGAAAGGTGTTTTCAACAAAATAATTTTGTATAACATGTATTACCCTAATTGGAATACATATCAGATTAGGATGGTTTAAAAACACTTCAGTATTTTTCTCTTTAGACTCTGCCAAAATTATACTTCAATGCTTAGTAGTTTTCATGGTCTTTAGAGGCATTTTAACAATACACTTTCCATCTTCATATTATTAAACTTCTGAAGTCTTTTACCTGCTACTAGCACCATTTTGCAGCATGAGGAAGGGGGCGTGTACATCACTGTTTGCAATTCAATATTAGTTTCCTGTGTTGATGCCATTTGGGTTTTGCCTTTTTTTTTCTTTTGTATGTTCTCTATATTCTTCATACATATTTGTAACTCCGTCACCTATTATATTGGTAGGTAGTTTTCCCAGTACTTTCCATGGCCTTTCCCTAAGCAGAAAGACAAAACAAATTCCAGAGCTCCAAGCCCTGATGGGGGGTTACAAGGCTCCATATTGTCTTGGTTCTTCCTGGGAACCAGTGCCAAGAACAACTCTTCGAGATATATTTTCATGGACAAAGTACAACTAGTGCTGAAGTGGGAGGCTCCAGAGAAGGTGCTTGACCTGGGGGGGAATTGCATCACCACTTGTCCTCCTAATTGGTGCTTTTTATCACTTATGCTAATTTCCTAAAACCTATAAAAATGTACTTACCCCTGGGGGGGTAGGCTTTTGTGGACATCTTTCCATAACTGTTCCTGAAGGCCTTCAAGTAAAGATCCCCTTTTATATTACCTCCTTCCTAAAATTATCCCGAGTTTCATTTCCAGGTTGGTCGAAAAGGCAAGTGTTACCACTTCAAGCTCTGCTACCATCGAAATTTGTATGAATATTACTTCAAAGATTTTGTCATTTGGTAGTGTCAACTTGTGTTGTTTACAGGACTCTTTCCTGAGTATCTCCTGCAGTTTAGTCGGATACTTCCTCTGTTGTATTCTGAGCTCTCTTCAACGGTGTGTGTTCATTCTTGTGCACTCTGCAAGGGATCATAAATGATGGACAAACAAAACTCTTAGCCATAGGTACATAAGAGGTAAAACAAAACGAAAAATAGATTCTTTGTGATGCAGTATGATTATGCAGCTCTACAACTGGAAGGTTTTGGTTTCTTTTTCCTTTCAAAAATAAGTCATAGTGAAGAATGATAAGCTCAGAATTTCAACAAGGCAGTTATGGATAGAAAAAAATTGCAGCATTCTAGCTGTGGACTTGGAACCAACTGAGTAACATTTACAGGCTTGTTCTTTAAGGACATGAAATCTGTTGAGATAATGCATATTGAACTCTGTATTTACTCTGCTTTTGTAGTTGACAGCAGGAAAGAATGTCATTGCTGCTGGTCCCTCTGAAAAGTATCATGAGTAATGAATCTGACATGGTGCTTGTTATCTGTTTCATGTAACAATCAGTTCTAGGAACTCCTGGGATGTATTTTTAGAAGATCATCTTTTGTAATTCCTCACATCATCTCTCCCCAGTCAAAAAAGGACACAGTCTCTGTGTATGCAAAACAGAATGTCAAACATCCCAAACTTTTAACACTCAACTGATGATTCAGTTGTGCTCTAAAGTCTACACACCAGAGCCAGTGGTGAAGCTGTTAAAAGGTATTTGTGACTTTGCCACTTCTTGGGCAGCCAACCCATCCTTACCTTGTGAAAATACCACACATCACAGACTCTGCTGGGCAAACACACACTTGGTGCCTCTTACAATGCCTCTGCTCCAAGGCAGTAGTACCTGAGAAAGGTATTAATAGAAATTCTAAGATGTAAATCACTATAAATAATAATAAGGGTGAATAGAGAAAAATATGTCGCAAATGCTTCTGTAGTAAAAATGCCAGAACATTCACACAGTTCACAAAAATTCTATTACAACAGTCCATGAAGATGTATTTAGGTGATAAAGAAGAACACAAGATGAGGTGAGAAAAGATGTACAAGTATAAAGACACCAAAGAGATTAGGGAAAAAAAGAAAAATTATTTGAAAAAGAAGACCAGAAGAACAGGTTTATCTAGAAAAGCAACATTACAGTTTAAATAGTAGCCAAAAAAGGAGAAAAATCTGAAAAAGACTGTTTAGTAGAATCCATTTAAACTTCAGCAAGATGTATTCAGTTATTTTATCGTTTTCTGTGTAAGCTGAATGTTTGTCCCACTGAGAAAATCTACTGTGCAGGAGTGGTTAATCCTTATCTGTACTGTATATTTTCCTGAGGCTTTAGCCTAGCATAATAGTCTATGAAATATCCTGGCAGAATTTTGACCATCAGAGAATTTTAACAAAGAATAAAGTTTACCTGTAAGAAACACATTGTATATATCTTATTAATTGTCCAGGAGTAGATTTAGGCTGAAAATTGGCAGAAACTTTGTTTTCATCACAGATCTGCTGTCCCAGAAGAGCTAGAAATAACTTCTGGAAGAGGGAACTGAGTACATATAATGGCTTAAATGAAGGTATGCTTGCATTAGACAGCAACAGACTGGTCAAATAGAAACAGGTCCTCTCTTGGACACCAGAATTCCCATTACTACTGGTACTTAATACATTTTTAAAAAATGGAAGTGAGAGAAATACCACTCCAAGAAATTTTACAGATGACACAAAATAAGGTAAAGGCTCAAAGTACTGGTCAGATGGAGACTGGTACTTCAAAGCCAAGTGAGTTCAGGCAGGAAAATGTCTAAGACTGGCAACATGAGGCTAGATCTCGACAGCAAATTATGCAAATTATGCATACACTGGGAACAGCCTAAGTTGGAAAAAACCAAACACCACAATAGAGGGTACAACCACCAATTAAGGAGTAAAAGGTATACCTCTTGAAACATGGCTGGGGCTATTTTTGTAAAACTGCTACAAGAAAATAGAATCTCAGGGAAAACAGTTTTGGATTTGAGATTAATTATTCAGCTGTAGAACAGCTGTCATTGTTACAACTTATGCCACACCATGATCCCTAAAAAATATGTCCTGCCTACCTGTGTTTAGCCTATCTCAGTTCTTTTTGAAGCAGAAAACATTGGTTCTGCTGGAAAGGGTAAGTTTTCCTGCATGTCAGTCAGTGCCTTCAAGGTCCTAGAATTTAGACAGGACCACAAACTTCCCAAAATAAGGCTACAAATCTCTTCATTGACTGGAGTAACTTACAACTAAGTATGAGCAGAACTAGACTTTTTTTAGCTTCTCTTGCTTCTTGTCCACAAAGCTGGACAATAGGTAGGATACCTCTTACAGAGGTAATAAGGAATTTCACCATTACACAGACATAAGACCAAAAGGCATTTAGTGCTCCACTGTGTATTTACTCCTCAGATGAGATAGAAGTTGCTTATTGTATTTCTCCCATTCTCTGACACAGATTTTCTAAGTTTTATTGGATATATATGGACCTATTATGTAAGTTAACATGCAGATTTTGCGTGGTAACTTCTCATTTTGGGTAAGTCAACATGCAACCTGCAGCATGTGTTAGTGTGCTATTGCCATATGCTTGTATTTTGATTCTGCTCTGAAAAATTTACTTTACAGTGTACATAGATATTTGATTTCTTAGATTAGTATTTCTTATGACATGAAATATCTATGAAAAATGGGTGCTACCAATGGAAGGTGGCTATAAAGAATATGGTTTTGAAAAGCTGGAGCTGCAGAGCTTTAGTAAAAAAAGCTGATAAAACTTGACATATTTGGTGGGAGGAATTTTTACTTGCTTCCTACCCTGCAAAAGAATTATGGTGCCTTTAACTCATAACACTCAACTAAAATGTTCAAACACCAAGAAGGATTTAGAAAGCAAGTGCTGCTTTCCACACTATTCTCCCTGAATTGCTTGTTTCCATGCATTTGGGAGTTTATAGTGAAGTAGGGGGTATTTCTAAGTACTTGGGATGTAAATAATGGTTCTAAATAATCTCTAAATAATTTGTATATAATTTCATTGGGGAACTTTTAAACTTTGATCCTACATTGCCGTATTCCATTAAACTAAAATGTAGTAATATCACTAACTTTTTATCTTTCTTTCACTGACATCATGTTCTGGGGCTTAAAAAGTTTTCTTTTGAATTAGTAAAAGATAATCTGCCTTCCTAAGTAAACCAATTTATCCCTTGACACATCTTCAATTCAGATACTTACTAGGATTTGGTTCATGTCACTATCTGTTAAGTAACTTCCATTCACCCTTGAGCACCAATATTTCTTAAGTGGCCATAAATCTTGGGAATTACAGCATGTGTCCAATTAGGATTAGGAGAAAGTGTAATACAAAAGGCTTTAGGTAAGATGCTAGGTTGCTTAAAATAATAGAAAGGCTTCAAAATGAGCAAAGACTGTGATTTTAGTAATCTTTAGCAGAGGAGGAAGAAACACTGCTGAAGTTTCCAGAATAATAAAAGATACCAGGATGCATATTACTGCACACATCAATATGCTGCAATCTCCAAGGCTTTGAAGACAACATATCAAGTCTATCACAGAATGTGCTGAAGTTAGGGAACTCATTCTGGTATGCCTGATGTCAAGAGCTTAATAATGTTAATTAAAATTATACATTTGTCTGATTAATGTATATTCCATTGCAGTAACTGTGGTTAAAACACAGAGATATGGGCTGTCATGTAACCTGGCATATGAAATTCCTTGTGATGGTATGTGGGCAGGTAATGAATTAGAGAAGGTCACTGCTTTATCTGCCCATCTGATTCTCTGTGTGTATCATTAAACAGGACTTTTAAAGAAATCTTGCGTGAAATTTACTTTCCCCCTTTCTTTCTCATGGCATCACTGTACATTCAGTCTTGAATTCATACACTTATTTTGGCATTAATGCCTGTCTTTTTCACTTTCGCTGAACAAAACCTAATTGGTTAATTTTAACTACTGATCAGCTTTGCAGACAGTATTTTTAATAGCCATTAGACACCAGGAGTTGTTTTTCCAAAGTTTTAACAGTTGCAAAACCTAGTCTGTCTGTGGAGATGGAGTCATAGAGTGAGTTCACTGCTCTGAGACTTCTAATGAAAACATGTCAGTGCTGCGTGCTGGGGACAACAGCTCTTATTAGCGAGCACAAGGTTCATGGGAAATGCACAGAAAACCTTTAAGAATTAACTCTGAAAAAACATTTTGCTGTGGACTTCAATTGCATTCTTCTTAAAAATGTTGTTTGCTCTCACAAGCACAGAGTTCTGTGCGTGCAGGGATCTCCACATTTCAGATGCCTAGGAATATGTATACCTAAGAACAGTTCATGACCTGAAATCTTCAAACACATTGAAGTTACCTTTTTTTGTGCTATTTAAAGAATTTAGTCATGCATATTTTTTTTAATCTGTCTTTACTGTAAACATACTTGTTGAAATGGAAATATTGTCACAAATTTGTGTAGTACTCTGACAACAAAATCAGAAAAAAATACACAGTCTGGCAATACAACGAGAAACAAAACAACATTTAATTTAAATAAAAAACTTTATTAACAATGTAAAACGTTTAATATCTTACAGCTGGAGATAATTCTGGCATGCCTTATAAGATCAATACTTACTGATATGCAGACACCATGCTTTGAATTCTACTGGCAACAAAATGGGTTGGCGTTGTGTTTTACATTGTTTATTTTAATATATCTTTTTTTAATAAATTATTCATTTTTTCCAAAAGCTTGTAGATATACTATTGGCTTAAAGGGAAATCTGTTGGTTCTAAGTGTAGTACAGTTTGTAGATATCATGATTTCTCTGTATTTACAAGTCCTAACTATTTCCATATATGGTTTTTGTATCATAAATTAAGATATTTTTCTATAAAGCTTTGAAGTTGAGATACAGTGGAAAACTAAATATAAATGACAGCACAAAAAGCAACTGGAGATTTTGTACAAATTCTGTTACAATATTGTCTGAATGTCTTAGAACTTTTAATAGTTTTGCTCTTAAATAGTTTCCTATGCTTAAAGACTGTGAGAGAATGATCAAATGTTCTCTTATGCTTAAAGACTGTTAGAGTATGATTTTAATATGATACTTGTAAGAGTACTGTACTATGCACAAACTTTAACCTGCAGCTCAACAATTTAAAAAAAACCCTCTAAAATTATCTATGAACCATAATTCATGTGTCTTATTTGAGTGATTGAAAGTAAGCATGCAAAAGATACTTCAAAAAGTTTTAAATATGCTAGATCTATTCCACAGCCATTTTTTGATCACCATAATTTGAAAGTATTAAAACCCTTATTTGAAAAGGGGGACGGAGCAGAACACAAAAACGAATAGCCTAGTGTAGAAAATATAATTTATATCAACATTAGCCACTTTAATTTTTTCAGTGGTCGCATAATAGTGGTTTAATCAAAGTCATGATTTCCTTGGTGCTTCTGTGCTTAATCTTCTAACTTGAGACAAGACAACACAATCCAAAGAACCTTCGCTTCCGTCTTCTCACCAGTGGATATGGAGTCAAGTTGAGGAGGCTGCTATCATCTGTGATGAAAAACCCCACATTTTAACACCAGCATGTACACAGGAAAGAGACTGTATCATTTATGTGTCCTAACAGCACCTACGTGATCACAGAATCATTTATGTTGCAAAAGATGTCTAAGACTGAGTCCAGCCTGATCAGCACCACATTGACCAGACCATGGCACTAAGTGCCAGGTCCAGTCCTTTCTTGAACACCCCCACCACCTCCCTGGGTATTCATTCCAATGCTTGGCAGCCCTTTCTGTAATGTGGTAGGTCCCACAGAGCACAGAGCAAATAATAACTTGAGTTTTGCATTTGAGAGTCTTATAATGCTAATTAACAGGATCTCTGTAATAATTATGATTACCTGATCCTGGGGCATATCTCTGAGTTTCAAAACTCTGCGATGCTTCCTATCCTGCTGCACAGGGCATCAGTGATTTTCTGGTCAGCACTGAAGGGCAGTGTAGATACCAGGCAACAAAGAAGAATTCTGTATGCCTTTATCTCTGTTCTGAATTCATTCTCTATGCATTATATCCCCCCAAATTTGTCTCTCCTTTCCTTATTTCCAGCACATTCTTTTCTTCTAGACTAAACCTAGACTTTTTATCACTCTTCCAGTCTTTACAATGGGATGTCTGTATCACAAGTGATTCATTGCCTTTTTCCTTTCAACATAGTTTTCAATCAAGCTATCCTGCCACGGAATCTTACTTGTATAATGAATACAATCATTCTATATTCATCTCTTAGCATATTATGATGAATGCTAGGCTGCTTAGTTACCTGGGATGAGATCTAGGACACATTCAGTACATTTCATCAGCTGCTACTGTGCAAAGACTCCACCACATTTAAGGAACACCCATTATCAAGAAGAAATCAAAAAGAAAAATTATCTTTTTAATGCTGTTCTCTGGAACAAAGAGAGTGCCTGTAGATGTGGAGTATTTAACATGCCAACAAAATGAAGGCCCATTGCTGAATACATACATAGGATGGAGATCCTGCCCACCTGTGCAGAATTTCTATGGGGTGCCTGGTAGCTGTCTATGGGAAAAGCAGCCTGGTGGCAGACTCAAGGCCAGCAGCTTTTCTGCAGAGTCAGTGTCAGGTCACAGAAGCCACAAGCCTTGTAGGGGTGAAGCAAACCACATCACTCAGAAGGATCCCTGTCATAGTCTGTGTAGTTTGCAGCTTCATTGCCTTTAAGAAGGACTCCAGACACTGGGAAGTAGTTCTGCTTCTGCCTTTGTACCGCCAGGAAAAGTCTATTATTTCATCTATAGATACTGTATCTATAAACTCCAGAATTCGTCATGTGAAACTCAAGCGGCCAAAGATCACTAGATTCTGACTCCACTGAATCTGCAGGGAAGAGATTTTGCCTAGATTTTTCTTTTTGTAGCTTCCATTTAAGAACCTTAGATTTTTTTTTTGTATATAAAGGAAGGAAAACCCTTCAATTATATTAATTTTTATTAAAAAAAAATTCAAAACCTACCTTGATTTTTCAGTGGTAAAGGCATAGTCTCCCTGAGTTTACTTAAAAGGTTTTTCATTTCTCTCATATCTCTGTGGATACAACAGTTAAAAAAGATACAACAGAACAACAGTTGAAGACTGCAAGGGAGTGGCTCATAGTATAGCTTTATATGCTAAAACAATGGAGCAATAAATACAAAAATCTATTAAGCAAGCATTTGGTTTACGCACATGCATCAGAAGATAGGAGAGCACTTTCCTAAAAGTCTGATACTAACCTTTCCTGGTTCAAATTTATGACCTATTCTGGCACTTGATTATTTCATATTGAAACCCTCTGGCAGCACAATGTGATCCTAGTGGCAAAATACACAATATGTCTTAAAATTAATGTTAGCTAGTACTAATATCATCCTCATACCCCTTATAAGCATTTTGTAGATTTTGCCATGACTGTGTTTCACTGTTCAGAAGAAAATTACAACATGTGCAACTAACCCATGATACTTAACACGGCACAAGACATGAAAATTTTAGAAACAGGGCTATCACTCTCAAAAGGCAGGTGATGGAAAATATGATAACAACACATTATCTCCAAGAGCAAAATACATTTTGAGATGTTTTGAAAGAGGCCAGAAATTTCCAAATCGTTTCCATTTTACACACAGATGGAAGATTTACAGGCTTGTAACGTCTTAATGCTTTCAGGATTTAAAATCAATATGGTCTTGCTTCATTCATCTACACATAAAGTGGTTCTCAGAAATTCAGCAGCATTATTAGTAAAAAATTGCTCTGATTATTCTCCACATTATGGCCCAGCAGAACAGAACTCAGCTTTATGTAAATAAGCATGATAACAGTTCAAATTTCAGCAGCAACTTATACAAAGCCTCAAAATAGGACTTTTTGCATAGAAATGTTGCCCATCAGGATCACTCTCTAGTAAAGGGTCTCATTTTGGTCTTTCAACTGCATAGTTAAGAGGGTAAGATAATACCACTACAACATTCCCCTGCCCTCCTAAAACTTGCCAATTTAATGGATAGAACTTATTGAAATGAATTAGATTCTGTGTTTTTGAATTTGAAATGCAGAATTGGAGTCCGGCATATTTCGAAAAATCAGAAACTCTGTTAAATTGTACCAGAGAAATTAACAGGTTATTTAATTTACTTACAATTTTTATAGTAGCAACACTGGCTGTCGAATTACAGAAGACTAAATAAATTCCAGAAAGAAATTTGCTTGTTTAGGAATGAAGTGCTACACATACCTTTCAGTGTTATCAATATCGGTGGAAACCTGCCATAGATGCTGTTGAATATCTGTTGGTGATAATGATGTGTCTTCTAAAATAGGTACTTCAGAATTCTCCTCCACTTTAGTATCTAAGGTCTTGGGTGGGCCAGAAGATTCTTTTCCTTTAAAATTTAAACAAAACACGTATCCCTATTATTTACTGATTAAAATGGATACTCAAATACTAATTGGATACTAATTGATGCTTTGAACTTGACCTTGCATAATACAAATGGAGAAAAAGACTGCTTAAATGCAAACCCTGAGTAAGAACTGTTCAGAAGCAGAGGAGACCACACCAAGCTACAAATCAAGAGTGTTGCCATATGTTACTCTTACCAATTCGAAAGGGTTCAATTAAACTCCAGTGGCTCTCATGGAACACAAAATAAAAGCCAGAAGACAAAACAGAACAAAGTAGGTGAGGAAAGTACAACACACATTCTGGAAACAACTTCAAAACTCTGACACTGAAGAACACTGCAATCCATGTCTCCAAGTACTACAGCAATACTGAGGGAAAGCACAAGACAAAAATATGAAATTTTGTACTTTATGATTTAACAGCAATATAAAGCTGCCACCACCCACAGCCCAAATGCGTTACATTCTGCATTTCTGTATTGACACTTACCTAATGCATGCTCCCTGTATAAAAATTAAATGTAGTGTTGAAATTGAAGGGGGGACTTCATGACAGATCTTCCACGGTTTTTTTGAGGAAGAGAATGGGATAAAGGATTGGATCATGACAATGGAGCAGGAAAGAGAGTTAACCATTGGTAGAATATTTTGGAAATCTGCAAATCTCCTTTGGACTACCTGATAGCATTCCTTTTCTGTAGTGGCAAGTACAATTCTGGCACCAAATACAGAAGAAAAATTCACAGTGGAGTGCACTCCAGACAAGTGTCAACATTTAAATCAGTAGTACAAAAAGTTGAGTAGGAAATGTTTTTTCATTTAGCAATTTTTGCAATTGGAAAAATTTTGACATCAGGACAAATCTGAGTAGTTCCTGTAAGGTCTGACAAAGTACATGAAGAACAAGACCAGCTAATAGAGCAGTGGTCAGTCAGCCCATTTTTCTGGGACACTAGAGACCAAGACTGCAGACCATGGTATATTACTCTTCCACATCACAAATATATATCCCTGCTATCGGGCAGGCAACCTTGTTTTTTAAAATCTAAAAATTCCTGGATCATAAGATAACATTTATGACTTAATATTAAGTTATCTAAACACTTGCATTCTGGTAAATTATTTCTTTGAAAAAAAGAAAAAAAAAAAGCTATACTTAGCTACCTGTCTCAAACTAGATGTTGCTACGGAAGATACTTGCTTTATGTTTTAATGCTCTTTGAAGCCAATATGAAGCCCACAGTTACCTAAATGGATCCTAGAGAGTGCCTGACCTGACCATAACAAGTTTAGCCTCTAAAAAACAATCTCCTGTGTCCTTTCTTTGCTGCTTACTGGCATACACTAACTTGTACTTTGCCAAATTCTTCTGTGATCCACTTTAGCCATTGAAATGACAGATTACTCCAACAAAAGGAAAAATAAAATGTAATGTTTTCTGATGAAGTGGTTCAAGTAAGGTCAGCCAAAAACCCCACATATCCAGGAGCAAGTTCCAGAAAAGGAGGATCATATCACTCCTTTTTCCAAAGGCAGTGGAAAGGAAGGAGAATTTAAGTCATTATAAGGGAGGGGAGACAGATAGAGAGAGACCAAGACCTTTCTGTTGGTTGCAAGCTGTTATGCTGAAAGATGACTCACCTGCTTCTGGAATAGCAGACTAAGCCTGCCTCACAGACTACATGTTTTACTCTCTATCATCCTGTAGGTTTAACTTTCAATTTTTTCTTGTCCTTAACTGCAGCTTATGCTGTTATTTTAAGGTGATTCATACGTTACAGTTTTCATTGTACAGTCATATAAGCCTCATTATTTTTTTCCCATTACAAGAAGAGAAATAGCATTACACAACATAATGTTACCAATATCTCACATACTACTTTTCCACTAAAAAGTTTTCAGGTAAACCATCTAATTTGCCACTGATATCACAAGGCATTACTCATGAAACAGGATATCAGTGGATTGTTCCATTATTTTTAAGTGTTATGGTGGAACCCTGACCTAACCTTTGGCAACATGCTGAAGAGATGCACCCTTCAGGGACATGAAAGGTGTTTCAGTGGAGACAGTAACAGCAGTAGATGAAATAATAGTAAAGGTTCTTTTTCTCAGCTTGAGAACAGAAGCAGAGACGTAATGTTCTTTCTGTCAGCACAAAGACAAGCTCTTGCAGATTTGGCAGAATGAAGGACACAGATCTCTTTTCAACTGGAAAAAGCTCTTTAGCAGTAATTCTGTTGTATTGTGAGCAATTCATTAAGTCTTTCTTGAATTTCAGATCATTTGCTCAGTCTCTTGAAAGCAGTTAAAGAGTCAGCTAATAATAAAGGCTTTGCCTGAATAATGTGTGACTCAGGCTTAACATTTCTACCATGGTCACAGCCTATAGGGAAACAAAAGCTTCTAAACCTTTTCATCCTTACAGTGGCTGGTAAGGATATCTTCTCTCATAGAGACTTCAAAAAATGGGTATGAACCTAAATTTTACTTTCAATTTAGTCAGTGGAAAGATTTTTAGTAATTTTAGTTGCAGTGACGTATTCTTCCATTTTTCACCAGTTATTCAGCTTTCTTTTTTCTTTAAGAAGCAGAAAATGCTTTTGGTATGAAATTGAATCAATTCAGTTAAATAATGCTGAGGATCAAACTTGAGTGAGGATAAATAAGAGGGCAGAAAATTGTGAGTTCAGTAAGGTCACATACATCATCTGTTTCTATGTGCCTCACCTATTGTGCCCCTTTTATTGCTTCTGAGATGATCTCTGTGCTTGCTTCTGTCATGCAACCCTAGCACCTACTCTTAGTCATCACCTAATTTGCACAGAAACTGTGATGAATGAAAAAAATGAAAAGACAAAAAAGTATATGTCCCTCAGTGCTAGTCAGATTTCACTGCAGAGGAACTAGAGATCTTTGGGTGGAATACCAGACTAACAAAGCTGAGAGAATCCCTCTCTTGAAAAGAGAGCAGTGTTTACATCAGGTTTCTAACCCGGCAATTAAGGATAAATGCACAAGCTATATATCACAGCTGCAGTACATGAGCAGGAAAATCTAGAAAGAGGAATGGGAAAGAATTGTGTAGGAAGTAAAAAAGCTTACAGCCGTATATGAATTTAATTCTTCACTTAAACTTGGGACCTGCAGAACTTGGAGACTGTCTCACTGGAAATACTATTATTAAAGAAAATGCAATAGGAACAACAATTCTGTGGTAGAAGTTGTGTCACCCTCCTTCCATGGCTGTTTTGGTTCCATTCCTTGGTTTCTTCATAGTGTCCACACAAGAATGGATGAGCCTCTTGATTTTGTTTCTTCATACATGTGTGCTCTTCTACACTCTTGTATCTTTATCCCTCTTGTATAAGTCAGTCATATGTGTAAGTAATAACATATATCTACCAGTTTTTAAATAGAACACTGAGATTGTAGCATAACAATCCTTTCTTTCCCCTTCAAAACTCTAAAAAGCATGTCATTTAACCAAAGCCAAAAAGCAAAAAGTGTCTCCACTGAACTGAGGGTTTGTTTTTATAGTTTGTAACATAAACTATCACTTTTAGTTACTATTTTAAGGACATACACACTGTTATCACAAAACACATACTGGAAATAAAATCATTAACTTTATGAACTTCTTACATGAAACACAAGTATTATGCATGATTGATTTTCCTGTAAGACTCAATTCTTGCCTTTTTTGCATGCTATACAGGTCTCTATCACTTTGGTTAGTGCTAGTATTCTGCCCTCACCTGTGTTTATACATGCCAGGTGGGACATACACATCTCAAATTACAATGGCATAACTAATTTTTTCTTCATGGTGTGCAATAAACAAAATATGTGACACTAAACAATTAGGATAAAATAAAGATGTATGTCCAAGTAAGTATTTATATGTGTATTAGTTAGCCACAGCTCCTGGGATTATGGAAAGGAGGAGTAATAGAATAAATGATCAAGTAACCAAAGACTTAGGAACTACAAAATGCTTGAATTAAAGATACTTAGGCATGATTCCTTGTGGCCTCTGCAAAGTTTTGAATGTTGAACTGTTGAATCACTACATATCCTCAACACTGGGCTTTTGCAGTGTATGTTTTGTAGTGTATCTTACACAAAAAAAAATAAATTTAGAGCACTTACCTCAGTTTACTTACTGCATAACACCGCTGCAAATATTTATGGGTTTTGGCCCCACTTTGGCAGTTAACTCAAGGAAATAACAGACCACCTGACTTTTATAGCAGAGATTCTATGACAGCAGTAAGTTATTCTAAAGCACTGCAAACATGCAAGAAATTTCTGTACATGAAGATTTACATATATATATCTATATATCTATATATCTATATAGATATATCTCAAATAAAGGAATATTTGTTCAATTGAAAAAAAAGATAAGGAGATATGAGAAGATGATATGTCCTGTAAAAGGCAGTCAAAAGACCCAGATTACAAATTTTTGTGTGGTGTTTCTTTAAGAAAGTCTGCTAGTATGTCATCTCTTTCCTACTGGCTGAGTTTCTCTTGCGAAAAGAATATCACCATAAGCACACTGCCTTAGTTTTATCAGTTCTATAGCTTGTTTGATAAATTCTGATCAAGGTACCAATGCCCACATTATTATTTAAAAGCCACAGGTTGCCGAGTACAGTCTGCATGTCATTCTACTTGAATCTCTGCTGCCTCCTGAGTAAGAACATGAAGTAGTGAAATCTCATGGGAGGTTTAAAAACATAACAAACAAGTTGTCTGGCAGGTAAGAGGGCTAGAGAAGGGAATTATTACATCCAAATGGAAAAAAATTACTCTCAGAAATTAGCTTCAAGACACAACAAGAACACCAGACACACACACTTAGGGGTTAAGCAAAGATTATAAGGGCAGTACTCTTTGTACACAAGAAACTTTTTTTAAAAAAAGTTTAAAAAGTTTAAAAGTTTATACTCACTCAGATGATGAAAGACCTGTGAAAAACCAAGCAAAAAACCTATATACAGCAGCATCACAGTATCTTTTATGATAGTGAAGTCATTGTCTCTTTCCTTCCTAGAGATAAATTTATATGCTTCAACTACACTAGTGTCATTCGCTGTAAGTAAAGAAATCAAGGAAAAGTATGGGTTCAGAATGCTCCTTTGAAAATGGTATGTTCTGTCAGAACATAGAATAAATAGGTTGCAAAGTCATCCAGTGTAACATCCCACTGAAAGCAGGGCCAGCTTGCATCAGACTGCTCAGGACTATTTGAGTTGTCAGTACCTCCAAGAATGGGTATTTCACAGCCCCTTTGGGTGCCTGTCTAGTGTGCAGCTTCCTTCACAGTGAAAAAAGAATTAACACAGGACCGGAATTTCCATCATTGCATGATGCCTTTGCAATACTTCTAAGTGTTGCCAATATTAAATATTTAATTTAAAAAGCAATTGTCAGTTGGATATTCAGATAGTTTTTACCTGCTACGCATTTTTTCAAAGAATGTCACAGAAGCTTGGAACCAAGTTGCTGTGTTTGTCTCTGAAACACTCTATTTGGCAAGGACAGAATAGCTCTCATGACTCTGTGGTGAGTTGAGAAACTGATGTCTATCAAAGTACTGCCACACAGGAATTAAACTGCAACTCCTCTTATTCAACTTTAGATATCTAATTGTTTGATGTTTAGTTTAAGTTGTTGATGTAGATTTCATTCAGAGGCAATGAGAGGAGAGGCAAGGGAAAGACAAGACATGGAGATATTTACTTTCAGCAGTTCAGAGGATGGTTTGACAACTGTTGCCAATGCTAGGAAATGCAGCACAATCTGTCTTAAAACGATGACTCATTTTGACAGCTACTATTATCTTGTTCTACAATGGCTCTGCTAATTCTCTCTCTTCCTACTTTATAGACTTATTTTTGACTTGAGAAAATAATTGAGAAGCTCAGTTAAGCATGTACAAATCTCCCATTCTTACTTTCGTAATAAAAATATCCCTGGCTTTAGCAGTATTCTACAGCTAGATATGAAAAGTACAGGACCTTTTAGCATGACAGGGAATGCAACAGGTTCATTACAAGACCTTTATTACAGTTCATTAGAGAATTCTGTCTTGTCTTTACCTGTTTTTTTATTGATGAGATACTATCTGGGCAATGAGTAGTTACAATCAGCACAGATACAGCCCTAACCAGCCTGTCCCATCACTGAGCAATGAGATTACTAAGTAAACTATTCAGTAAATTATCAGCATTTCTGCATCTTTGAGTAGGCAGCTAATCAAGTATGAAATTACTAGAGAGATGCATATTTGCTGAAGTGAGGACATCTTCTTTTACTTCCAAGTCTAGTATTTACTTTTATAAAGGTGGGCATCTTTTGAACCATATTTATCTACCTTTTGCTATGATGGTGTTTTAGGAATGATACTCCCCAATTTAGTGCTATCACTGACATTCTCCCAAACCACAGGGCACTCTCTCTCTCCCTCTCCTCTTTCTGTTGGGGCAGGCTGGAGTTGAGAACTGGAGGCACAAAAGGCAAAGACCATGGATTAAGATAAGAACAATTTACTGGAAACAGCAATGAGGTAAGAAAACTAATAGTAACAGCAACACTATTAATAACATGTCTTGCCCAACAAGTATGTCTAATAACATTACTGTTAGCCCACTCGTCTGACTAATGACAGGTAAAACGTAAGGAACTACTCTTTTTCAAAAAGAATCAGACTTTTAAATGGTGAGGACATTAGTGATACGTACCTGGTAAGACACACTCTGTAAGAATGATGATAAACAGAAATAGAGTTCCTTTTTAGTAGCTGAAAACCTACCTATAGATATATATAATTCATTTTACAGTTTGGTGCTTGCTGTGGTTTAACTTTGGACATCAATGAAGCCCCACAGTACTGTTGGCTTGCTCAGCCCTGGTGGGATGAGGGAGACTACTGAGAGGGCGAAAGTGAGAAAACTCCTGGGTTGAGGTACAGATAGTTTAACAAGTAAAGCAAAAGCCCTGCATGCCAACAAAGCAACACATGGAATTTATTCACCCCTCCCAATGGGTAGGCAGGTGTTCAGCCACCCCCAGGAAAACAAGGCTACCTCTTGTTGCAACGATGACTTGGGAAGACAAATGCCCTCCTTCACATGTCCTCACCTTCCTCCATCTTCCCCTCTCTTTATATGCTGAGCATGATGCCATGTGGTCTGGGACATCTCTCGGGTCAGCTGGAGTCAGCTGTCCTGGTTGTGTCCTCTCCCAGTTCCCTGGTCCCCCTCAGCATCCTCACTGGTGGGGTGGAGTGAGGAGCAGAAAAGGTCCTGACCTCATGTGGGTTTAGCAATGACTAAAACATCCCTGTGTTATCAACGCTGTTTCCAGTGCAAATCCAAACCACAGCTCCGTGATGGCCACGATGAAGAAAATTAATCCTACCCCAACCAAAACCAGGACAGTATTTTGTGTTTCATGAATACCCAGGCATGCCCCAAAAGACTGTTCTTTTTCTGAAACAAGCATCTGTGTATTTGTGCCATACAGTACCTTTCCGATGAAACTGCAGGGATCCTAGCAGACATATGGACTTCAGCATTTCTGTTGTGTACATTTCCAGGCAACACTGCAACTGGATATACAGCCTACAGATTTCAGGATGGATTTCACCATCTTCTGGGCTGCAATAAAAGAGAAAAATGTCGTTAGGAATGAGACTAGAAGAATGTGAGGGTCATAAATTCCACTTCCTTACCGTTGCAAGCAACTACATTAGAATCTAAGAAACTACTAAGCTTTTTCTACTGAATTATATTTACAAACAATTCTTTAGATCTATAAAACTCCATGCTTAACAAAGCTGAACTTGGGCTGTCTTTGGCAAGACTGCATATCCTTATTATCTCCTCCGCATGTTTTTGGAAAACAAGTAAATAAGTGACTGATATCTTCCCTTTAGAAATTTTGGGTAAGTATTTTCTGTGAGATTGAAGCCTTCTGTTGCCATCCAGTTTCAGTTACCCTTGGTCTTGACAAAGATGCAGGAGACTACTGAGCTGCTTTTAACAGTCTCTGCTCAGGTTACAAATCCTGTATCAAGCAAAATCAACCCTACTTTGAAGACACTGTCATCAGAGACAAGTTAGTTTTGGCCTACTCCTTCTACACATTCTGCCTAAACTTGTTTTTCTCCGTATTTAAATTAGTAGTAATGTGATACTGCACTGTGAGGAGAATGGGATGCACGAGAGTTTTTTCAGGAAAGTAGTAAAAATCTCGGAAACAAAAATCGAAATCCTACATTTAATTGCTTAGGATACCAAGAAAATAATTTACACAGACTCAGGAACCAATCCTCATGCCTGGTTGTAAAATCAGACATTTAAGTATCACTTTTTTAGGCTGGAATCACAGAAATGGAAAGCAGTACAAACACAAATGCTTAAACAAGTAAAAAAATGGGCTAAAAAAGAAAAAAATACAAAACCAAAAACACATTGAAGAGAAACTATGCTGGAATTGGAAGAGACAAAAGACAATTGGTTCCACCTGCCAATCCATTACAAAATAGATGTCATCAAAGAGGCAGGAAATTACTGGACCATAAATTACAGTTGCTGTGATCTGTTACTACAGGAGCTACACCAAACACACAGTAATAAACCTGCCCATCCTAGGAGCTTTATTTCTTTTGGCTAGACTATAATATGTTTATTTCTCTTAAGCCACATCTACTTTTCTACTTCTGAAGTGAAGTTTTGATTTGTTGAAAAATTATCATACGTGACACTTTCTGCATCTTATCATCATACAGAATAAAGCTATGGTGCAGAACAAAAAGGGTTCAACCACAATTCTGCTTCCTGCCCTGTAATGTGTGCATCACTTACTGTTGCAGCCTCCTTCTCAATGGGCACACAGTTACTTCCTTTAAAGGAAAAAACCTCAGGAGTGTAGAGTTCCATTTACTTTCCATATTTAGGATGTGGGTCCAAAATTTTCGTCTTAAAACTTATTCCTTATTTCATGCAATACCTAAGTCCTGGAATCCCACCAATAAACACACAGGACCATTCAGTTTCTGCTTAAGTTTCCTAAATGTCTGAACACTTCTCTATGACCCAGGTTTCTTCTGTCCTGAAGCCATTGACTTGTCTATTTCACCTGAAGGGGATTTGCCCAAACATGTTCTTGTGCAAAGCAGAACCTGCAAAAACTTTAAGCCACCAAAGATGGTAAGGATGACCTTTTTCTATTCAATGATGAGAGCTCTTTTGATCAGGAGATACAGTTCTACTCCTCCTTCTCAGGTCAGTCAAGCTGAATATGCCTAGCTCTTCCGAAAACCAGGATTATTTAACCACAAGTCTATCCCTAAGAGAAATAGACACTACATTGTGACAAGGTCATTTCCTTGTAGCAGATTTAGATAAACGTTAAATATGGCTGTTCTATTTTCTCTGCACTATTTCAGATGTTAGAAATCCTCAGATCCTCTCAGAAGTCATGGCTGCTACAGGAACTTCTTTGCAATGCTAATTTATAATTTACAATGTTCCTTTCTAGCTGTCACTGACAAAAAAATTTCAGGGTCTGCACAGAGGTATAAGGAAACAGTGTTTTACTTACACAGCTATTAAATTCCTATGAAGCAAAAATGGTGGAAACTTCTCTTTAAATGTTTTCTTTAAAACATTTTTGCTCTTAGTGACAGAATTTTCAATTGTGCAGACTTGGAAGGTGGCAATTATAAGTGAGATGCTTGATTCACGAGCCAATTCAGATTTATTAGTGGCTCCCTATTTATAAATAAGTTGGAAGAGTATTCAAAAGCATAGTAATAGAAATTTTAATTGACTTTTTTTTCTGTCATAAATCTAACGTGCGTGTTTTTGCAAACTACATTTACGAACAGCGTGAGAGTAAGAACTAGAAACATCAATAATATATGCATGTTCCAACCCATTCTTTTTTTCTCAAGAATAGGGAATATTTCTAACTAGACTATGGGCAAAATTCTTCTCTCATTTGCAAAAACAGCAGTGATATCCAAGAAAAATATTATACAGAGTTTTTATAATGAGAAGTATTTCCAGCCCAGTACCCTCACTGATTGTTTCAAACTATTTAATTAGTGTTTAATTGTAATAATGACCCCAACAATTCCATCAGTTTGCAACCAAACAATTTGTTTCTAAGCATGTATATAGCATTTTCATCTCTGAAAGCCAAATGCTCTGATATGAATGCCCACAAAGATTTCTTTTATAATCCCTGAATTCTATGCCCAGGGCTTAACATTTCCTTTTAAAGTAGTATCTATTTTTCTATTTCTGTGTGTAGAATGCTATGCCATGAGAAATGCTGAATGGGGGACTAGTACAGACATAAACTTCAGAATGCTGGTTATGATATGTTTCTTATTAACTATTATTAAATATTATTTAATAGTTATATACAAAATTAATATATACAAAGGAAAGTTCATGCAAACTCCTAATATTATCCTCCAAGTCAGCTGTTCAGTTAGTCCAGCTGATTTTTTTTATGAAAACCACTTAAGTTGTTCAAGAGAAATCTCATACAACACAATCCTATACAATGCTGTGCTAAGTTGTGTTTGCAACAGAGCTATTTAATAGCTTATGTGCAGCTGGATATATGAGAGCTAGCACAGCACTGAGCACCTGCCCATGAGACACAGACCAGCACCTCATTTCTGGCTGTATAAAACGAAGGTACAAAAGTGACAATGCTGTGGTTACTCCTATATAAAACAGAAGCTTACGTTATGCAATCTATCAGGCTGCTATTAGAAGTATAATTTTTTGTAAAAACAAACTTACTTAAGTCTATAAAATCTATAGTAAATCTATTACATTCTCATGCTTTAACCATTCGTAAAATTGATGGCTTTCTTTCCATAAAATTCTGCTTACATGTTTAAAAATCATGTAATGTTGTTCAACTGAATATGTTTATAAAGCACTGACAAGAAGTGGGATTTCTATCCTTTTTTATTTTCCTAAACTGAGATTTAAAATAAAACCTTAAGAGGGAGCTCTTACATCAACCACATAGTACCCCGTGTCATTAAGAGAGGTAAATGCAGCTATTTCTGTAATTATTTTATAATATGAAAAACCAAATTAAACTGCTCCTTAAATGCAAAGGAAAAGAGTAAAAATTCATTAAAAAAAAGAATCCGTCCAAAATAGTTAACAGATTATTTTACTGTACTGCCAAAATGTTGGTTACAATTGAGAAACACCTTGAGATTTTCCTGAATTCCCACTGGTGCCCAGCATTCACAGTTGCACTGAAATTAATGACATTTAAGTGAAATTAAGTGGAATGTAAGATTACTAAAACTGAAAAATTATGGTCTCTCAATTTATCTGAAAAATTTTAGTCACACATTTACAACAGAACAGCATTTTACTTTTAGTATCAATAACATTAAAAAATATAGACAGATGTAATATCTCTGGTTAAAAGAGTAGCTAAGCTATATATGAAGGGTTTGATAAACCTTTCTGTAAAAGCATTGTTTTGACAAATTCTATGCTTAAGTTCAAAGAAAAGTATTAACAGTTCCAAAATATTATAAGCTGAAAGAACTACCTAGACGTATAATGAAGATTGTTTGTCTTCAAAAGCCAAAGGAAAACAAACACTTATCAAGCCAGAAGTGAAAGTTATATCATCAAATTCTGCCTTATGCTCCATATATGTACTTCCCTTGAAAAATAATGTAAGTTGGCTTGATGAGCTGTGAAAAATCACTGCCCGCAAATATTACCCTGTAGAATGTATTTTAAGTTAGTATCTGAAACACCATGGTTTAGAAGTGTAAAGCAGCAGAAGGATGAAGAAGATGAAAAACAAAACTTACCTCGGACTGGTGTTTCTGTCGGGATAAAAAGTGTCACAAGTACAGTAGAGGAGATACACTTAATCCCCTTATATACCAAGTATCAGAAGCCCCTCTGATTACAGCTCAGGTTCAACAGCCTACTAAACCGGCCTCTGCTTTTGTATCTTAAATAGATTGTTCATTTCTTTATCAAGTAACCATACATCTTTGAAGGCAACAAAAGACTGGTGAATACATTTTGAATATAGGTAGAAAAGTTGTCCAATAATGATGTTTTCTTCTAAACAGTTCCTGGGAAAAATGTTCTTATTTGCTCTCCCTTTTGCTGGGGTTATTTTTTAAAGAAAGTACACGAACTGCTGTCAGCTTCAGCGCCATGTGTTGGTTTGTTGTTCTCTACTTATGCAATACTGTGATACAATTGCTATTCCACACCCCAGTCCAGCCAGGACAAAAACAGGGCTTGTTCTATTCTAGCAGACCCATAAATGACAGCAGTGTTTTCTTATTAAATCAGGTTGTTGTTTTGAAGCAGTTACAACAGCGCTCACAGTAACAGAAGACATGTGATCAGGTTCAGTTTTGTTAGAACAATATAAATCTCCAATAACTCTTATAAGGCTGATGGAGTCAATCTGAGTATATGATACAACCAGCAGAACAGAACCACAACACAGTGACTCATGGTAGGCATTGCTAACTCCCAGGTTGATAACATTTTAGATATTTCCATGCCAGAACAATTTAGATACATAGAGATACAACGATAACTTTTTTTTAAAAAAACATAGTTTTGGAACTATCAGAATCACAGACCAGAATTTTCCAGACTTCTTCCCTAAGAAGTCAGTTTTAATGGCTGAACTAAGTCAAGCATGGGCAATAGGTAAATTACCAGAGCTCTATTCAAACTATTCCACTAGAGGACAAACCCAATCCTAAATCACTCAGTGATTCATTTAAAAATCCATTTAAAAAAAATTTCCTCCAAAATAGTTGACAGATTATTTAACTGTACTGCCAAAATGTTGGTTACAATTGAGAAACACCTTGAGATTTTCCTGAATTTTCCTGTTTCACTTGTACTCAAGTAAAACAGCACTGGAACAAAAGATTTCATTAAAACTCACTCCACTCTAGGTAATACTAGGTGTATTGGATGCAGTTGCAAGGTTTTGGTAGTGATGGTGCAACAGTGTGCCCTTTGTGGGATGAGGTGAGGATCCTCCCCGTGCTGGAAACAGCCAGTTCCTGCAGCTCTGCAAGGGATGCTTGGCAAGACACAGCTGAACCTATCTGCTGATCAAAAAACTTATTTTTAAAAAGGGCAAAGATAGCCACAGGGAGAAGGAAAGAGGGAAAAAAAGGAGTATGCAACAGGAGAGGGAATATCAGGGTAACAGAAACGAGGAGGTTATCCATGGCAGAGCAGATCTTCCCTGCAGCCCACAGAGCACACCAGAGCAGATGGATGTTCCTGAAGGAACTGCCACCTGCAGAGAACCTATGCTAGAGCAGATTTTCCTGACAGGACTCCTGCCTGTGGAGAAGCCCACACTAAGGCTGAGTAGAAGTGTGAGGAGGAAGGAGAAACAAAGCAGATTTGTTATGGACTGTAACTCCCCATTCCCATCCCACCTGCACTGCTCAGGAGGGTGGGGGTAGGTAGAGGAGCCTGGAATGAAGCTGAGCGTGGAAACTAGGCAGAAAAGGTGCCAGCTTGGTGTTTCTTTTCTCTTCCCATGACTTAAAGTAGTAATTATGTTTATTTTAACTGGCAATAAATTAGGGTAATCTTCTGCAAGTCAAGCCTGCTCTACAGTCGATGTCCCTACCTTTATTTCCACCTCATCTTTCTCATTCCTGTTCTCCCTATCTTCTCCCCATATTCTGCTGAGGAGCGAGCAAGCAATTGGGTGGGACTTTGGCTGTTGTCTCAAAATAAGGCACCACTTTAGCTAATCTTAAAATCCCCAGCAGGATATTTTCAAGTAATCAGGATTCCAAATGAAATTGCACGTGTGTATTCAATTATGCTTTTGAGTTCCCATAAGATTAAAAAAAAAAATAGAAATTGCCAGGCTTGGCCACCACACCTTAAGCCCACTGTTCTTTCCTTCAGCTGCCTGTCCCTTGCTTCTACTTTAGAGAAATCCAGGAGACTTCTGCATTAGCCAAACATGAGCTGAACAGGGCCTTTTTCCCTGCAGGTTATCAGACGACCAGTTGAGAAGGTGCTGTCTAGCTAGATGAAAGAAAACTCTGGGTGAGTCTCAAGTCAGGCTTATTAGCTTTAGCCTCAGCTGAACAAAAAATAGCCTCAAATTATATGATACCAAAGAACAGCTAAATCCAAACCATGACACAGACCTTCCAGAAAAGACCTGTGCAAACCAAGAAGGAGACACTGACATTAGCTGTATATGCAGTAACTCTTAAGCTTATCAAAGAAATTCCTATTCAGAACGCTGCCTTGTCAGCATCAACAAGTTGTTCTCAAATGAATTTGATAAAAATGTAGAGAAAGCAGAGATAAGTTTGCGCCATCCAATAGGCTCAAGCCCAGCCTCTTCTAAATTCTCTGCAGGCAGCTGAAAGTCATGCTGCCTGTGGATTTGCCCTTTGATTTTAGTTAAGCTTCTGTGTTCTTTAAAAGGTCCCTTAATCACTCACTACTTGTTAATAAATAATTTATAAATTCTACCATTCATAAGTCTGCAAAACATAAATGGATTCATACCTACACTCACGTCCAGCTCCTTTGATTAACAGTTGTACAGATATTTTATGAAAACTAGTGTCTGATGTGAGGTCATTTATGAAAGTGGTTCTGATCTGTGTGGACAAATAGGGTCAAACTTTCCTGAGAGCCTGAAGGAGAGTTAGATGCTTCAGGTATTTGATGCCATAGGATCTAGGTCACAATGAACTAGAAACATACTGGATTTAGAAGGAACTCTGCTGCAGGCAAGTGATGCCATCTGCTGTTGATCATTTAGAGAATACTAAACCAGATGATTCCTCAGATTTGTGACACTCTCTTTTTCCATTTTATTTCTGTAATTAGTATCTTCTNCAGAATAAGGTAGTGTTTGGAATTTTTTTATGTATCAAATGCTTCTAGGAGTGCCTTGAATATGTCATGCTTATACTTCAGAGTATTTTTTATCTTTTTTTAAAAAAAGAATGTTCAAATACCTCCATATAAAAGTATTCCAAGTGAAAAAGAAATTGCGTTATAGAATCAGTAGAAGAATCTCACACAGCTCCACAGATCAAATCTGTAACACTAGTTAAAAATCACAGCTGAGAGACTGAGAAAACTTGAATGTGTCAAAAAAAAAAAAAAAAGAAAAGAAAAAAAGGAAAAAAAGAATAGAAGGAAATAGAAGAAAAAAGAAATAGATTAGCTTCCTGAATTTAAATTCATATATGGAGAAAGAAATTTTTAAAACCATCTGTTGATAAAATGTGTTCAGGAAGCAGTATTCTAGCAAAAAGAACTTTGCAATTTTTTCACTTCAGATTTTTTAATCCCGCTTTGGTCTCCACTTGACTTTGTGAACTAGTGTTACTTTTGTTTTGTTTTTTCCCCTCTTTGAAAAGCCCTTTTTTCTGCTTGGGGAAGCAGGGATTTCTCCATGAAGTCTTCCTTAGGCATTTACTATTGTGCATTAGCAGCTGCACA